>CM046043.1:25616467-26156467 GCA_025215565.1 Flaveria ramosissima | reverse complement strand
AGAGAAAGTGGAGAAGAAGTGAAGAATCGAGGCTCGGTTGATCAAGGGATTGACGATCAGTGTTTGTGGGCATCCAAACAACAAGAAAAGACCAGAATCCAGGTAAGAAACATCATCTAATCGTCTCTTTTGATTATATCCGGATTCTAGGGTTTGGGGGTTTTGAAAGTGGCAAAGAATCATCCATAACTCGCGTTTTTGTGTAAGAAAACATGCAAAAAACTTAGATATAGCTTCCTGGATGATAAGCCAAGGATTTGGTTGTAAAAGATTGAAGTTTTGAGTTAAGAATGGGATGATTCGTTATTTCAGCCCGTTTCGCGAAATTGTGGGTTCGTCTAGCAAAATTGTGTAGTTGTCCAGCGAAACTATGAAGACTTTATGCGAAACTATAGTTTAGGAGGTAGTTTCACAGACATGAATTCCAACGAAAGTTGGGCGAAACTTGTAGCGAAACTTGCAGCGAAACTGCCAGCGAAGATGGTAGCGAAACTCAGCGAATCTGCTGATCATACGACATAATTAGCATCAAAATTAGACAGAAATTAACCCCTTTGAGTGTTAACTTATCTGCATGCTATGTGGTGTGACCTTGCTTAGAAAGCTTAATTGAGAAGCTATTCACTGAGTCCAGATGAGTTCTAGATCCCCTATTTTAAAAGTTTTTAATCTGTTTGAGGCTGAAAATGCATATTTAAACGTTTTGGTAAGATTTGGGTGTGTACCCGTATGTTCATGTGTATATGCATGCGAGTGGATGATGTGTGACGATTATATGATGTTGCGTGATGATGTGTGATGATGTTATGTATGTATATGTTATGTTTTCTTTATGTTCCTTATACGTATTGTTATGTAGTTTTACGTGGTGTGATTATGTTAATGAACGTAAAGTATTATCTTAACGAAGCAAAAAATTTAAGATAATGAAAGTGGAACATAATGAAAGAATGTATGAAAGTCTTGCAAGCAAATTGTAAAGTGTGAAATGTACGAAACGTGCGATGCGTACGAAAACAACTCTATGAGAGTTGTCAGCTCAACTGTGTGTCACAGCGTGCGATCTTGGCTAACTCATAAGGCTTCACACACAGTGGGAGTCGGTCTTGGTGACTGCTCTATACGTGCGATTTGGTAATAACTATGTGTCTTATAGTGTGCGATTTTGGCTAACTCATGAGGGTTCACACACAGTGGGAGTTGTAGGGATTTAACAAGTTTATCAAAGCTCATATAACCTTGTTTATATGAAAAACGCAGCGGATTTAGAAGTTTTAAAACATGTTAATAAGATGGTTATTAAACCCATTTTAATAAGCAACCCCAAACCATGGATCATTATACGAAAGTGCATACAAGAAAGAAACATGAGATGTTGAAGATACAACCTTTGTAGCAGCTCAAAAGAACAAAATTCTTGAGGTGAAAGAAGATGAAATGTGGCTGAATCTTCAAGGAAGAAGACCTCAAGAGGTGATACCCCAAGCTTGTGCAAAACACCCTTGATTGCTAGGAATCTTAACACCCAATTTTCAGCAACCAAAACCTCTTTTGAAGCTGAAAATTCTGCCTTTCTTTTCCCTTCAAAACCGTGAAAGAGAGAGAGAACTTGGGAGAATTCTTCTAGTGTGTGTGTGTGTGAAAGAGAGAGGAGCAAGAGTGTTCTAGGAGGTAACAAATGCATGGCATTGGAACTAATAAAAAAGGGGAAGAACCCAAGACTAGGGGGCGGCCGAAATGGGCACCCTTAGTCTCCCCTTGGATTCAAATTTTTCAAAATATATTAAAACACTCTTGCATCCTTATGATATAAAATTAAACCATTTTAATTTTATATCACTAACTAACACACACACTATTATTTGTCATTGTCAAACTACTTTTAAAAATGAACAAATAATCCCATATGAACAAATATATATATATATATATATATATAAACTTGTTCATTCGCAAAAGCAATGATTTAGAAAATCCGGTTTCTAAATTGGTGTTTATATTTATTTGTTTGATCTAATCAACAAATAAATATTTGTCGGTGTTTGTTTGGCTTGTTATTGGGTATGACCCGACTTGGATCATATCACACTAGCCACATCAATTTAATATATATCTTGGGCAGATCATTTCCTTCAATCTCCCACTTGCACAAGATTTATAGAAGATTGATGCAAGCAGCAAATAACGCCTAGCAACGGTTTGCTACCCCTAATGTATATGACTAAGTGCCATTCAATAACATCATCCTTTTCAAGTACCTTACTTGAATATGTTTTAGGTGAATTAATCATCTATCCTTTTGTTGCAGATGTCATGTTAAATCCAAGAGACACAGAATAGTCATTCTCCGATGATTTAACTTTAACAGGCCTTAGACATCTAACTCTCAAAGAATAAGAGGAACAAATTCCATCTTGATTACATACGTCTCTCACAATCACCTCATGTCATACCTGAACTCAGCCTTATGTACTGCCTTTTCAGAACAGTAAAGGACTAAGTCAAAGTACAATACTTGGTGAATATCAAGACCCAATATGTATCTCAGGTCTGAGGATACAATGATATTCGCCTTTACTCAAAATTTCTTATGACTAATCAGAAAGATTCCATGCAGAAATAATTGAGAGCGGGTCAGTCCAATATCTATATCCCATAGATATCAATGAACCTTGGTAGCAACCTCTTGCTTTGTATTCATACCTTATGAATATCAACCAATCCAAGTTCATTATAGTCTTACATTCATAGTTGTTCCCACAAGTATGATCGACTACGGACGTTGAGAATAATTTATTTATTCACGGATTTAAACATGCTAAAATAGAGGAACAAATGAAATTATAACCATATAATTAAGTCAAATAACATTAGTTCCAATATCCAAATACAAAATACAACATCAAATCCAGTCACTTGAATATCTAAGTCCCATGGCACAAACGTGACCTTCATGCTTTGCCTTTTCAAGGAGTTTTGTGAGTGGATCCGCAACGTTTTTATCAGTGTGGACTTTGCGAATACATATCTTTCCTTTTTCAACTTAATCCCTTATGTAGTTGAATCTCCGTTCAATGTGCCGAGTCTTTTGATGAGCACGAGGTTCCTTGATTTGAGCAATCGCACCCTCGTTGTCACAAAAGATCTCTAGGGGATCCTGAATGGAAGGGACTACCCCTAGATCGGCTATGAATTTCTTCAGCCATGCAGCTTCCTGTGCTGCCATTGAAGCGGCGACGTATTCAGACTCTGTAGTGGATAACGCTAGACTTCTTGCTTTGAGCTTTTCCAAGAAACAGCTCCCCCATTCAGAATAAAGATGTACCCCATTGAGATCGTGAATCATCTCGATCGGTTTGGAAACTCGCATCCGTGTAACCTTTTACAACGAGTTCCTCTTCACCAGACCCGTAGATCAAGAACATGTCCTTAGTCCTCCTTAGGTACTTCAGAATGTTCTTGACAGCCATCCAATGACTATCACCAGGATTTTGCTGGTATCTACTTGTCATGCTTAAAGCGCATGACACGTCCGGTCTAGTGCATATCATTGCATACATGATGGATCCTATAGCAGATGCATATGGGATTGCCTTCATTCTATTCTGCTCCTCCTTGGAGCTTGGACATTGAGTTGTACTCAATATTGTCCCTCTTTGAATAGGTATAGTACCTTTCTTAGAGTTTTCCATCTTGAACCTTTTCAAGATTTTGTCAATGTATGCACTTTGATTCAAACCAATTAGCCGTCATGATATATCCCTATAGATCTTTATTCCCAGAATATAGGCGGCTTCACCAAGATCCTTGATGGAAAAACAACTTCCAAGCCAGGTTTTTACACCTTCCATGGTTGGAATGTCGTTTCCAAACAGTAGTATGTCATCAACATACAATACTAGGAAGGTTATTGTGCTCCCACTAGCCTTCTTATACACGCAAGCCTCATCAGCATTTTTGATGAAGCCAAATTTCTTTACTTCATCATCAAAACGGTGATTCCAACTTCTTGATGCTTGTTTCAATCCATAGATTGATTTCATTAACTTGCATACTTTATTAGGATATTTTGGATCGACAAAACCTTCAGGCTGAACCATATAGACATCTTCCTCAAGATATCCATTTAGGAAAGCGGTTTTGACATCCATTTGCCAAATCTCATAATCATAATGAGCTGCTATGGCAAACAATATCCTTATAGACTTAAGCATTGCAACAGGTGAGAAGGTTTCATCATAATTAACCCCTTGAGTTTGAGTGAAACCCTTTGCTACAAGTCTAGCTTTGTAAGTATCCAAGTTTCCATGCATATCAGTTTTCTTCTTGAAAACCCACTTACTTCCAACTACTTTGGAATTAAGAGGTGGCTCAACAAGTTCCCAAACTTGATTGTCATACATGGATTGCATCTCAACGTTCATGGCCTCAAGCCATTTGTCACAATCCAAATTGGACATTGCATCATGATATGTGGCTGGTTCATCTGAATCCACCATATAGCATCCATCCATGAAAAATCCGTATCTTTCAGGTGGATTACTAGTTCTACCACTTCTGCGAACGTTTTGTGTGTATTGATCAACCCCTTGATCATCCTCAACATCCTCACGTTGAGTGCTAGTTTCAACCAAACGTGCATCGGGCTGTATTTCTTGATCCTCCTCAAGATCCACTGTTCTACTACTAGTTCCTTCCATAAGGAACTTAGTTTCTAAGAACTCACCCTTTCTGGCAACAAACACTTTTTGTTCCAGTGGATCATAGAAATAATATCCCATAGAATCTCTAGGATATCCAACAAAGATACACTTGGTGGATCGGACATCTAGTTTGTTTGGGGTGGGAGTCTTAACATAAGCCTCACAACCCCAGACCCTTAAGTATGACAGGGATGGAACTCTTCCATGCCATATCTCAAAAGGTGTCTTTTCCACCTTTTTGGTTGGGGCCATATTCAGAATACGGGCCGCGGAGAGCAAAGCGAAACCCCAAAATGATAGAGGTAATGTGCTTCTAGCCATCATAGATCGAACCATATCCAATAAGGTTCGATTCCTCCTCTCAGACACACCATTATGTTGTGGTGTTCCAGGTGGAGTGAGTTGTGAGACAATCCCACAACTTCTAAGATGATCTTGAAAAACATCACTTAGGTATTCGCCACCTCTATCGGTGCGGAGAATTTTAATTGACCTGTTGATTTGATTTTCTACTTCATTCTTGAAGATATTGAACATTTCAAAGGCTTCATCTTTGTGCCTTAATAAGTACACATACCCATAGCGACTATAATCGTCGGTAAAGGTAATGAAGTATCTTTCACCATTCCTAGTCATTGGCTTAAAAGGTCCACATACATCCGAATGTATGATACCTAATAAATCTTTTGCCCTTTCGTTAGTTCCACTAAAGGGTGCCTTAGTCATTTTACCTTGTAAACAAGATTCACATACATCAAATGAATCACATTCATTTGTTTTTAAAAGACCATTCTTTTGTAGTATTTGTATATGTTTCTTGTTTATATGACCAAGACGGCAATGCCAAAGGTAGGTATCACTCAAATCTAATTTGAGTCTTTTGGTGGTTGCTTGGTATATTGAGCTATCATATGTTACGTTTTCATGAACCAATTCATAAATACCATTGCAAGGTATAGCTTAAAATAAAATACATGATTTAAAGAAACATGAATATCATTGTCAACAAACTTGAAATCATAATCACATTGTCTTAAACGGGAAACGGAAATTATGTTCCTAGTCAAGCTAGGAGCATATAATACATTGTTTAAAATAACTTCCAAACCACCTGGAAGCTTCAAAATGTAGTCTCCTTGGGCTTCAACGTGAACCTTTGCACCATTGCCCATGAAGAGACTTATTTTCCCTTTTGCATAATGCTCATTTCTTTTGAACCCCTGCAATAAATTGCAAATGTGAGTTCCACATCCGGTATCTAATACCCATGTGTTAGAAGAAATAACATTTAGCTCAACATGTATCATGTAATTTATACCTGAGGTTTGCCCTGCATCCCTCTTTTCTCTCAACTCTTTGAGATAGACTGGACAATTTCTCATCCAATGCCCTATCTCACCACATTTGAAGCATGGGTCGTTTACAGCAACCTTTTGCTTCTTCTCCTTGGGCTTCGGAGGTTCCGCCCTAACAACCATCTTCCCCTTTCCTCCAACGTGCCCCTTTCCTTTGGCAACATTTGCCTTGGGAGGGGGTAGAGACCTCTTCCTTCTCCCACCTTCATTAATGGTGAGAACGGGTAAAGCCCTTTTACCCATTCCCGCCTCAGCTGATTTGAGCATCGAATGAAGTTCATTTATGCTCTTGTCCCATCCGTTCATGTTGTAATTCATGACGAATGCCTCAAACCTTTTAGTTAGGCCATTAAGGATCAAATCCGTGGCCAACTCCTTTGAGACAGGACAATTTAGCCTTTGAAGGCGGTCGATGTGACTTTTCATCTTAAGAACATAAGATGAAACTGATTGGGATTCCTCCATTCGACATGCATGAAGCGCTCGAACCGTTTCGAAGCGCTCCACTCTAGCTTGTTGCTGGAACGTTTGCCGCAACTGAGTGATCATGTCATAGGCTCCATGGAGCTCATACTCCTTTTGGAGTTCGGGTGTCATACTTGCTAACATTAAGCAAGAGACTTGGATGGAGTCTTCCGTATATCTAACCCAATAATTATAGGCCTCCACATCCTCCTCGTTAGGTTCATCGGGGATGGGATCATCAAGAATGTAGGCCCGCTTTTCTTGCTTGAGAACAATTCTCAAGTTGCGGTACCAATCCATGAAGTTGTTAGGTGTTAGACGATCCCTTTGAAGGATCGCCCTAAGAGATTGGTTGTTTTGGTTTGGTACATCGTTATTAGCGTTGGTGTGGTCGGCCATCTACAAGATTTTACAAAGTTCCATTTTAGTAATCGTTGATATAATTATACATTTCATTTATTAATACCCTTTACGTCTCATAGACTATTAATAAAAAGAAATTTTAGAATCCAACGTTATATTTAAATATTGGTTAGGTGACCTTTATCCCATTATTTAAATAAACAAGGTAGTCATAAATGACAATTGCAATCCATTGCAACTTCTAATGGTATGGGATCGTTTGAACATCTTATGTTTATAACGGCATGTTTACCCCATCAACACCTTTTATAAAACACATTTTAGGTGATCCATTCAATATATTTTATAAATCAAGTCGTCCTACTTACACACACGTGTGAGTTTACCACATAAGTGGTTAGGTGACATTTATCCCACAAACATGGCATTATCACCTCAAGTTACAAGTTCCCTCAAAAGTGGTTAGGTGACCTTTATCCCACTAAGAGTTTGCAAGTAACCTAAGTGTTGTGTAAAAGGATGGTGTTTAACTTGTTTTTCAAAAGGGATTTATAATTTCACAATTCTTGTTTTAGAAAAGTCCATGTACTATATGATTGTATGCATTCAACCATATGGTACCTATTTGGTTCTTATAAATAAAACCCATTTTATTTTGCAAACCATTAACTCCTTTTATAGACCCATTCTATTTTGCTTAATGATTTGAGAACCAATTTCTTGTAATAGCATGTTCTAGTTGATGGTTTGTTAATGACATCCAAATATCCAAAACAAAACAACATCATAAGCATTCAACCAAGCATAACCAAACAATCCATATATGCATAACAAAGCATACTAAGTTGAGCACACTTGTTTAGCCAAAACAAGTGTGTCAAAAGGTCTTGTCCTAAGGGTTAAGAACATGACACATGGTTGACAAAAAGAACTCCCACTTGAATCCACATCTTCAAGCATCCTCTTTGTCCATCTTTTCTTCAAGTCTTGATCTTGAGCATCCTTACAAAATATGTATCCTAATACATTTTTCTAGTAAAGATAAACTCCTAATCTATTTATTACAAACCATATGAATGAATAGATTACAAAACAAGACTTGAAACAAAAATAAATTATTACATGCCCAAATGAATATAACATGACAACCAATCATCCAATCCAAAGGGTCTAGGCTTTGTTATGCATAATCAACAACATCATGATGAAACATACATAAGACATCGAAATTGGCAGCCCCTTATAGCCCATGTTTTTGGCCAACATAAACCAAGAACAAATGGGTTATGAACATATAAATAAACATCAAATAATCTAGAGTTTTAAAGATCCTTATATGCATAAAGAAGCATCTTTAAAACACCAAAAGGGGTGACCAAAACAGCCCTCTAACTCACGGGTATGTGGTGTCAAACACCACAAAACCGTGAACTAGCAAGAATATACATGTATGCATTCGTATAAGGGGCTCTTGATGCCATTGTAGGGATTTAACAAGTTTATCAAAGCTCATATAACCTTGTTTATATGAAAAACGCAGCGGATTTAGAAGTTTTAAAACATGTTAATAAGATGGTTATTAAACCCATTTTAATAAGCAACCCCAAACCATGGATCATTATACGAAAGTGCATACAAGAAAGAAACATGAGATGTTGAAGATACAACCTTTGTAGCAGCTCAAAAGAACAAAATTCTTGAGGTGAAAGAAGATGAAATGTGGCTGAATCTTCAAGGAAGAAGACCTCAAGAGGTGATACCCCAAGCTTGTGCAAAACACCCTTGATTGCTAGGAATCTTAACACCCAATTTTCAGCAACCAAAACCTCTTTTGAAGCTGAAAATTCTGCCTTTCTTTTCCCTTCAAAACCGTGAAAGAGAGAGAGAACTTGGGAGAATTCTTCTAGTGTGTGTGTGTGTGAAAGAGAGAGGAGCAAGAGTGTTCTAGGAGGTAACAAATGCATGGCATTGGAACTAATAAAAAAGGGGAAGAACCCAAGACTAGGGGGCGGCCGAAAATGGGCACCCTTAGTCTCCCCTTGGATTCAAATTTTTCAAAATATATTAAAACACTCTTGCATCCTTATGATATAAAATTAAACCATTTTAATTTTATATCACTAACTAACACACACACTATTATTTGTCATTGTCAAACTACTTTTAAAAATGAACAAATAATCCCATATGAACAAATATATATATATATATATATATAAACTTGTTCATTCGCAAAAGCAATGATTTAGAAAATCCGGTTTCTAAATTGGTGTTTATATTTATTTGTTTGATCTAATCAACAAATAAATATTTGTCGGTGTTTGTTTGGCTTGTTATTGGGTATGACCCGACTTGGATCATATCACACTAGCCACATTAATTTAATATATATCTTGGGCAGATCATTTCCTTCAGGAGTCAGTCTTGGTGACTGCTCCATATGTGCGATACGAACGAAAACGAACGATGATGGAAGATAATAATATTACCTTGATGTATGTATGATGTATGCTCACGTGCGATAGTAAAGAAAATTTTTTAACGAAAGAAATGTAATATATTTTTTAACGAAAGGAAGATAATAATATTACCTTGATGTATGTACGATGTTGGAGAAGACACAAGTGATTGATGAATTGTATAGACATATGTTGCATAAAGATGAGAGGATAAAGAATCTTGAACATCATCAACAATTCATATTTATCTATGTTCAGATTCTAGAGTAGAATACTAGGGACTCACTTCTTAAGTTCCAATTACATTTGTACAACAACATACTACAGAAGTTGGAGAGTCTATCAGACAACAATATGTTGGTCCTGATGCTGATATAGATCCTGTTACTGCTACAGAGCATGTCGATGATCCTATTGCATCTGAAAAAGCAACAATGATTGCTGATGTCAATCAAGAACCATCTAACATAGTTCCAGATAGGGTTACTGAGGATGACCTGTAGTTATTACTAAAGAGGCGTTTGTTAAGCCTGAACATGATATACCATTCACTAAGCCTGTAAGTCAGGATGAGGATTTAGAGATGGTGGATTTTTGTTGTGATGAAAATGATGATATTAATGATGATGATGTTGATGATGATGATGATGATGATGATGATGATGATGATGATGATGATGATGATGATGATGATGATGATGATGATGATGATGATGATGATGATGAGAATGATGATGATGATGGTGGTGATGATGAGAATGATTACAGAGGTAAGAAAAAGGGAGGAAATGATGATGATGATGGTGGTGATGATGAGAATGATTATAAAGGTAAGAAAAAAGGAGGTAATGATGATGATCAGGGTGGTGATATGGGTTCGACTGTTGGTCCTTCTGGTTATTCGGGTTCTGCTAATGTTGGACCAAGACCTGATGATATGGATGATGATGTACAATTATATCCTACTACTGAGGAGATGTATGAAAAGATGTTAGACCTTTTGTTGGATTAGAGGAGACAATGGATTATACTGGTGTGTTCAGAAATAGTTATAAAGACTTATTCTCTGATATCGTGATTGATGAGGGAGAGATAGTTGAGGACTCTGGTGTTAAAAAGACGACTGACAAGACTAAGGATCTTATACGTCAAAGCACCATACGTCAGGTTAGAAACATTACAGTCAATGCACCGCCTCCACCAGCATATATACATATACTGAGGCATTCCAAACCTTTCACAAGGTACAGAAATTCTGAGCATATTATCAACTGGGCGTATGATGCTGAAAAGAAGATGTATGTGATAAAGAGAATGGGTGGAGCAATTGAGTATTATCAAGATGAATATGACTTTCATATACTTATATATCCAAGTAATTATGGGAAGGCTAATTGGATCAGAAAGTTGATTTAGAGGCAAAGTAAGACCAACTTTAAAGACTTTAAGACAGATAAATCATAAGTCATTGAAGATGAGACTCATATAGATCCAAACACCAATAAGCCCATGAAGATACGAGTTTACAAGCATCCAAGATATGCAAGGAAGATCCCTATACATGCTCTTGTACCGGTTAACAGCTTAGCTAAGCTTATGTGGTGGAGTTGTGAGAAGGCGACAGGGCATGCAATGAATAATTGTGTTGATAGAGATTATCGTATCATCGACCCTGTGGATTTGATCAAATTTGGAAGGGATGATTTGATGAGGTTGCAGTTCCAATTATAGCTGATGAATCAGTTCATTTTCTAGCAGCATAGTTTGGTTGGCTGAATAGGAAGCCCCTAGAGAACAAGATGTATGCTTATAGGGGCAGTTACAAGGTTGTAGACGTGGACTTCTAAAGCATTGATTCACCGAGCCTAGGGGGAGATTATAGGGATTGAACCTAGAGGCTTGGGAAATCAAATGATGATATTAAAGATCAAGTCACGCGAGACCTGAAGTATCGGCGTGAGAAATTACATCTCGCGCGAGAACTATAGAGTTTAGTATAAATACCTAGTTTTTTATGTAATTTAGTAAGCTTTTCATATTTTCTCAATTTCATACTCTATTATAATTGTTTCATATCAGAGAGCAATACACTGAATTTATTTACGTTTGTGCTTGATTTCTATTAATAATGTCTTCTACTCATTCAATCTTCTTGTCGTAAGCGATTACATTACACATTCTCCTCATGAGATTGATTTGTTTTGTTATTGTTGATTCTTACAATAACAAACTATTTTTCCCAAAGTTCTCCGGCGAGGACACAACCAAATGGGTATTTCAATTGGAACAACATTTTAACTTTGCCAAACTTCCCTCTAATCAACAAGTCTCTTTGGCCTCCTTCCACCTTAAAGGGATTGCCCTCCAATGGTTTAGATGGTACACCAGGCAACATGGTCCACTTACATGGGCAAATTTGACCCGTGCAATTTTGCATCGGTATGATCTGATCGAGTTTAAGGTCCCAACCGAGGCCCTTTCCCATCTAGAAGCAGACCACTATGATAGTGGCCTATACCGAAACCTTCGAACATTTATCCAACCGCATGGATGGTGCTCCTAAATCCTTTCTCATCAGTTGCTACATCATCGGGTCAAAGGGTGAGGTTATGTTTGATGTGAAGTTGAAGGAACCTCGTACCCTCACAAAAGTTATTGGCTTGGCACGTCTGGTTGAAGAGAAGAATGCCACGTTTGGCAACATGTTCCAAACCCTCCTTCCACATTCAACAACGAGTACACCCGCCCCAGCTTAAGCGGCCTAGGTCTACTCGGGCCCCCTCCACCTTCCCAATCACTTGCTTACCTAACCCCATCCTCAACGTCGGTAGCCTGTCGTGTCTTGAGTGTAGAGGCTAAGGTGTGGTAGGAGACGGGCTTATGCTACTGTTATGAATATATGTTTGTACCTGGGCATCGATGCGTTAAACTGCAAGTGTTCATAATTGGTGAACCCTGCCCAGATGAACCAGCCGATGACATGTTAGCAACCATTGAGCATGAAACCACAGTTGACTGTAGAGGTGTCATTTCATGCAATCACAGGTACCTTCCACCCGTAAACCCACCGTATCATCTGCAAGATAGGCAACAAGCAAGTTTTGGTGTTGATCGATGGTGGTAGCACCCAAATTTTATAAATAAATTTCTAGTGGCAAGGTTTAGGTTGCTAGTGGATCATGAGGCTAAATTCAAGGTTATGGTCGCCAACCATGAGTGCCTAACATGTATGGCAGGTCAGAGGCCTCACTATGACCATCCAGGGGTACACCATTACAACCGACTACTGCATCCTTTCGGTGGCGGCTTGTCAGCTTGTTCTTGGTGTTCAATGGCTCAAAACAATCGGTCCGGTGGAGCTCGAATATTAATGTCTAGCACCCCGCTTTAATTTGGGCGATAAAACACACTTATTGGAAGGGATAAAACAAACCATCGGTGAGTCCATAGAAGCCATGAGTGACAAGGAGCTTTATTGTCTTCAAGGGTTGGGTTACTTATTTCATATTGGTCCAGTCCATGAAATTTTTCCTAGTCAAAAACAAACCTACCCAGATGACCTTCGTGGCTTGTTGGTCAAGTACCATCAAGTTTTTAAGACCCATTCTTCTCTACCTCCACACTGTGCCTATGATCATCGTATTCTATTAAAGGGGGGTGTCAGTTCAATTAGTGTTTGACCTTATAGGTACCCATATTATCGAAAAGAAAATAGGAAACATGGATTGTGAGATGCTGTAGTCGGGGGTAATCCATCCAAGCCATAGCCATTTTTCCTCCCCGATCTTGCTTGTCAAGAAACATAATGGATCACGGCGGTTTTATGTTGATTATTGGCCGCTTAATGAAGTCACGGTCAAAGATATATTTCCTAATCTAGTTATTGAGAACTCTTACATGAGTAGCAAAGGGACCTGGTGTTTTTCGAAGCTCAACTTGCGTTCTAGATACCATTATTTATCGTGACAAATATATACATAAAACCATGTTTTGGACACATGAGGGGCACTATGAGTTTACGGTAATGCCATTTGGTCTCATAAATGCCAAAAACTTTTCAAGGCCTCATGAATGATAGTTTTTGACCAATTTTAGTAATTTTATCCTCATTTTCTTTAACAATATTCTAATATACTCTAAATCTTGAGATGAACATATGTGTCACCTTCCTCATGCTTTAAAGATACTAGCAACTAACCAATTGTTTGTCAAGGCTTCCAAGTGTACTTTGGGGTTTTAGAGGTATCTTATTTGGGTCATATTATATATGAGAAGGGTGTAGCAGTTGACCCTAATAAAGTGCAAGTTGTTTTTATTGGCCCACACCAAAAACTACAAAGGAAGTGTGTGGGTTTCTTGGCTTAGCGGGTTATTACCGTATTGCCATTTCGGTAGCATTATCACTCCGCTAACGCGACTCTTAACTATAGATGGGTTTTACTGGGATGTTGAGGCTGAACAAGCATTTGTGCACCTTAGATAGGTTATGACGATACCACCCATTCTCAAACTTCCTGACTGGTCTTGTTCTTTCATCGTTGAGTGTGATGCTTATGGAGTGTTGGATCAAGTAAGGCTGGTGCAACCAAAACAAACACTTACAAAATTTTGGTGCAACTGATGAAGAAATTTCGAAGGCAAATGCTGAGCTTCTGACGGTCAAGTCTGAGAGAGCTACCGAAGAGAAACTCCAACTTCCGAAGACAAAGTCTTCCTTCTTTCAAAGTTCAACACTTAGAAGAATTCAAGACAATGATTTCTAAAGTATGAAGGCCTAAAGAATGTCTCAAGCCTCGAAAGAAGTAGCCTCTTCCGAAGTATAAGTGGCTTCGGAAGAACTTGTTCTTTCGAAGCCAATTAACCTTTGGAAGAACCTACTAAGAACCACTAGACATAAGTATGGTCCTTTTGACACTCCGGTGCAAATCTTTGAGATACTGCATGGTACTTTCCCACGCCCATGTAGTTGACCATACTTTATTCCACTGTTCATTCCTTATCAGTTACTACAGTTACCAACTTTAGTTGGTGACAAAAAGTAAGTCATGGACATGTCATGACTACCATATCTTAGATAACATTTTATCTAAGATATCATATCTTAGATAATATTTTATCTAAGGTACCTTATCTTTAGCTGCAGGATCGGGTTTTGTCACTTAACACTTGGATTTCTCTCAAACTCACTTATACTACACTCGGATCAGATGAAGTAGAATCTCCTCTAAGAGTTTGATAATAATATAATAAGTAGCAAAGAACACAAAAAAATAATTTTCAAGGCACTTGTATATATACTAGATCCTACAGCCGGATATACTTTGATACCAGCATATTACAAGAGTTACAATGAGAAACTATATATACTAGATCAGATGAAGTAGAATCTTCTCTAAGAGTTGATAATAATATTACAAAACTCTTACAAGCATATTAAAAGAGTTACAATGAGAAACTATATATACTAGATCCTACAGCCGGATATACTTTGATACTAGCTGGAAACCTATAACTAAAACATATACTACATATACTAGCTGGTAGTCATGACATGTCCATGACTTACCTTTTGTCACCAACTAAAGTTGTCAACTGTACTATTTGATAAAGGTAAAAAGTGGAATAAAGTATAGTCAACTACATGGATTTTGATAAAACCCCATGCAGTATCTCAGAGGTCTGCAGCGGAGTGTTAGAGAGACCATACTTATGTGCACTGGTTCATAGTAGTGTCTTCTGAAGGTTAGTTGGCTTCGGAAGAACAAGTTCTTCCGAAGCCACTTATACTTCGGAAGAAGCTACTATACTTCCAAGGCATTGAGGACTTCTTCATTTCTTCATACTTCAGAAGTTCACTTCTTATCTTTTCTTCTATCTTGATCTTCAGGAAGTGAATAGTTTGTCTTCGGAAGTTGGAGTATTCCTTCGGAAGTTGATCTTACACTTTGTCTTCGGAAGAAATCAATTTCCTTCAGAAGTTCCACACTTAGCTTCGGAAGTCCTTTAATAGTTTCACAAAAATAGTCTAAGTGATTTGGTTTTGGTTGCACCAGCCTTTCTAGATCCAACAAACTCCCCCAGGCTGATGCTATGAAAACCTCACTTGTTTCTACTTCTCAAAACCTTTAGCACCAGGGACAGAAGATGTGTGTTTGTTTCCTTGTTCTCCCCTAAAGTAGTGCTGAGAAGTTTGTACAAGTCATTAGTGGATAGGAGATCCAGTCTATCACTCTGAATGACATGTACCCTTTGTTGTGCCCCCTGAAGAGAGTTAGTTGACGGGAGTTATAGTCATACTCCCATCTAATTATGGATTCAAGTTTGGGACCCTCAACCATTTGAAGAAAGGCTTTTTCTTTGGTTGCTGATCCTTTTCTTTTCTCTTCCTCTTTCAAATTCAACTCTTCTTTGTTCTTGGTCCTACCAGTTAGCTCGGCCAGATGAAGACTGCTCAGGTGATTTCTGATGTGAGCAGCTACTTCAGAGTTGGAGGGGTTGGAGAGTGGCTTCTCTGCTAACTCAGCAATATCAAATCTGCTTAAGTGTAGCAGAGATGAGGCATTTAGCCTGTTTAGCTCTCCACTCTCTCTCTCAACAACAAAGTTGTGAGAAGAGTCTTCGAACGTCCACTGGATAATCTTCTTCCTAGGCACAAGGGGTTGACTTGGTACCTTGTCTCCTTTCTTCGTATCCAGCAGAGTCACCAGCCTTCTCCTTAGCTTCTTTTCTTCCTCATTCAGAGAATCTGAGTTGAGGCCAAGGAGCTTTGCAGCTTGGTCCAATGTTCCTCTAGGCAGATCAAGAAATTGATCTCTAAAGAGGGAACATGAGGATCCATCAACATAAGTCAGTTTGACAGAATCCTCCTCACAAGAGATGTCACTCAGGGTTGTACAGTTGATGAGCTTTGTCTTGAATGCCTTCAACTTCTCTAAGGAGAGATGTTTGGAAGGCTGAGGGGATGGTTTGGGAGGTTGTTGGGTAGGTTGTGGTGTTTGTGTTCGTGCGAGTGTTTTGGGTTGGAGGATGGGTAGTTGAGGTGAGGAGGTTGGCAAGGTTGATGGTGTAGGTTCAAGAGTGTAAGGTTCAGTGGTTGGTTCAGTCTTGATGGGGAATGGAAAAGGAATTGGTTCAGGTTGTGGTTGGGTTTGAGGTTGGGGTTGAGTGTTTGGTTTGAAGATCATCTCCTGTCCCCTTCTATACATCTCCTTCCTTTTCCCTGAGTGAATGGCAGCCTTTATGTCACTGACATGTTGCTGGAGGGTCTTCTCAGACATAGGACCCACCTGCCTGCCAGAGAAGCCATGAGCCTGGAGATAGTCTTACATCCAGGCCTTTTCACCTATCTTTCTGGCAGTAGTGAGTCCTGCTTCTTCTTCCTTCTTCTTCTTCAACCTCAGCTTCTCTTTAGCAGCTTTTTTTCTCTCCTTCTCCATTTGATCTTGCTCTTTGTTGAAGAGCCATAAGATCGTATTATTGTTATGTGGAGATAGTTCTTCGAGAGAGAAACCCCTGGAGGTTAGGAAAGTTATCCTTTCCCTCCTAAGCTGCTGATCAGCTTCTCTTTTCTTCTTCTCCCTTTCGTCCTCTAAGACCAACCTTGCTGCTTCTTTCTTTTTCTGCATTTGCAGCAAAGTTGCCTTTTCCAACTCAACTAACTCCTCTAATGGTAGCGGGAGTACATCTTCATTTACAGCTCCTAAATTGACAAGTCTGTCAATGATTTCCACTCTTCTTTTGTTGTTGACAGCCTCCTAGTTGGCTGCAGCTGCTTTGCTACTAACAGCTAGCAACTTCCCAGTTGGAAGTCTACCTTTTCTTTTGAGCTTTTCTAACCTTGCTTCCTCCTGAAGCTCTTCCTCACTCATCTTCCTCTTTCCTTTGACATCTTTGGAAGTGCTTGACTTTGGGGGTTCTTGGATGAAAGGTTCAGGTTGAGTGGTGGAAATGGGAGATGGAGTCAATGCTGATGTTTGAGCTAGGAGTTGGGTGAGAAAATCCTTCCTATTAACCTCAGATGCAAGTTCTAGGATTGCATCTGTGACTATTAGATCGTCGGATAAAGAGAATAGTCCTTCCGCAGCTACAATCTCAGCTTCGAAAGATTGAAGTTGTTCTTCCGAGGCTTTGACTTGTGCTTCGAAAGTCTGTGAGAATGCACTCTCTGTCCCAACTGTCTCAGTTGCTGGGCCATCAGTCCTTGTTTCCCCTTCGAAATTAATCTCAGGTTCCACTTGGACCTTAGGTTGACCAACTCCCTCGATAGTAGTGAAAGGTGCATTCAGCCTCTAAAGCTCTTGAGCTCCAAAGTAAATCACAGACAAGTCAGGACTTGGCTGTTCAATGAGAGATTCCATCAAGAACTTGTTGAAGAACCTGTTGAGATTTTGGAGCATCCTTTGATCCACTTGAATCACAACTGGAGAAGGCTTAGGAAAAACTGAAGCTTGTTGCTTGGATTATCTTTAACTTGAGGAAGTGAGTCCTTGACTCCGTGGTTCCTCTTGTCTTTGGCTTATTCCCTGAACACTCTCTCCCTTTTTGGTAGCATCATCATGAGAGCATAATAAGCTAGAGGAAGAGGTCAATGAGACCTGAATTGGTACATGCCTAACAGACCTCTCAATCTATTTCTCAGCTAGTTTGGCCTTGAGATTTTCAATCTCAAGTTGCTGAGTGGCAAACCTATCCTCTAAAGTCCTAACCTTAGATTCAAGGTTTGAGACTTTAGAAAGTAGGTATTCAATGGTGAGTTGCAGTCTTCCCTTGTCTTCTTTTGAAGAATCATGGGGAGATGAGGTAACATACCTAGTATGTTCATCCCCACCACCAGATGTGAGTTCTTGGCACCCTGGTTTCCCTTGCTCAATGATGTCTCTTTCAGAGTCATCAAAGGGCATGGTTACTGTAGATTTAGTATTAGTAATGTTACCACTGTCCTGAAGGTCCATTGAGGCTCCTTCAGTAGTGGCAGCTGAATCTACATGAGTCCCCTCCACATCAGTAGGACTCACCTCAGTAAAGGCTTGCTAATGGGGGCTAGAGATAAGAGGTCTCTCTAGGCTCTGTTGATCCTAGAGAAGGTGTTGTGGATCAACTTCATTGCCCTGAAGAGACATAATATCTTCATCAGTTCCTATTAATAGGTCAGTAAGGTTATAGAGGTTAAGCCTAATGACCCGGGACGTTGGTCAATGTCTAATGGCATTGAGCCTATGGTGGGGTTGTCCCTTTTTGGCTGCTCAGGGGAGTATAAAGACTCACCCTGAGGGTTTTCAGCTTGGGTTTTGGGCTCATGGGTTTGAGACTGAGGAGACTCAATACCCATATTGAGGTTAATTGTGAAGGATGGTGAGACCTCAGACTGAGTGGGAACCCATTGTTCCACTCTAGTCTTTTTGGATTGAACAGGAGGAGCTTGTTCAATCAGAGAAGATTGAGCAAGGGTTTGTTTGGGGCATCTTTGATATGTGATAGTGATGGGGTGAGAAGGTAGATTTGGTAATGTGAGGGTAGTTGTTAGTGTGGGTTCATCACCTGTGGGGTTAACAGGGATGTCACCAGAAGCCATTGGCTCAGCCATACCTTGAAGAAGTGCAGTATATCTTCCGATGAAATTGGTGGACACTCTCTTCAAAGTCTTGAAGATGGTCGGCCTCATTTGAGGAACAGTCAGAGCAGCTGCACAGACAAGCTGACTCTGGTCCAGCTCACAGTTGATTATGTGCTGAAGAAACCTGGGATACATGAAGAATGTGTCCCGTTGGAGGTTCCCCATAAGATTGGTCAGCACAAACCTTGAGTAATTAAAGCGGAGACTTCTCACCAATCCATGAACTAGGCACCCTAGTTCATATAGGATTTGATCCCATCCCCCAGATTTGTTGGACAAGCAATGAAGAACAACATGCAGCAGGAACTTCTAGTTATAGAAGAAATTGAACTTGTAGACGGTAGACCTGCTTACATCTCCACCATATCCCATTTGGATATAGGTGTTGTCCAAATCTGTCTTGGGGAACTCTGTAGGAGCGCCCTCATCATGAAGCTCTAGATGCTCCCTAATGAGTTGTTTGGAAATGACCAACTCCTAGCCACAAATGCTCGATCTTATCACCCGAACCCCATTTAGGGTTTGAATCTGACCATTAGCCCAAAATTCAGCCATGTGATTTGAGTAAACGGTAGGGTTAACAGTCAGAGCGGTGTAATAAGATGATTGGGTAAGAAAGGAGATGATATCAGAGAAGTCAGCATCCCTTGAAGAATTAAGGAGTGCGACTTGGTTGTGCTGAGGGTTAAGTGCCATTTGAGAAAGTTGCAGGAATATGAGTTTGGAAGTGGGTGAATTGGAGACGAAGGAAGCTTTTAGGCAGTAAAATTTGGTAAAAAGATGAAAGCGATTATTCGGGGTTATTTAAATGGGTGAAATGGTGGTTTAGGGGGTTTGGATAAGATGATGGGATGTTTGAGTTGATGATGTGACAGGGGCGGTAAAGTTTAGTCAATTTAAATAATCTAACATCATTAACGAAATCTTTACTTTTTACAGAGTGTGGCCCAAAAGATTTCCGTTACACAGTAAAGTCTTTCTTCTGAGTATAAAGCATTTCCAAAGTTAATGTTCTTCCGAAGGAAATTTTACTTCCGAAGGTAAAATTCTTTCTTCCGAGAGTAAAGATTGCTTCCTGAATGGAGAGTTTTATAAGCTTCGGAAGTAGATCTGATATGTAATCAATCGCTTCTGCCGAGACTAAACTCTTCCGAGAAGAAATTATTTTGGGAGGAATTTGCTTCGGAAATATGTAAAACATCTTCCGAGGGTTAATTCCTCTTCGGAAGAATTTATACTTAGTGAAAATTTCAGAGAAGGACCTTTTGTAACAGGGCTTAGATTGTTTTGACACAAGAATTTACACATTTAAAAAGGTTTTTCAAATAAGATAGATTAATCAATGTTTATCATCCCAATAGTTGTATGAGATACAAATCTTTGTTCATCAAAAGCTTTGGTGAACAAGTCAGCATATTATTCATTTGAGTCAACTTTTATTAGCTTGATTAGATTTTTCTCATGAATATCTCTAATGAAATGGTACCTGATATCAATGTGTTTTGTCTTGGAGTGCTTCACTGGATTTTCAGTAATGGAGATAGCACTATTGTTGTCAATGTGGATAAGAGTGCTCATGAAGTTGAATCCGTAGTCTATCATCTGGTTCTGAATCCATAGCAGCTAAGCACAGCAACTAGCAGCAGCAATGTATTTACCTTCAGCAGTTGATGTTGAGACACAGGATTGCTTTTTGCATTGCCATGAGATGATCCTTCCACCAATAAATTGACATCTACCTGATGTTGATTTCTTGTTGATGTTGTTGCCACCATAGTCACTGTTAGAGTAGCCATAGAGATTGAAATTGCTGTTCCTTGGATACTAGAGACCTAATTAAGGTGCTTCTTTGAGGTATTTGAGGATTCTCTTGGCAGCAACTAGATGAGACACTTTTGGAGCAGCCTGATATCTTGCACAAATGCAAGTTGCAAACATGATATCAGGTCTACTTGCTGTGAGATACATCAGAGAACCAATAATTGCACTATACTAATGTTGATAAGTATCCTCCCCCTCAGAGTGAGGGCAGAGATTATGGTTTCAGGGTATAGGTGTTTTGGCTACCTTACAATCTTTCATGTCAAATATTTCTAAGATGTCATTGACATACTTAGATTGATTGATGAAAAACCCTTCCTTCATTTGCTTCACCTGAATTCCAAGGAAAAAGTCCATTTTTCCCATGGAACTCATCTCAAACTTCTTCTTCATAATACTCTCAAAGTCTTTACACATTTGGTCAATTGAGGAACCAAATATGATGTCATGAACATAGACTTGAACGAGCAAGATGTCCTTTCCAGACTTTCTTATGAAAGGAGTCTTATCAATAGTACCTCTAGTGTAACCATTCTTCAGGAGAAATTGAGATAATGTCTCATACCACAGCCTTGGTGCTTGGTGCAGCCCATATAGAGCTTTATCCAATTTGCACACATAGTTGGGGTCTTGTGGGTCTTCAAATCCTTGAAGTTGGCACTCATAGACTTCCCTATATATATCCCCATATAGAAAGGCACACTTGACATCAAGCTGGTAGACAGTGAAATTCTTATATGCAGCATAAGCAAGGAAGATCCTAACTGCCTCAAATCTTGCAACAAGTGCAAAGACATCAGTATAATCGATTCCCTCCTCTTGAGTGTATCCTTGAAACACCGATCTTGCCTTTTTTTTGATTATCAAGCCTCTATCGTCTCTCTTGTTCTTGAAAACCTATTTAGTGCCTATAGGTACTTGACCAGATGGCAGTGGACATAGGTTCCAAACCTTTTGTCTCTTGAATTGAAGCAGCTCCTCTTGCAACCCAGCTACTATCTTTCAAGGCATCTTCTACCTTCTTGGGTTTCATCTGGGATAAAAAGCATGAGTACAAGCAGACATTCCCATTGTCAGTTTGTCTTCTTGTTCTTATACCTTCAAAAAATTCCCCTATGATGTTCTCAGCTGGATGAGTGTTGTGAATCCTAAGTCTAGGAATTACCTCCAGTTGCAAAGATAGATCCAGATTGGCCATATTTGCCTCAGGAGCTTGAACACTTTGTCCAGCTGCTGTTACAAACTCATTCAATGAGGACTGATTGAATGAATGAGAAATATCATCATTTGTTAGCTGTGAAGCAGCATTAACAGTTGCATGTTCCTTCAAGATGCTACTTCCATCAGCTTGGTGTTATTTAGTGTCACCTGATGAAGTTTGAGAGTCAAAAGGTGAATCACTAGTTGAAGCTCCACTATCCCTTAAGATAGTCATACTGTCAGATTTGCCATTAGTGGGAGCTTGATTTGTTGCAGCTCTTGGAGAACTTGGAATAGGTCTGGGTAGCTCAAACAGTTGGTCATTATCAGAATCACTTTGAGCACTTGTTCCAACTGAAACATTCTCACAAGATGGTTTAGAATAGTTTGGGAATAATTCTAAATCAAAGATATGATCAGGGCCATTCCCCCTAACACAAGGAGTGTGCTCATTAACTACAATGTTGAAAGATTCCTCAATTTGTTGATTTTTAATTTTATAAACTCTATAAGCTTTAGAGTTAGAGGATTATCCAACAAAGATAGCATCATCCGACTTTTCAGCAAATTTTGCCAAATTGTCTTTTGTGTTATGTATGGTACACCTGCTGCCAATGGACCTTAGAAATCCAATGAACGGTGGCCTCTTGTTCCATAGCTCATAAGGGGTTTTTCCATGTGGATTTACTACAAGAACCCTGTTCTGCACATAGCATGCAGTGTTGACTGCCTCTTCCCAAAATGTTAGAGGCAGCTTTAAATCAGCTAACATGGTCCGAGCAGCCTAAATAAGTGTCATGTTCCTCCTCTCAGCAACACCATTTTTTTGAGGAGTTCTAGGAGCACTATATTGTCTGGTAATCCCTTTTGAGTTACAGAATGAGTCAAGAACATGGTTCTTAAACTCAGTCCCTTGATCACTCTAATTATTTTAACCTTGGGATCAATTTGATTTTCTATTTTAAGAATAAAAGATTTTAAAGTTTCAGCAGTTTCATCTTTAGTTCTTAGAAAGAATACCCATGTAAATCTTGTAAAATCATCAACAATCACAAGACAATATGTTTTCCTTTCAATGCTCATTATACTTGTAGGACCAAATAGATCCATGTGCAATAAGTGTAATGGAGTGGTGATGGAGTTAACAATTTTGGATTTATGAGATGCCCTGTGTTGCTTCCCTTTCAGGCATGCAACACAGTTATCTTTGCAGAAAAATTCCTTTTTAAGCAAACCATGTACCAAGTTATTTTTTAGCCAATTTATTCATTATCTTAAAATTTACATGACACATTCGTTTATGCCATAGTGTTGACTCATCACTATCAGCTTTGGAAAGAAAGCATGACACTTCACCCATTGGGGAAGCATTGTTCATATCAAGCTTGTACATATCCCCTTTTCTGGGAGATCTAAGAAGCACCAATTCCCGAGGAATTGTCATCCCGGGTTTGAGGATAATGCACTCATGTTCTATGAAGAGCATTTGATACTTCTGATCACAAAACTAAGAAACACTTAACAGGTTGTGTTCAAACTGTTTGACAAAGTGAACTTTGTCAACTTTTAATTTTTCATTGGATATACTTCCTCTGCTAGAAATATATCCTCTAGCCTCACCTCCAAACTGGACAGGACCTCCATCATAATATTGAAGTTGTTGAAGGAGAGATATGTTCCCTGTCATGTGCCTAAAGCATCAACTATCCACAATCCAAACATTGTTATTCTTATCATATGATTGTCCCTGCACAAAAGATGAGATGATTAGTTTTGATTGGAAACCCAAGCCTTGTTGGTCTTGGGTTCTTCCAATGATAGTGACATAATTGAACCAAAATTATGCATGGGGTTCAATGGATGTCGTTGAAGAATAGGTTTGGGCTGCAGCATCTTCCTTGATCTTCCATTCCATCCCTTGGTTGATCATAGAGGATGAGCTTGTTTCTTTTCGGAAGAAGCCTTCACCACCTTTTCTTCCGAAGTAGTCTTCTTCTGGGATGGTTTCAAGGGGACTTTTTTATTCTTTTGAGTCTTGACAGCTTTGGCATCTAAAGCCATTTTCCCTTCGGAAGGACTTTCTTACGAAAGCAACCTTGCTTCGAAAACAAGTTTTCCCTTTTTCATCACTTCAACCATTTGATAAGGTCCAAATGAGAAACCTTCCCTGACTCCTTCTCTTTTAACATTATTTGCATAATGTGTGCTAGTAGGATTGTAGTAACAATCTTTGGCCATGTGGTTTTGTAGACCACACATTATGCATGCAATGTAAATCTTCTAGGAACTTGAGGATTGCTGTTTGTTGTTCCTTTTCTCTTCATCACCAACCTTTCCCTTTAACTTCTGATCCTTTGGTAGGATAGGAGTGCTGGTACTACACTCCTTTCCTGAATCAGAGTTTCCTACCACCTGGAATCCAGCTGAGATGAATACACCCTATTGCTTTGGGTCTATCTTCAGCTTAGACTCAACCATTTTCTTGGCAGTTTTTCTGGCTGCCTTAGCTCTGCTTCTTCTGGCTTTGGTGGTCAGGGGTTGATCATCACCGGTATGAGAGGGTAAAATTACCTGGTTCTTCCCTGTGATGCTCTCCATGGTTGCATCACTTTATGACTCATGAGAAGGTGGGTCAGCAGATGGAACCTCTTGCTCTTTAGTACCACACCTTGGTTTTCTTATAGACTCATAAGAATGTGGTGGAACAATTTCATTGGTTCCCAACCCACCTTTGTTTTGGTAACAATGTTTTGAGTGAGCGGATGATGCAAGAATGGCTTGGAAGTTTTGTCAGAAATAACATACTTCCTGGCTTGAGGGTCAGCTGTGACAAGCTGGGCTTGAGCCTCAGACAATTTGGATATTAAATCCTTTATTTGAGTCTTATAGTTTATGTGTTCATGTTTTAATAAGGACACAGTTTTCTCCAACTCCTCAATTTTTCTTTAATAGTCAGATTCAGCCTTTTTAAAATTAGATTTTAAAATATTTAGAGACTCAATATCTGATTTAATCTCCATATTATAGTCCTGATACAATTTAACTTTAGCAATACAGGCAGGAGTACAGAGATGTTCATATACCTTATTTTCATCTGTTCCAGCCATGAGTGCTTGAGCAGGAGTCACATCCTGTACCATAATGCTCCAATCAACTTCTTGAGCCATTGCAGCTGTCTCTGTTGACTTTCCAGTGGCCATTGGTGTAGTGGAATGTGTGGAGGCCTATGGGGTTCTTGGATTTTGACTTGGGAGCCTTGCATTTCCTTGCAAAATGACCAAGTTGGTTACAGTTGTAACATTTGGCCTTAGATTTGTCAAACCCAAATTTGTTGTTGGTTGGGTTCTGAGGAAATTGCCTTCTAGTTCTTTTGAAGAACTTCTTTGCTCTGTAGGTTAAGAGAGCCATTTGTTGGACTATGTCCACATATTCAACATCATTTGGGCTGAAGCACTCTAGATCATCAAACCAATACTGATAGTCACTAGAGTGCCCACTTCCTGAGACAAGGGCACAGCTGTCCTGCAAGGAATTTTGATGAGCCTGTTGAGACCTTGGAGTCTCAGGAAATGTAATGTAGGGCCCAGAAGAACAGGATGGCTGCTGGGTGTATGTCAGGTAGTGTTGAGGTTGGGTGGGTCTTGAGCCTTCAGCAACCATTAAAGTGTTGCTAGCAGGAAGACTCAAGGGTCTGCTTGTCTGATGGCCTCTCTTGTTTTCCATCTCCAAACGGTATCCATCAAGGATGCCATAGAGTTCAGTCATGGTGAGGGTGTTCAGATTTTCTAATATCTTGATAGAGACACAGTAGAACGTCCACTCATTAGGGAGTGCACTCATGAACTTTCTTGTGAGGTGTCTAAGTTCAAGGGCAATTCCCACAGACTGAAGGGAAGAAATGAGGTCCATATACCTGAAGTATTGTTGGCTGAGGGTCTCTCCAGCAATGTAAGTGAAGTTCTCGAACTGCTGCTTCAATGAGTCCTTCTTGGAGTTATTGGAGATGGAGTACATATGAGCAAGTACATCAAACAATTCTTTGGCTGACTTGCAATGCTCAAACCCCACCCTGATGGAGTTGGGTATTGTAGTCATGAGAACAGTCATTGCATTGTTGTCAATGTCCAGCTTCTTCCGGTCCTCATCAGAGTAGTCTTCAACGGCTTTCTCTATCATGGCGCCGTTTCCACCTGGTGCTGCCACCTTTGGTTTATACAGGCCATTGACAATAGATTGCCACATCTTGATGTCTTGATACCTGATGAAGCCTTCCATGCGTCTGCTCCATGACCTGAAGTTTTCAGGGGTGATGATGGGTGCTTTAGTCATCGTCCCCATTTCTACTTCAGACTTGTTGAAGGCCATTTTGAGTGTGGTGTAAGGAAGAGTGAAAAACAGTTTGATTAGGATGGTAAGATCTCACAATCAAGAGCCTAAAAAGCTCTGATACCAATTGCAGGATCGGGTTTGGTCACTTAATATTTGGATTTCTCTCAAACTCACATATGCTACACTCCGATCAGATGAAGTAGAATCTCCTCTAAGAGTTGATAATAATATAATACGTAGCAAAGAACACAAAGAAATAATTTCAAGGCTCTTGTATATATTACTTCTCAACTCAAAGTATTACAAGACTCTTACAATCATATTACAAGAGTTACAATTAGAAACTATATATACTAGATCCTACAGCCGGATATACTTTGATACTAGCTGGAAACCTATAACAAAAACATATACTACAATGCTAAACTTAAGGTATCTTAGATAAAGTATTATCTAAGATACGGTAATCATAACATGTCCATGACTTACCTTTTGTCACCAACTAAAGTTGGCAACTGTACTAACTGATAAAGGTGAACAGTGGAATAAAGTATGGTCAACTACATGGCTTTTGAGAAAACGTCATGCAGTATCTCAGAGGTCTGCAGCGAAGTGTTAGAGAGACCATACTTATGTCCATTGGTTCATAGTAGTGTCTTCCGAAGGTTAGTTGGCTTCGGAAGAACAGGTTCTTTCGAAGCCACTTATACTTCGGAAGAAGCTACTATACTTCCAAGGCTTGAGGACTTCTTCATTTCTTCATACTTTGGAAATTGATTTCTTATCTTTTCTTTTGTCTTGATCTTCGGAAGTGAATACTTTGTCTTCGGAAGTTGGAGTTTTCCTTCGGAAGTTGATCTTACACTTTGTCTTCACCAAAATAGTCTAAGTGATTTGGTTTTGGTTGCACCAGCCTTTCTAGATCCAACATTAGCAATGTAGTATTTGCTTTAGTCATAGGTTTCCAGCTGGTATCAAAGTATATCGGCTGTAGGTAGTAGTATATATAGTTTCTCATTGTAACTCATGTAATATGCTTGTAAGAGTCTTGTAATACTTTGAATTGAAGTAATACATACAAGTACCTTGAAAATTATCTTCTTGTGTTTTGATTACTTAGTATATTATTATCAACTCTTAGAGGGACTCTGCATCATCTAACCGAGTGTGATTCAGTGAGTTTAAGAGACAACATAAGTGTTGAGTGACCAAAACCGATCTTGCAATTGGTATCAGAGCTCTTTAGGCTCTTGATTGTGAGATCTTACCATCCAAATCAATCTTTTCTTCACTTATTCTTTCACCACACTCAAAATGGGCCTCAACCAAAAGTCTGAGTGTGAACTGAGGATGATGACCAAAGCACCTATCATCTCCCTTGAAAACTTCATATCATGGAGCAGACGTATTGAAGGCTTCATCAAATATCAAGACAATAAAATTTGGAAATCTATCACCAATGGTCCTTACAAGCCAAAGGTTATAGCACCGGGTGGAAATGGTGCTATGATAGAGAAGGTAGTTGAAGATTATTCTGACGAAGACAACAAGCGGCTGGATATTGACAGCAAAGCTATGTTTGTTCTCATGTCTACCATACCTAACTCCATCATGGTAGGCTTTGAGAATAGCCAGTCAGCCAAAGAACTCTTTGATGCTTTGACTCAGATGTATTCAGGATCTAATGACTCCAAGAAAGATTCATTGAAGCAACAATTTGAAAATTTCACTTATATTGCTGGAGAGACCCTTAGCCAACAATACTTCAGGTACATGAATCTTATTTCTTCACTTCAGTCCATGGGAGTGTCTCCTGAGATGAGAGATATCTCAAGAAAGTTCATGAGTGCTCTCCCAAATGAGTGGACGTTCTACTGTGTCATTGTCAAGAGGACAGAAAATCTGAACTCCTCACCATGACTGAACTATATGGCATCCTTGATGGATACTGTTTAGAGATGGAGAACAAGAAAGGCCACTAAGTGAGCAGACCCTCAAGCCTTCCTGCTAGCAATGATTAACAATTGCTGAAGGCTCAGGACCCCCCCCCCCAACCTCAGCAGTACCTGACTTACTCCCAGCAGCCATCATGTTCTTCCGGGCCATACATTACATTCCTTGAGACTCCAAGGTCTCAACAGGCTCAGCCAAGTCCCTTTTAGGACAGTCGTGCCTTTGTCTCAGGAAATGGACATCCTAATGATTTTCAATTTTGTTTTGACGATCTAGAATGTTTCAGCCCGGATGATGTCGAGTACATGGACATCGTCCAGCAAATGGCTCTGTTAACTTACAATGCGAAGAAGTTCTTCAAAAGAACTGGAAGGCAATTTCCCTAAAACCCAACTAACAGCAAGTTTGGGTTTGAGAAAGCAAAGGCCAAGTGTTACAACTGTAACCATGTAGGCCACTTTCCCAGGGAATGCAAGGCTCCCAAATCCCATGAGCCTGAAACCCAAGATAAAACTCCTCAGGATGAGTCACTATACTCTCCTGGGCAGCCAAAAAGGGACAGCCCTCCAGAGGCTCAATGCCATTAGACATTTATCAAAGTCCCGAGTCATTTGATATAACTTCCATATACTTTACATATCTATTAATAGAACTGATGAGGAGATTATGTCTCTTCAAGGCAATGAAGTTGATCCACAACACCCTCTTAAGGATCAACTGAGCCTAGAGAGACCTCTTATCTCTAGCCCCCATCAGCAAGCCCAAACTGAGGTGATTCCCGCTGGTGTGAAGGGGACTCATGTAGATTCAGCTGCCACTACTGAAGGAGCCTCATTGGACCTTCAGGAAAGTGGTAACGTCTCTGAGACTGAATCTACGGCAACCATGCCCTTTGATGACTCTGAAAGAGACATCATTAGGCAAAGGAAACCAGGGTGCCAAGAAACCACATCTGGTGCTGAGGATGAACATACCAGGTATGTTACCTCATTTCCCCATGATTCTTCAAAAGAAGATGAGGGAAGTCTGTAACTCACCATAAGAGACCTACTTTCTAAAGTCTCAAACCTTGAATCCACGGTTAAGACTTTAGAGGATAGGTCTGCCACTCAGCAACTTGAGATTGAAAGTCTCAAGGCCCAACTAGCTGAGAAACAGACTGAGAGATCTGTTAGGCATATACCAATTTAGGTTTCCTTGACCTCTTACTCTAGCTCATCAAGCTCTCAAGATGATGCTACCAAAAAGGGGGAGAGTATTCAGAGACAAACACATGAGGAACCATAAAGTTTAGCTCTTTCAACATTGACTTCAAGATATCCCGCTCAGCAAGCAATAGTTTTCCCTGAGCCTCCTCCAATCATTCTTCAAATGGACCAAGGATTCTCAAAGATCTAAATAGGTTCTTTTCCAAGTTCTTGATGGGATCTTCTATTGAATAGCCAAGTCCAGATGTTTCTATGGTATACTTTGAAGCTGAAGAGCTTCAAAGGTTGAATGCACCTTCTACTACTGTCCAAGAAGTTGGTCAACCTAAGGTCCACATTGAACCTGAGATTGAATTCGAAAGGTAAATGAGTACTGATGGCCCAGCCACTGAAACAGTTGGGACATATAGTGCAATCCCACAAACTTCCAAAGCTGAAGTCAAGGCCTCGGAAGAATCTATTCAAACTTCCGAGGCTGAGATAGAAGCTGCAGAAGGGTTATTTTCTCTATTCGATGATCTAATTATCACAGATGCAATTTTTGAACTAGCATCTGAGGTAAAAAGTGAGGGCTTTCTCAACCTACCCCTTACTCAAACACCATCTTTACCCCATGCTTCAATCTCCACCTCTAAACCTGAAACCTCTACACAAGAACCTCCCAAGTCTCAAACTTCCAAGACACCAAAAGGAAGAGGAAGATGAATGCGAAAGAACTGCTAGAGGAAGAAAGATTGGAAAAGCTAAAAAGAAAAGGTAGACTCCCCACTCGGAAACTACTAGCTGCAAGTAGCAAAGCAATTGTAGCCAACCAGGAGGCTATCAACAATAGAAAGAGGGTGGAGATCATTAACAGACTTGTCAAACTTGGAGCTGCTAGTGAAGATGTGCTTCTGCTACCACTAGAGGAACTGATTGAGTTAGAAAAGGCAACCCTGCTGCAGATTGAGCAAGAACAAGAAGCAGCAAGGTTGGCCTTAGAGAAAGAAAGGAAGAGAAAGAAAGAAGAAGCTGACCAGCAGCTCAAGAGTGAAAGGATAGATTTCCTAAGCTCTAGGAGATTCTCTCTTGAGGAATTAACCCCTCACAACAATGATACAATCTTGTGGCTTTTCAAGAAAGAACAAGATCAAAAAGAGAAAGAGAGAAGGAAGGCTGCTAGGAAAAACTAAGAGAAAGGAAGAAGAAGGAGAAAGAAGCTGAACTTGTCTCTGTCAAGAAGCTGGGTGATAAAGCCTGTATGAAAGATTATCTCAAGGCCTATGGCTTCTCTTGAAGGCAAGTGGGTCCTATGTCTGAGAAGACCCTGCAGCGACATGTCAGTGACATCAAAGCTGATATTCGCTTAGGAAGAGGGAAAGAGATGTACAGAAGAGTACAGGGGATGACTTCCAAACCAACTCCTTAACCTTAACCTCAACCTGAACCAAGCCTTTTCCTTTTTCCCATCAAAACCAAGCCAACCACCGAGCCATACACTCCTAAACCCACACCATCAACAATACCCTCTTCATCACACACTCAATCACAACAACCACCTCAACTACCCATCCTCAAACCCAAAACACTCCCTAGAACCCTAACCCAACAACCACCCAAGTCATCCTTTCATCCTTTCAAACCTCTCTCCTTAGAGGAATTCAAGGAGATCAAGACGAAGCTCATCAAATGTATTACTTTGAGCGATATCTCTTGTGATAGGGGTCAGTTAAGCTAACCTATATTGATGGCTCCTCATGTTCCCTCACTAGAGAACAATTCCTTGATCTGCCAAGAGGAACACTAGACTAGGCTGCTAAACTTTTTGGCCTTAACTCTGACTCACTAAATGAAGAAGAGAAGAAGCTAAGAAGAAGGTTGGTGACTCTACTGGATTCAAAGAAAAGGGACAGAGTACCAAGTCAGCCCCTTGTGCCTAGAAAGAAAATAATTCAATGGTGGTTCGAAGACTCTTCTCACAACTTTGTTGTTGAGAGAGAGAATGGTGAAACCAACAGGCTTAATGCCTCCTCTCTACTACACTTGAGCAGATTTGATATTGTTGAGTTAGCAGAGAAACCATTCTCCAACCCCTCCATGTAAGGCTCCGTTCCCGAGACACTCATAGTTGGCCAATCATCACACATAAAACATAAAACATACATTTAATTTTACTAAATGCATCACAGCGAAATAACATAAAACCATTTCATATATATAAATAATTGCTTTTGCAAAATAATACAACATTGTCGACCATTACAAAAATATCATTTGTTTGTATTACAACACAAAAACATTATCATATAATACAAAATGGATGCCATCCAAAATAAGCCAAGTAGTTGCCCCCGTACCATCCTCAGCAACTCTTACCTGCCAACTGAAAAATACATAAAAGTCAGCGTTGCTGAGTGAGTTCTAGCTTTATAATAAAAATACTTTACTTTAGGTTAAAACCATTCTTTATTTTCGTTCGCGATCATGCATCATACGTACAAATAGATAATCTTATTATTATCCTTCATCTTCATTCATTGATATTAATTCATTCGTTAACATCCATTCATTCATATTCTTATTCTTATCATACATTTCTTACATTTCATATGTTCGTCATTACCTTCCGATGTCATTCACTATACCCCAAACATCATGCACAAGTGCTGGTACTGAGCCGAAGTCTATAAATAGACTTCCATCATCATGCACAAGTGATGGCACCAGTACTGGGGCAAGTTCATTCATCATTATATTTACCTCCATTCTGGACCAATGCCATGTGCTATACCCCAAACATCTTTATATTTACTTCCACTTTAAGTTACATAATACCTTACGTTCATTTCATAATCATACCACGCAAAGCCACGGAATAATACGTAATAGGAACATAAAGACAACACATCATAATCATACATAACATCATCATAAACATCACATACAGCATCATACACCATCATACATCATCATATAATCATCATACATCATCCCCGGGAACATCCCAAGTCAAAGCCTAAAACTTTTCTTTTTCCTAAAATTTCAGAAATAATTCTAAGTCCTTAGGTGCATGGGCACTATGCAGACGCATGGCCTTTCAGGCGCATGGGAACACTTAGGCGCGTGGGGAACCTTTGGGCGCATGACCGCTATATGGGTGCATGGCTAACACTTAGTCATTTTGGGCAATTTTCTAGGCGCATGTGAACTATGCAGGCGCATGAGCCTGACATGGGCGCATGGGCACTTGGGCGCATGGGCAGGTTGGTGCATGGGGACACTTAGTCTCCTAGGGATAAATCTAGGCGCATGGATACTATTTGGGCGTATGGGTTTTTAAGCGCATGGGGACTTAGGCGCATGGCAACTAACTTAACTACCAATCATCATTTTAGTCCCCAAATCATCATTCAAACGTGTTCTAAGCTTAGTTCTAACATTCTAAGCATCATAAACACATATAAAACATAATCATAACATCAAATTCATCCAAAACATACCCCACCCTTATACACATTCGAACGTACATACAGGTACAAACACCCACCTTTATAAAAACATACATACATGTATTTCCAGCCCCAAAGAAGTTTAAAACATGTAAAAAGGGGGATCTAGAACTCACCTTATGCAACTTTCAGGTAGAACTCCTTCAAACCCGAATGCAAATGAGTTCAAGCACCTAGAACTCACCAAAAACACACATACGAACATACAAACACATACATAAGCATAAACCCGAACTGAAATCAGCCAAGATCACTTCAAAACATAGAATTCTTACCTTGAATTCGGTTTTCTTCTTGTTCTTCTTCAAAACCCGAGAGCTCTTTCTCTCTCTCTCTCTCTAAATCCAGATGTAAAAGGTGAAAGTAACATGGTATGGCGGCCATGTTACTTTATACACCAACTTTTATACTTTTTGTCCTTTGCACACATTTAACCCCTCAACTTAGGTTAAATTATGTTCAGTCCTTTTTCTGCACTTTTATTCTTCATTTTACATCTTTTAAAATTTCTAGGTGTTACACTCCAACTCTGAGATAGCTGGTCATATCAGAATTTATCTGACCAGTCTTCATCTGGCTGAGCTAATCGCAAGGAACAAGATTGAAGAAAAGTTGAAGCTGAGAGAGAAAGATGAAAAGGAAGGATTAGCAACCAAAGGTAAAGCCTTTCTTCAAATGGTTGAAGGTCCTAAACTGGAGTCTATAGTTAGATGGGAGTATGAGTACAACTCCCGTCAACTAACTATCTTTAAAGGGTCACAACAGAGGGTACATATCATTCAAAGTGACAGACTGGATCTCCTTTCCACGAATGATTGTACAAACTTCTTAGCACCACATATGGAAAGAACAAAGAGACAGATAAATATCTTCTCTTCCTGGTGCTGAAAGTTTTGAGAAGCAGAAACAAGTGAGGTTTTGGTAGCATCAGCTTAGGGGAAGTTTGTTGGATCAAGTAAGGCTGGTGCAACCAAAACAAACACTTAGACAATTTTGGTGCAATTGATGAAGAACTTCCAAAGGCAAATGCTGAGCTTCCGAAGGTCAAGTCTGAAAGAGCTTCCGAAGAGAAACTCCAACTCCCGAAGACAAAGTCTTCCTTCTTTCGAAGTTTAACATTTAGAAAAATTCAAGACAATGACTTCCGAAGTATGAAGGCCTGAAGAATGTCTCAAGACTCGGAAGAAGTAGCCTCTTCCGAAGTATAAGTGGCTTCGGAAGAACTTGTTCTTTCGAAACCAATTAACCTTCGTAAGAACCTACTAAGAACCAGTGGACATAAATATGGTCCTTCTGACACTCCGCTGCAAATCTCTGAAATATTGTATGGTGCTTTCCCACGCCCATGTAGTTGACTGTACTTTATTCCACTGTTCATTCCTTATCAGTTAGTACAGTTACCAACTTTAGTTAGTGACAAAAGGTAGGTGACAAAAAGGTAAGTTATGGACATGTCATGAGTTTGAGGGACTCTGAGTTTGAGGTAAGTTGTGGACATATATACAAGTACCTTGAAAATTATATTCTTGTGTTTTGATTACTTAGTATATTAGTATCAACTCTTAGAGGGACTCTGAATCATCTAATCGAGTGTGATTCAGTGAGTTTGAGAGACAACATAAGTGTTGAGTGACCAAAACCGATCCTGCATGGAAGGTATTGGAGCAATTCTCATGCAAGACAACCACCCATTGCATTCTTTTTGAAGCGCCAAAAATGTCAGTTCTTCACATATCCACCTATGAAAAAGAAATGCTTGCTATTGTTAAAGTCGTCAAGAAATGGTGACCTTATTTGTTGGGCAAATCATTCATGGTACACACTGATCATAAAGCTCTGAAGCACCTTTTGGAGAAAAGGATCACCACCCCAAATCAGGTTTGTTGGTTACCCAATTTAGGGCATGTTTGGGATTGCTTATTTTGATTGAAAATAACTTTTTGTGAAAATGACTTATTAACTTATGACTTTTCAAAAGTAGTTTTTAAAAAGTGTTTTGATTAGCTTATAAACTAAAATGTTGTAAAATAACCAACAAAGACACATTTTAAACATAATGAGAGTTAATATGAGGTATTAGAGGGGTATAATAGGGTATTAGACCAAAAGTCGTTTTTAAAAGTTAATAAGTCTCCCCTTACTTTTCAAAACCTCCTTTTTACCCTATATGAAAAGTCAGTTTCAAAAGTTTTTTTGGCTTTGCCAAACATTTTTTTTAACTTATTAACTTCTCAGAAGGTAATAAGTCAAAATTAGGGAGAAATAAGCAATCCAAACATGCACTTACTCAGTTATGATTACTAGATTGAATGTAAAAGTGGTCGGGAAAACAAGAGGGTCGATGCCTTGTCACGACTGGTTGGTTTCATTGTTTAGCTATTACTTCACTTCATTCCGATTGGTGGCAGCTAGTTAAGCAGGAGACTCGCATTGATCCTCACTATTTTACATTGCCAACTTCCTACTTTGGCCCTTATCTATAGTATAAGGATAGAGTTAATTTTTATAAAGGCAGGGTATAATTGATCCCAACATCAAGCTTAATTGGGAATATCTTGCATGATTGACATTCTTCACCGGTAGGGGGACAGTTAATTTGGGTTCATGAAAACACTCTCTCCTGCCACACCTTCTTTTGGTCAAGTATACGCGAGTCTATACGCTCCTACATTAGAGCGTGTACGGTTTGCCAACATTCTAAATCAGACACATTGCAGCCGACATGTCTTCTCCAGCCCCTTTCCATAGCGATCATATTTTGATGGATCTTTCCGTGGCCTTTGTCGAGGCCTTTCTAGTATCTAATGGGTATTCGGTTGTTTCGGTGTTGGTTGATTGACTTTCCAAATATGCACATTTCATTGCCCTTTGACACCACTACACCGTGGTTGCGGTAGCTAGAGTATTCGTTCAACAGGTAGTCCGACTTCATTGGGTTCCATAATCTGTCATCAGTGATCATGACCAGGTGTTCCTTAGCACGTTTTGGCAAACGCTCTTTAAATACATGGGGCCACACTTAATCTGAGCTCAAGTTACCACCCGAAGATTTACGAGCAAACTGAGGTCGTTAATCGGACACTCGAACAATATTTGTGACAAACTGAAATCATGGGTTAGGTGGCTACCCTGGTCCGAGTATAGCTACAACATGGCTACTCACTCCGCCACCAAAATCTCCGCTTTTGAAGCTGTGTATGGTATTCCTGCACCTCATTTATTTGCCTATGAGCCCGATACTACCAACGTGGAGGCAGTGGATTGGTATCTCAAGGATCGTTCTGTACTTCTTAATGAAACACTTGCTTTAAGCCCAACAATCCATGACTTGCAAGCTCATAGGCATATCCAGGGTGTTTCTTTTGCCGTTGGAGATTCTGTTTACGTGAAGCTCCAGCCGTACCGTCAATCCACTATTGGTCGTCGTCCTTCTCAGAAGCTAGCCTTGCAGTTCTTTTGTTCCTACAAGGTCCTCCGACGTATTGGTCTGTTGCTTATGAGCTTGAATTGTGTTTCTTGAAAGCTTATCCTTCTTTTCATCTTCTGGACAAGGTTCCTTAAAGGAGGTGGAATGTTATGGTCTTCATTGCATGCATAGAGAAGTCTACGTGACCTGTGTGCCACATCATCATTTGCATTTCAGTGGCATGGTTCTTTTACTTTAATTACATTTGCACGTTTTTATTATTGTTGCATGAATAGGAGTAGTGACCCATGTCTTTTTTAGTAGGTAGTTTATTTTATTCTAATAATTTCATGCATTGTACTTTTGAAAAGATATGAAAATTATCAAAGCTTTCCCATCTCCCATCTTCTTCCTTTTTCTTCCCTCTGCTTGATTGTGGGTTGATACTCACTTTTCCTATTTGTTAAACACACCATTATTTGCGATTGGAACCGACAAAATCATCAAAAGATATAATTAATAGAGAGTAACGGTACCAACTATCATTGGCTCATAAACTCTTAAGGCAACCGTCATAAGTAATAGTCTAAAAACCCAAATTGAATGCCTAGTAAGCACGTAGATCCCTCCGCACGTTAAACCTTGTTTTCTAAATCTCGTGTCTCTGTTATTCGAGGATCTAATCGGGAGACTTCCACTACCCGATGAAGCACCATCACGCCTCCATTAACAGCCTCTCCTATGCAAGTCACCATCGATGTGTTATGGAACTGTTACAAGCTATAGACGTTTTTATCAACTTTCGACCCACGACATAGGTACAAGCTCGGATATATTTGTTGGATTAATCGGTTCGTTAATCGGGTTTGGTTCACGGGTCGCGGGTCGGTAGTTCACTAGTTACGGGTTGATAGTTTAGTTTGTTTATTTCATATGTTTATTAGAGTTTAATTAGTATTTGATTATTGTGTGAATTGGTCAATATGTTGACCGAGTTATTTGGAGATCATGGAGCATGTTTACGTAGGAGTATGTTAGTTGCAACTTACAAGTTTGTTAGTTTTTTTCTTCTATTTAATGTAAGTTTTACTATCAATGTATAATAGTTCAAGCAGTATACACAAACTTGTATTACGTGAGTTTTAAGTGTGTGTGAAATCCAAGGGCCTGAACCAACAATATATTCCTTGATATCCTATTCATGTAAGTTCTACTACGAATATTTTTAATTCTTCTGCTGACCAATGCACCCTTGACACTGTATACAGCTATTGTTTTCTTACTATGTTTCGTTTATTTTTGGTATTCACAAGATGTAAAGCATTCATTCTTACCCATCTTGAATGAGAGGCATGTAACAATCAACCAACTATGTTTTCATCTGAACTATACTGCTTAGAGTTGATTTGTTCAAACAACTAACACCTTGCTCAATTAAAATCTGAAAAAAAAAACACACTAAAAGTAAAAGTTTGTTTGTTCGTTTCTTTCTTATCATCTGCAGATATGGGTTTTGGTTAATATAAAAATACAACAGTTAAAATTTGATATCTAAGAATTTAATTTATTGAAGAGAATAAGCACCCATGTTGAAAACAAAAAGCTAGACTCCAATTGGTAGTTTCCTTCGTTTATGTTCCGTGTCTAGGCATTGCATATTGTACATACAAACCACTCTTATTTTTCTTTTGGTGACTTCAAGGAACAACTCACATGCACAAACGTTAAATTAAGACTTTGAATCACTGAGAATTTTAATAGCACTTTGTTAGATATTTTAGATGTAATTGGATTGACTAACGACCAATTTAATCATAATATCCATCAAACAAGTCAGGAGGTCCGGGAGTGTACACTTATTTGAGTTTATTGTGATCTTTGAAATTGAAAACCTTATTAGGGGCGAAGCCCTAAACAATGGGGGTTCTAATAGGGCAACGCCCCCTTAGTGGGGGTCCGGGCGGCAGCCCCTGGCGGGGTCCAAGGGGCAGAGCCCCTGGTTGGGGTCAATATTGTTTTACTAAAAAAACATGGAAAATTGATTTTCTCGAAATTTTACATGTGAAACTTGGGGGTTAAAACAGTAAATTTGCATGTGAAAAACTACTGAAGGTAGTTACCCCATCCCTAAAATATTTCGCATTTGTACAAGATTGGTCACTTTTCTTCTTCTTCTCTTCTGGTTCACGATCTTAAAACACACAAATTCATACTTTGATTTCTGAACTTTAGTTTTATCTGATTGAACGTTTGGTGTGAACACAAATAGTTTAAATCTGAAAGTAAACTTGCGACACTCAAGTTTTTCCAAGTAATTGATATTTTATTATAATTCCTATATATATAGTGATAATTTCTTAGTATTATTTAGTAACCTATCTGAACATATATCAATTTTATAACATAACATGATCCTCTAACTTAATTAGAAAGAACTAATCCAACGATTCATGTTATAAAAATTGTTTTAAGTTGATTACTAACCCTTTTATAAACAAAATTAAGTTACGGTTTATAATCATTAAGAAAAAAACAAATATTTTATATTATACAAGCCTCCGTCGCCGGAACCTTTATTGACCAAAATCAAATAATGAGCATTTATCGATAAATAATAGGACAACATGATCTAAGTTCATAAAATCTAATTTGAACTATAACAAAAAGGTGTAGGGTTTTGTGCGAAATGAGGACGTCGTCGCTTTACTTCCGTTAGTTGATACGGATTATGTTTCTTTTTTATCGTTGTATAAATTATGCTTTGTCGATGTTATTGAATAAATGGGTTTGGCCCATGTGTTATGAGTCGCATGCAGGCTTGCAGCCATGCATACATGTGCACGTTTCATTTGATTTAGTCTAGAAGTCCAAGTAGAATGAGTCTTGTTTGTTAGCGTATTTCCAGGTTTGTTACCTGAGTTTGTGGTGAACGTTAGTGGAGTCTGTATGTCTATTTATATTGATGTTCCATGAGTTAATAAGATTATCATAAATTTTGAGTCTCTTTGATACTTCTTGATCATTTCAAGTGGTATCAGAGCAATCTTCCTGGTGCTTAGTATTGTGAGAAAGTAGAAGAAATGGCAGAGGAGACGGTGTCTTATCAGAGTGTTCCGCGGTTTGATGGAGACTATGATCACTGGAGCTTGGTTATGGAGAATTTGCTACGCTCCAAAGAATTCTGGACAGTTGTGGAAACTGGGTTCAAGCTTCCAAAAGAAGGAGAAACTCTATCAGCAGTAGCCAAGACGGAGTTAGACACCAACAAACTGAAAGACTTGAAGGCTCGCAACTATCTCTTTTAGTCGATTGACAAGCAGATCCTTCGCACTATGACGCAGAAAGACAGTGCGAAACGTATCTGGGACGCAATGAAGGCGAAATATCAAGGGAATACTCGAGTAAAGCAGGCTCAGTGACAACGGCTAAGGAAAGACTTCGAAACTTTGGAGATGAATGAGACAGAACCAGTATCAGACTACTTTAATCGAGTCATGGTAGTTACGAACGACATGCACAACTATGGTGAGTCCATGCCGGATGTGAAAGTAGTAGAGAAGATACTCAGATCGCTGACAGAGGCTTTCAACTTCGTTGTATGCACCATTGAGGAATCCAAAGACATCGATGCTTTAACAATTGACGAGCTGCAGAGTTCATTACTTGTTCATGAACAGAAGCTTAGGCGAAAACCAACGGAAGATCAATTCATGAAGACCGAGAATGAAGGATCAGGTGGTCGAAATCGTGGTCGTGGTCGATCACAATTCTCACGAGGGCGTGGACGGGGACAAGGAAGGAGTCGTCCGGAGTTCGACAAGTCGTCGGTAGAATGTTATAGTTGCCATCAACTAGGACATTTCTCATATGAATGCCCCAAAGGTGAAAAAGCAGTGAACCTGGCAGAGTTTGATGATAGTAAAGAATTATTATTGATGGCTCACGCTGAGATTCAACGGGACCATGTGTCGGGGTTCTGGTTCTTGGACTCAGCATGCTCAAATCATATGACCGGGTCAGTAGATTGGTTTATCCGATTGGATGAATCATATGCTCAGACAGTGAAGTTGGGAAATGACATTCGGCTGAAGGTCAAGGGAACTGGAGATGTGCGACTAGAAGTAGAAGGCATTACTTAAGTTATATCTAGAGTATATTATGTTCCTGAGCTTACTTCAAGCTTGATTAGTCTGGGTCAACTACAAGAAAAGGATTTCACCATCGTTATCAAGAAAGGAACGTGTAAAATCTATCACCAACATCGGGGATTGATTATTACTTTGAATATGACAAAGAACCGAATGTTTCTAATCCAAGCAATCAAGAAGACACGCCAAGATCAATGTATGGCAACACATACTGATCTTAATACAGAGATCTTGCACAGGAGGTTGGGCCACGTGAGTCAAAAGTCCATAAGAACCATGCAGTACAGGCAGATGGTTACGGGGCTACCCAAGGTTGCTAAATCGACTAAAGTGTGTGAAGTATGTCAACTTGGCAAACAGCAACGTGAGCCAATACCGACGAAAAGTATATGGAGGGCAAGTGAAATGCTGCAACTAATACATACCGATGTGTGCGGACCCATCTCACTATCTTCTACTGGTGGAAAAAGGTACATCCTAACTTTTATCGATGATTTCTCACGAAAAGGGTGGTTGTATTTTTTAACACACAAATCAGAATCTTTTGAAACGTTTAAAAGGTTTAAAATAATGGTAGAAATTGAAACCAGTCTCAAGATAAAAGGTCTTAGGAGTGATAGAGGAGGAGAGTTTACCTCTACTAATTTTAATGAATTTTGTGCGAATAATGGTATCAAGAGATAACTGACCACGGCGTATACTCCTTAACAAAACGGAGTGGCCGAGCGTCGGAACAAGACCATTATGAACATGGTCAGATGTCTCTTGGGGGATAAAGAAATGCCCAAGTGGCCGTGGTCGGAAGCAGCGAATTGGGCTGGGCATATATTAAACAGGTGTATTACCAACACCTTGGTTGATAAAGTATCGGAAGAAACTTGGACTGGTACAAAGCCACATGTTGATTACTTTCGGGTGTTTGGAAGTATTGCATACGCTCATGTACCAGCCCAACTAAGGACCAAGTTGCAAGACAGGAGCATTAAGTGTATTATGCTTGGCATAAGCACAGAATCTAAAGCATACAGATTGTATGACCCTTTACAACAAAGGATCATAATTAGCAAGGATGTCACTTTTGATGAAGAGGGGAATGGGTCTGGTCTCACAAGGACTTGGGTGAATCAGAACTAGTAGTCCCAGAAGAGTATATACAAATTGAAGAAGAAGAAATTTTGAAATCACAACATCAAGATAGTACATCACAGGAACATGGAGGTGGAAGCAGCTCCACCACTCATACAATTCAAGAAAGTCAACATTTAAAGGACATGCCCTCATCCATTGGAAATGATGAAAGTAACTCTACTAGTCCACCAACTCCACTTCCTGGTGGTACTAATACTGGTTGTACTATTCATCAAGACAGAGGTGAACCCTCTACTCGAGTATCAAAAAGAAGTAGCAGACCACCAACTTGGCTAGAAGACTATCAAAGTGGGGAAGATTTATCTGAGGAAGAAAACAACTTGGTGATGTTCAGTTCATTCGGTGACCCAATAACATATGATGAAGCTTCAAAGGATCGAAAGTGGCGGCAAGCTATGGAGAATGAAATTCATGCAATTGAGCAAAATGACACCTGGGAACTTGTAACTGTTCCAGATAATGTGAAACCAATTGGCGTCAAGTGGCTGTACAAGACTAAGTCGAACGAGAAAGGAGAGGTGGACAAGTACAAGGCCCGACTGGTGGTGAAGGGTTATGCTCAACTGAAGGGGATAGATTACAATGAAGTTTTCGCACCGGTTGCACGTTGGGACACGATCAGAACTGTGTTAGCAGTGGCTGCTCATAACCACTGGTTGGTTTTTCAGTTAGATGTCAAGAGTTCTTTCCTTCATGGTGAGTTAAAGGAAACAATTTATGTTGATCAACCACTTGGATTTATCAAGGAGGAAGAGGAACAGAAAGTGTATCGATTGAAACGAGCTCTCTATGGACTAAAACAAGCTCCTCAAGCTTGGTTTCATCGCATTGAAGGCTATTTTCTCAGAGAAGGGTTCAAGAAAAGTGAGTATGATCACACGTTATTTATCAAGAAGGTATGGAGCAAGGTTCTTATTGTCAGTCTATATGTGGATGATCTCATATTCACAGGAAATGATGAACAGTTATGCAACCACTTTAAGGCATCTATGAAAAAAGAATTTGAAATGACGGATTTGGGACAAATGAAATATTTCTTGGGGGTAGAAGTTTGACAAGATGAGTCTGGGATAAGTATAACTCAAAGGAAATATGCTAAAGAGGTGCTCGAAAGATTTCATTTGTGGGAAGGTAATGCAGTCAAAAACCCAATTGTGCCTGGAACAGTGTTGTCAAAAGATGATGATGGTCAGGAAGTTGATAGCATTGAGTATAAATGCTTGGTGGGCAGCTTGATGTATCTCACAGTTACACGGCCTGATTTGATGCATGTTGTTTGCCTGATTTCGAGATACATGTCCGTTCCTAAAGAGGTTCATATGCATCTTGCAAAACATGTATTGAGGTACGTGAAAGGTACCTATGATTATGTATTGAAATATGAACGAGCCTCAACAGGTAAACTTGAAGTGTACACTGATAGCGATTATGCTCGGGATATGGAAGATAGAAAGTGTACATTAGGTTACGTATGTTTGTTGAGCAATGCAGCTACATGTGTTGATGCATGTATGTCCCTAGATCATGAGTTGTAATGTAATAAATCTTGTCTGTCTGATTATGATGTAATTGTATCAATTAATGAAATGATATGAATTGGTTGTTACTTGGGATGTTTAATATTTCATTAATAAGTTGTGATTGAATTGATTGGGTTTATAAATGTTTGAATGATTGCACATTATGTTATATTAATTAAAACATTCAAACTTAACTTAATGAAGTTCTCATGCGAATGGCCCATGCGAATGGACCACACGCATGAATAACTTCATACGATTGACTCAATCGCACGATTGAAACAGGAGACTGGATCAGTCGTATGATTGACACATAAGATTGACTCAATCGCACGACTGAACACTCAGTCGTGCGGATGAATCAACCGCATGGTTCAATCGCACGACTGAACCATACTTATGGCCCAGTCGCACGATTGAACAATACTAACCTATAAATAGACCCAATTCGTGGGAAAACGTAAGCATTCATCCCATTACGATTCCAGACGTACCCTAGCCGTCCAGAAGCCTCCCAAAACGTTCTCCAAGTTCACAGAACACATCAGATCGGTTGCTAATCGATTTCTGACGTTGATTTCAATTCTTGATTGATTCATCGTGTGTTCTCACTGATTGGATCGCCAATCGAATAGGATTCCGCACTATTTGAGTTGGTTTAACACGCAATCACTCGGTATTTCGTTCAAATACCAGGTCCTAACAAGTGGTATCAGAGCTTTGGCTCTTGATTACGTGTTGATTCAATCAAGATTGCATGAAAGTTTGTGTTTTTGCACGAAAAACGCGATCTTTGGCATCAAAAGTGATCTTGGACGTTCCCTGCTCATCGAAGTTCAGTTTCTACGGACCTAGGCGATTAGGACTTGTGAAATTTCGAATTTTTACGGCTAAAACCCGTCAAACCTAGAAATTTTCGCAAAACAGCAGCTTCAGTCGCACGAGTGACCCATTCGCACGACTGGACTCCATTCGCATTGCTCATTCGCACGACTGGACCTAGTCGCACCCTCATTCGGCCGACTGAACCGTTCGTTCGCATAACTCATTCGCACCAGATTCATTCGCACGACTGAACCATTCGCCCTGTTCAGTCGCACGGTTGAACCAATCGCAGAGTTCATACGCACGATTAGACCATTCGCATCCTTCAGTCGCATCAGTTAAAGTTTAATTGATTAGATACTAAGTTTATTAGCCATGGAAGATCAGATGTCAGCCTTTACTGCTGGGAAGGACTCAAGGATTCAGAACCTGCTGTTGCTTGAGAGTGAGGTGGGTAATCACAATAAACCACCAAAGCTCTTGACGTTAGATGAGTTTCCCCACTGGAAACAACGTTTTGAGATCTATCTCAATGGAGTAGATCCTAATCTGTGGGAAGCTATTGAGGTCGGTTACAGTACACCGGTGGGAGCTGATGGAGTTAAATTGACGTTAAGTGGGATGACCGACGCACAGAAAGTAAAGTACAATGCAGAGAAAAGGGTTTATGCATTGATCACTCAGTCTATCCCCAAAGACATATTCCACCAGTATTCAGAGAACAAGCAGTCCAAGAAACTGTGGGATGAGCTAGAAAAGAGGTATGATGGGAATGCATCATTGAAGGCAATCAAGGCAAAGGAGTTAAAGAAGGAATTCGATAACTTCTCATCGATTGGTAATGAGAGTTTAGACGAAGTCATAGACAGATTCTACCACTTGATGAGCGAATTGCATACACATGGAGTTGAAACGACTATGGAAGAGAAAGTAAGCAACTTCGCAGACGGATTGCCTGACAAGTGGGCTTCATTCGTGTCTAACCTTAGACAGAATGAAATGCTTATAAAGTTGGATATAAATGACTTCATTCTTAAGTTGCGAGAAGAAGCACTAAGGATGAAGTATAGAGCTCAGAAGTCTGCGTACACACAAAATCCAGCTTTATACAACGCCACGCCTCAAGCTAAGACATCTGGAGCACCTCTCCAGACTGCATTTGTGTCTAGCTCGTCAGGTCCTTCACATGCTTCTCCTTCTGGATCAGACACGTCAGGGTCGTCATGTACCCATTATATTGGATCAGAAGCAAGTGCTACCAAATTGAAGACCGAGAACCTCGGTAATGTGACCGTAGAAGTAGCTCGAGAGCATATGGATCTTTTAGCAGCAGTGGTTCATTCATATGATGGACTTGTTGCTGGGAAGATTGGAAACTGCCATCTGGCAGATGAGGACTACGAGCAGGTGGATGAAATGGAGCTTGAGAGGATGGATATAATGTGGGCCTTAGCTAGCGCTGTCCGACGGGCGAAGAAGTTTGTTAAGAAGACAGGACAGAACTTGATAGCTACTAAGGACACCACATTTGGCTTTGACAAGAGCAAAGTGACCTGCTTCAACTGTGGAGAGAAGGGGCACTTCAAGAGAGAATGTGTCAAGCCAAAGAAGACGGGTAATGGGAACCCGTTCTCATCCTTTACTCGCCAAGACAAGCAAGCTTCCAGTTCTACTTCATCAAACAAGGACCCAAAAGCCTTGACTGCTCATGATGATGAAGGACAGGATTGGAGTTTTAGGTTTGTCTCGCCAGAATCCAACATTGCCAGTGTTGAAGATATTGATGATGATTCTGCGAGTGAAGGTGATCTAGCAGTTGAGATAGCGATGTCACATAGTGAAGAAACAACTGCAGCTGAGGTCAGTTACAAGCCAAAGGAGGAGACTTCCAAGTCAGAGACAGAAAAGTCAGAATCACCAGAACCAGAGACGTCTGATGCTGCGTTGATGGCTAACTCTTCTGAACCAACACAGGTAAGTACAACTGACCAAATGTTTAATAATCATGCTTGTTCTAACTGTGATATGTTTAGGAATAGCATTGATGAAAAATTTGCTAGGTTATTAGATCACAATGATAACTTAGTAAAAGATTTACAACTATGCACTGAGGCCAATAGAGTTCTAAAACAAAATGAGCATAGTTACAAAGAAAAGATAGACCTATTGACTAAACAGCTTAGAGAAACCGAAGTAGTTGCCTTTAACCAAGCAAATGACATTAGGTACTATCTAAACTCCCTAGAGGACACTAAGAAGCAAAAGGCAGTTCTAGAAGTAGAAGTTAACTCCTTAAAACAGAAACTGCACAGTTGGACTAGTTCTTCACACATAGTTCAACACTTAGTGAGAGAAAGGAATAACGGGGATGGATTAGGCTACAAAGTGGTTCCACCTCCACCTGAGACCTTGATGAACACCAAGTCTAAACCAGTAAACAACAACCCCATCAAGGATCATGTGGTGACTACTCCTCTTGTTACTGATCCAGACACATCATGTTCATCTACTGAATCTGGACAGAAACAAAAGGAGGCCACTTCAAAGGCAAAGGGTAAATTGCCTTGTGTTAATCTGGAAAATGAATTTGAAAAAGTTAACTTAAAGTCAGGGTCAAACAGAGTCAAATCAGAACCTAAAAGGACTTCAAACGTTAATTTTTCACATGCTACAAGTTAAAAACCAGTTAACCAAAAAGTGGAACACGTTAAACAGGTTAAAACAGTTAAATTTGTTAAACCAGAGAAAACATCAAACATGCAAGAGTCAAAACCTAAAGTGATTGATGTTACTAGAGTGTCACGCATTTCTCCACAAAGAAAGTCTACTCATAAAGTTGATAGCAGATCATGCTACAACTGTGGAGAATGTGGACACATTGCTTCCTATTGTCCTTTCTATCAGACACCGAGGAAGAAGATTGATCTTCAGGACTCTAGACCTAGGTCTTCTAAGAGGAGTTCTCTAACTCCACCTAGAAGATCTAGTGAACCTAAAGTCCATCCTGTAAGCCAGACGACTGTTTATCATAAACAGGCATTGCACAAATCTGGCTTATGGAAAGAGAAGTCATCCTGTGTGTCTGATACTGATGACAAGAAGAAATCTGAGCTACCCTCACCCTCTAAGGGTCAATGGGTAGAGTTTATGATGTGTGATGCCTCTGGGAAACCCAAGACAGTAAAGGCTTGGGTTCCTAACCTAAACTAATACATTTACTTTATATGTGCAGGGTGTTCGATACAGCGTTGAGACTAACACGTGGATTATAGACAGCGGAGCATCCAGGCACATGACAGGAAATAGAGCCCTTTTATCAAACGTCAAACAAATAAAAGGAGGGCATGTTTCCTTTGCAGGAAACAAGGGAGGATACATCACAGCACAGGGAGAAGTGGGAAATCAGAAAGTTAAGTTTGATAAGGTGAACTACGTTCAACAACTTCAGAATAACTTACTTTCTGTTTCCCAAATCTGCGATAAAGGATTTAAAGTCATCTTCGACAACAAGAAGTGTTACGTGCTGAAGAAAGACTACATGATCCCAGAGGACCAAGTTCTGATGACTGCTTCAAGATATAAAGACCTTTATGTCTTGGATCTGTCAACAGCTGCTACAACGGATCATGAGGTTCAGTGCTTTCTATCTAAAGCTACTGAGAAGGACTCAATCTACTGGCATAGGAGAATGGGACACATTAGTCAAAGGAAGATGAATAATTTGATTCAGAAGGATTTAGTAAGAGGAGTAAATGTCAAGAACTTCCAACTTCCTGACTTTTGTGTAGCTTGCAAGAAAGGCAAACAGACAAAGAAGTCTCATAAGGAAAAGAAAGTTCATTCAATAGAACTTCCTCTTGAACTTCTTCACATGGATCTGTTTGGTCCAGTCAGTACAAGGAGCATATAGGTGATTTGTACTGTTTTGTGGTCACTGATGACTACTCAAGGTTCACTTGGGTAATGTTTCTGAAATCCAAATCAGAAACATTTGAGTCATTCAAGGAATTAGTAACCACACTGGAATCTCTCTACAAGCTAAAAGTTAGACAAGTACGCTCAGACAACGGGACAGAATTCAAGAATCAATGGATGGAGGCATACTGTAAGGAAAAGGGAATTGTTTATCAATTCACTTCTGCTTACACGCCTCAGATGAATGGTGTTGCTGAGAGAAAGAACAGAAGCTTGATAGAGACTGCACGGACTATGCTGGCTGACTCGAAACTGCCTATCCAATTCTGGAATGAGGCAGTAGCAAATGCATGTTATACACTGAATCGAGTCCTAATAGTCAAGCGCCACGGAAAGACATGTTGTGAGCTACTACAAAGACGCAAACCGAATTTGGAGTATCTTGAACCTTTTGGCGCGCCGTGTACACTTCTTAAGAAGACACAAGAAGGAAAATTCAGCGAGAAGGCAGATGAAGGAATCTTTCTAGGGTACAACATACCGAACAAGCGAGTTTACAATAACTCAACGGGTCTTGTAGAAGTGTGGTGTAATGTCGACGTTTAGAGGTATACCACACCACCTACAGGCAAAGGACCCGCATACTTCTTCGATTATGATGGATTCTTCAAGTCCTTCAACATCCCTCTCTCTCCCTCGGATGATGAGTTAGCTACTAGGATGATGTATGATATTCTGAATACACCATCTAGCACACAGGGAGAATCATCTACTCAGTCAGGGGGAGTAGTCGACGACAGTGACTCCTCCTCTGAAGATGAAACTGAAGCAGATGACCAGAACAGTCAGGAGGAACAGGTTCCAGTTCCTGGAAGTCCACAAGCATCTACGAGTGATGCATCTTCGACTTCGGAACCTCAAACTCCATCTTCCTCAGATGCAGAACCAAATGTTCACAATCTCGGTTCTGAGGTGGCTGTTCCTACTACTCCAGGATCACGACTAAATGTCTATCATCCCCTTGACAATGTTATTGGGGATGTCAGATCAGGAGTACAAACCCGAAATCAGCTATACTCAGCTGATTACGCCTCGATTATGGAGAAAGGTTACATTCATGATGGTGCTTATCGATGTTTTGTCTCGCAGGTTGAGCCAAAATATGTCAGTGAGGCACTAAATGATGAGGCGTGGGTGAGTGCCATGCAAGAAGAACTTCTGCAGTTCAAGAAGTTAGGTGTATGGACTCTGGTTGATAGACCTAAAGGTGCAAAAGTCATTGGCACCAAATGGGTACTAAAATGCAAGAAGGATGACCAAGGAGTCATTATCAGGAACAAAGCTCGACTGGTAGTTCAAGGTTTTCGCCAAGTCGAGGGGATTGACTATAATGAGGTATTTGCACCCGTGGCAAGGATGGAAGCCATTCGTATCTTCCTTGCCTATGCCTCGTACATGAAGATCAAAGTCTACCAATTAGATGTGAAGAGTGCATTCCTTCATGGGGAAATCAGGGAAACAGTATATGTAAGTCAACCCGAGGGTTTTGAGGATCCTTATCATCGGGATAGAGTTTACAAGCTCGACAAAGCTTTATATGGGCTTCATCAAGCTCCTCGAGCGTGGTATGAGAAACTCTCGACTCATCTTGTGAAACACGGCTTTCGCAGGGGAGTCATTGACTGTACACTGTTTATTAAGGAAAAGGATGGCGACCTACTGCTTGTACAGATTTATGTTGATGACATAATCTTCGGGTCAAAGAACGAAGAGTTATGTAAAGAGTTTGAAGCAGTAATGAAGAAAGAGTTTGAGATGAGTGCTATGGGGGAGATGAAGTTCTTTCTCGGGTTACAGGTGGATCAAACACCTAATGGAATCTTTCTACATCAGACCAAGTATGTAGGAGACATTCTCAGTCGCTTTGACATGGAGAATGCTTCTGCTGCTGGGACTCCACTTGCTACGAATCATGATATAGCACCTGATGAGAATGGAGATCTAGTAGATGCCACTATGTACCGAGGAATGATTGGATCCCTCATGTATCTCACTGCCTCAAGACCTGATATTATGTATGCTACATGTTTATGTTCTAGATATCAGGCTAAACCAAAGGTCAACCATCTGATCGGGGTCAAGAGGATTTTTCGTTATCTGAAGGGTACACCCACACTTGGATTGTGGTATCCTCATGATGATGACTTTGAGCTTACCGCGTATAGTGACTCGGATTACGGGGGCTGCAAGATGAACTACAAGTCTACATCAGCGGGGTGTCAATTCTTTAGGAGAAGATTAGTTACCTGGCAGTGTAAGAAGCAGACATCGGTTGCATTGTCAACCTGTGAAGCCGAATATGTTGCTGTTCTCAAATCATCTGGATTCAACAGCAAATGCGGGATTACGGTTTAAAATTCTCATCTACTCCTATTTTTGTTGATAACTCTGCTGCAATTGCAGTAACTAAAAATCCGGTCCAACATCCTAAGACCAAACACATCGGTATTAAATACCATTTCATAAGAGATTGCTTTGAAAAGAACTTAATTGATGTGGTTAAAATTAATACTGATTTTCAACGCGCTGACCTCTATACTAAAGCTTTTGATAAACCACGTTTTCAATATTTGCTAGAGGTCAACGGCGTCAAAAAGAAAAGTGAGGTAATTCCTGATGATGATAATGTGTAGTCCGATGTAGTTTAGTTAAAGTTTATTTTATTTCATTTTATTTGTCTATTTGATTTTATTTTATTTAAACTCATGTTACTTTGCTGTTTATTAAAATCCTAAAATAATTAAACCAGAAATGATTTTAGTATTTTAGGGGGAGAATATGTCAGCAAGTTAACATTATTAAAAAAAAAAAAAAAAAAGAGAAAACAATGAGGGAGAAGGAGTAACTAGCTGAAATAAGGTAGATTGTGTCTGTAATACCGATTCAATACCTTTGGAAAATGATAGTACACAGGAACAAATCAAGAGGGACTTTAAAAATTTAAGTTTTTGGAAAGATGCAAAAATTCAAAGTATAAATCTGTGTAGTCTGAGCAATATAAAAGGAAAGATGATAGAAAACTGGCAACTCCTAAGATGACACAAAGAAAGTAGACTTAGAGGTTGCTAGACCATAAATGATATGTTGGTAGATTCAACACAATAGACAGTTAGACCTGATTGGTGATCTCAAGATCAAACTAAGTTGTTCAACTGACTGTGGGCCTTCCATCTTATCACTGGTTAACACAATCAACAATATTCCAATAAGGGGTAATGAGCATTTTGTGCGGATGACCATAATTAGAGCTAAGCAAGAAAAAAATGAAAGACAAATGCAATAAAGCTAATGACTTATGTTGTTGGTGCATTTTGTGCAAAATAAAATAAGCTGCTCTAACAAGGAGATAGGTTGTGTGCCTCTTTGCTGTGCGATGGCACTGACCTGAGGATAAGCATAACCTAGATATTCTAGAATTCATTGTTGTTTGCCGCCTCTCTGTTGTGCGATGGCACTGACCTGAGGACAGGCTTCTCTTTGAAAGCTCTAAGAATAGTCTCTTCTTGTAATAATACCCGTAGACCGCTCAAAAGCTCCTGAGGAATGTTGATTACCAAATAAGTGTAGGATCCACAAATGTTAGTTGAAATAATTAAACCTAAATAAGTCACCAGTCTGTGTCAAAAGTCTGTGTATGGATTTAAGTGGACAAACATACTGACAATCATTGTGGCTACATGCTCAAAGGTTAAAATCAATGTGAAAATCTAAGAGTTTCAGTATGATTTCCTTAAGTTGCTAACAACTCTGGATGAACACCAAGAATTTGAGCATCTAAAGTTTTAATAACTAGTCCCAAATGATTTGAATTGCCTGTATGATTCCAAAAATTGAATTGATCCAGATATGATAAATCAAAGTTAAAGCTATCTACTCCCGAACCAAATCCCGTAGATATCAATCTCTGGATTTATCTCTCACAAAAAGCCAAAAATATGTCTGTTTATGTAATTAGTTTAAAGTCTTAAATTAGTTAGTCATTTGAATTTTAATTTGAGTCAAGTGTCGGGCTACATCAGGAAAATCAGAAGGAATCAACTCACTAAAAAGGTCATGTCTGAGATGACCATATGTGCTTTGAAAAGTTAAAACAGTCACGTCTGAGGTGACAAAGGTTTTTTTTTAAAGGGTCACGTCTGAGGTGACCAAAGTGGTTAAAAGGATCACGTCTGAGGTGATCAAAGTGTTTTCAAGATAAAAGGATCATGTCTGAGATGATCAAAGGCTCATAATGTTAATTTAATTAATCTAAAAGAGTTTAAAAGTAAATTGGTAAAAATGGCAGAAAATTAACTAAGTATGACCCATTCGCACGAATGGACCATACGTATGGACTAACCATACGAATGAAGTCCATTCGCACGAATGAACTATGAGTATGGACCATCCAACCGAATGGACCATACGATTAGTCCAGTCGGAGGATTAAGTGCGAACGAGTGAGTCAGTCGCACGACTGAACTTCAGTCGGACGACTGGAGAAGGGCGACTGAACTCAGTCGCACGATTGGATCTAGGGTTGGTATAAATAGAGGTGGAGTCGGTCGCAGAGACTCATCACCCTCAAATCGCCCCTAAATCGCACTCCCTACCGTTACTCTGCCAAAATTTCATTTGCCCTAGTTTTACTTCTGATTGTGATTCACTGACTCTCGACATTCATCATACAGGTAGTTTGAAGTCCTCTTTCATCAAAAACAGAAAGATTGGAACCCCAATTGGGAGTGTTCGACTGTGAAATGTGAACCGAGACAAGAAAGCCCTAATAACCTATTAAAACCAAGCAAAATGTTAAAATTAAGTTAAATAGGTTATTAGTAACGAGAATGCGACTCTAATGAACCGGTTAATTGAGTTAAAAGACTTAGTTTGTGAAGTTTCGAACGATTGGCGACTGAACAACTGAGACAGGCGACTGGTCGTCGGGATGAACTTCAGTCGCACGACTGAAGGGAACGATTCACTTAACCGCACGACTGAACTATGCGAATGAGACTCAGTCGCACGACTGGTGTAACCGCATAAGAGTACATGCGCATGAGCCCAGTCGCACACTCAGTCGTGCGCATGAGGTCATTCGCACGTCTGAAGTTCAATCGCACGGTTCAGTCGCACGACTGTCTTCAGTCGTACAACTTCAATCGCATGACAGAGATTTTATTCAAAGTCTAAGTGTTTCATTATACTCTTAGCCAAAGGAACTAATGTTTATATTGTTATGTGTTACAGATGGCGAGTCGATGGAACATGAGCACCAAGCACAACATATGTGCTCATCTGGATTTGACATCCAGGAACGCAGCTGACTTCGCAGGCATTATTACATTTCTGCTGAGATCCAGGATCGCTCATGCTATATCTACTCCATGCACGCCATACAGATCAGTGCAGCAGGCCTTCTGGGAAGGCGCGACTGTTGATAGATCCTCTGAGCCTCATTGCATCAGGAGTACGATTTTTGGTGAGGCTATCACTGTATCAGAGGAGGATCTGAGGATTGTTCTACAGCTTGGGGACGATGCTGATTGTCCTACTCGTCTACACCCCCTCACTGTCAGAGGATGTTTCATGAGAGCCAAGTACTCTGGGGACATCAATGCTGGGGTACTCAACAAGAGTAACCTCTGTCCCCAGTTTAAGTATCTTGCGCACGTGCTGCTAAAGTGTATAGCTTCCAGGAAGGGAGGGTTTGATGAGCTTTCCGACCAGATCCAGAACGCGTATGTTGCGTTGGTGCTGAACCACCCGTTCAGCTTCTCCAAGATGATATTCACCTACCTGGTGGAGAACATCGAGGGGAAAGGGAAGGAGGGCTTCTGTATGTACCCCAGATTTATGCAGATGATCATTGACCAGAAGCTCCCCTCCCTGCCAAAGGAGAAGGATGATGCTGTTGTTCTTGAGGTCATGGATGACACGACGCTAGGCCGGATGAAGGTATACAGGGGGAAGCAGGTGAAGCCCCCTGTCAGGAGGTTGTTTGGGCATCTGGCCCGTGCTGATTATGTGGCGCCAGCCAAGAGAAAGTGGCGCCACGATGACAGTGATTCAGATGTCGAGCATATTGCTATACCAGAGACTGACTCTGATGATGATGATAGCGGCGACGCCGGGGATGATATGCCTGCTCCATCTAGAGGCACTGATTCAGACGTTATTCCCCCGGGGTCAGCCACTGCCGGAGAGGTCGCTGAGATGGCCGGTTTCCATCAGGAGTTTGTAGCTGGGGATCAAGAGGAGGAGGAGTCAGATGAGGAGCCCCTCACCAGGACTGTGGGAAGTAAAGTTGTTCCCACAGACCACGGGCTTAGGGTGGTTGGTGAACATCCTCGGGACACCTCAGAGAGAGAGACTGACCCGAACTATGTTCCGGGCTCAGTGGGCAGAGCTGCAGGGGAGCATCCACTTCCACCGGGACTAGGAGGAAGCGGATGGCTCAACCCCATGGATTGAAGAAGAAGAAGCGTCGCCTGACCTTCGTCACCACTGCTGCCACCTCTTCCACCACCACTACCACCACTACTGACATACCACCCATCACACAGCCACCACATCCACTACTCCCACTACCACATCCACCACCTTACCTACCACCACTGTATCCTTCCCATCCACCACCAGACCATTCACACCTACTTCACCAGCACCAGCCCACCGACCCATATTCACCACTGCCACTGCCACCACCACCACACATCATGCTGGACCTTCAGCCCAGCCTTCACATGCTTATGGATTTACTCTACCTCACATCGGGGTAGAGGAGCAGCTCTCAGCGCTTAACCGTATGGTGATGCGTCTGCTTGCTGCAGATGAGGAGAAGGCGGCGCAGATCCGCCAGCTGACCGACCTGACTGCTGCCCAGTCTCAGCAAATGGCAGAGCAGGCTCGGGTGATCGGCCAGCAGAGAGTCAAGGTGTCCCAACTCCAGGACCAGCAGGCCCAGTCCCTCAAACGTATAGAGGAGTTGGAGACGACCAACAAGACGATTATGCTGAGGTTAAAGGGGTCGAAGGATGAGCCCCTGAAGCTAAAGGAGGGTGACGGGGATGATGGAGATGGTGATGATGAAGATGATGATGATGATGAGGAAGATGATGATGATGAGGAAGAGACTGAGGAAGACAGGACAGAAGGTCGAGATGATGATGACGAGGCAGAAGGAGGGGATGCGGCTGCATCGGCCTCTGCTTCTGGTCAAGAGCGAAGATCTAAGCATCGACAGGACCAGTCATCCACCACTTCTGCTCCTCCGAGCGACACGCCCCAGATTCAAGACAAAAGTACAGATTAGATGTCTTATGTATTTATTTATTTTGTATTTGAATCATGTAATGAAAAACAAGTGTGTTAAATGTTTATATATTAAGTTAATATAAGTCTGTTTGATTAATTACTAATGGTTTATGTGTTGAATGTCTATATCAAACAGATCCAAACTTTCAAAGGGATGAGTTTGACTTTGCTCCCCTTCAAATGGTCAAGACTCAATTAACCATGATTCTTGACCTACAAGGGATAGTGAGACGGTCTGTGAGTTATACCCCTGAAGAAGGGGAAATAATTCATGACCTATCTGATGAGCAACTGGCAGAGATGTTCAGACTCAATCCCGATGAAATAGTCAAGGACGCTCCAACAGTTGATTCAACCAGTGATGAGGAACTAATGACATTGATGAAGTTGAGGTTGAAGACATTACTGCAGAAGAGTACCCTCAGTATGCTGACGCCGAGGGAAATGTGGTCCCCAATCTGGGTGAATCCCTAGTCAGTGATACGTTTGAGGTACTAGACAAGATGGAGCAGGAAACTGAAAAGACTGAAGGAACAGCCCAAGCCTCCAACGATGACGTAGACATTCGCAAGGCTGAGTGGGCTGCCTGTTTTGAAGAAGTAAGAGCCCAGCGTGCTGCACCAAAGAGAGATGCCTACACCAAGCTCTAAACAGAGTCAAGAAACACCATAAGGTGTCAGGCAGGATTATCTCATGGGCTTATTTTGATGACCTTAACGCGTATGCAGTTAAGAGGGAGCAGGGCATAGAGTACTTCAGGGTTCCACATGATCTGAAGACTCTACCTGGTTTGAGCTCAACCAGCTGGCTAAACTAAAGCTGCTGTATGCTGACCCAAGAAAGATGTCAGGCTGGTTTGAGGCTGCCCTGAAAAAGGAGTACCACACCCGATGGGTTAACTTCAGACCACAACAGCCTACGAGGTATATAAGAAGGTCTGAGGTTGATGCCATTACTGGCAAACCCAAGATTGTGCTGAAGTGGAGTCCCCCCGCGCACTATGTCGAGAATCCCTCTCAGGGAAATGCCACAGGACTTCACTCCACACTTCAAATGGTGGTACTATGATTGGAGAACTGAAGCTGAAGCTGTCATAGTTCTGAATAAAGAGGGCCAAATGGATACTATCAGGGTATTCGACCCGATGTGGCTAACCAACTTGTCTGCTAATGATGTCTATACATTATACAAGTGGCCACTGTTCTATGACACACAAGACATTGTACAAGCCCTCCAGTTCCAAAACGTTATACGACTTTGCTTTGCGTTCGAGATACACGCAGGAGTCACTAAAGAGGAGAAGTACAAGAAGTATAAGGAGGTGATGCAGAAGACAAGAGATTAGATAGATCTAGGTCCAAGGGGGAGTTTGTTGATGCATGTATGTCCCTAGATCATGAGTTGTAATGTAATAAATCTTGTCTGTCTGATTATGATGTAATGTATCAATTAATGAAATGATATGAATTGGTTGTTACTTGTGATGTTTAATATTTCATTAATAAGTTGTGATTGAATTGATTGGGTTTATGAATGTTTGAATGATTGCACATTATGTTATATTAATTAAAACATTCAAACTTAACTTAATGAAGTTCTCATGCGAATGGCCCATGCGAATGGACCACACGCATGAATAACTTCATACGATTGACTCAATCGCACGATGAAACAGGAGACTGGATCAGTCGTATGATTGACACATAAGATTGACTCAATCGCACGACTGAACACTCAGTCGTGCGGATGAATCAACCGCATGGTTCAATCGCACGACTGAACCATACTTATGGCCCAGTCGCACGATTGAACAATACTAACCTATAAATAGACCCAATTCGTGGGAAAACGTAAGCATTCATCCCATTACGATTCCAGACGTACCCTAGCCGTCCAGAAGCCTCCCAAAACGTTCTCCAAGTTCACAGAACACATCAGATCGGTTCCTAATCGATTTCTGACGTTGATTTCAATTCTTGATTGATTCATCGTGTGTTCTCACTGATTGGATCGCCAATCAAATAGGATTCCGCACTATTTGAGTTGGTTTTAACACGCAATCACTCGGTATTTCGTTCAAATACAAGGTCCTAACAACATGTTAGAGTTCTCGGAAGCAGGAGATAGTTACTCTATCTTCTACAGAAGCGGAGTATGTTGCAGCTACAAATTATGCTTGTCATTGTGTTTGGCTACAGGGTGTAGTGAAGTTACAGGGAAAGAAGTAAGAACCGTGGAGATCAAATGTGACAACAGCTCAACCATCAACTTATCAAAGAATCCTGTTATGCATAGGAGAACAAAGCATATTGATGTTCGTTATCATTATTTGAGGGAGATGGTGCATCAAGAGAAAGTAAAGCTAGTGTTTTGTCTTACCAAAGATCAGTAGCAGATATCATGACAACAAAAACCCACTGAAGTGGAGGCATTAGAGAAGCTCGAGGAGTTGTTGGGAATTGAGCAAGTGGAGAGAACTGAAGGATGGATCCTGGTCCAGTTTAAGGGAAGGTTTTGTTATGTTATGTCGATGTTATTGAATAAATGGGCTTGGCCCATGTGTTATGATTCGCATGCAGGCTTGCAGCCCATGCATGCATGTGCACGTTTCATTTGATTTAGTCTAGAAGTCTAAGTGAAGAGTCTTTCTTGTTGTTAGCGTTTCCAGGTTTGTTACATGAGTTGTGGTGAACGTTAGTGGAGTCTGTATGTCTATTTATATGGATGTTCCATGAGTTAATAAGATTATCAGAATTGAGTCTCTTTGATACTCTTGATCATTTCATAAATTATGTTTTCGTTACTTTTATACAGATTCCATCACCTTTCCATTTAGCATTAATATATTTCTTTTAATTCGACTTCCCACTTGGCTTTTTCGTTCTGTACGTCTTTAAAAATATCTAATATGATATAATTTTTTTGGATTTTGATCTTGATACTTAGCATGCAATACAATTTCTACATCTTTGTACTCAATGTTACATGTTCCATAGTCAATAACATGATATTATGATATTATTTGAAATTATATGTCACCTTTGTACTCTATTACCTAAGCATGCCCTTTTGTTGTGAGGATGACCATATCATTGCGGGATCAATGATGTGGCACCACCCGTGATGATGAGCTGAGTTCATTTGATCATTATAATGTATTTCTAGGGAGGTGTATGGAGTATTCCTAGTATATTGCAGGATCGGGTTTTATCACTTAACACTTGTTTTTTCTCTCAAACTCACTTATAATAGTCACTCAAACAAGATGAAGCAATGTCTTTGACAAGAGTTGATAGTAATATAATAAGTAATCAAAGCAACAAGCAGAAATATTTTCAAGGCACTTGTATATATTACTTCTCAACTCAAGATTACAAGACACTTACAAGCATACAACAAGAGTTACAATGAGAAACTATATATACTAGATCCTACAGCCGGTTATACTTGATACCAGCTGGAAACCTAAGACTAAAGCATATACTACAATGCTATAGTTAAGGTATCTTAGATAAAGTATTATCTAAGATATGGTAGTCATGACATGTCCATGACTTACCTTTTGTCACCAACTAAAGATGGCAACTGTACTTATCATGAAAAGGTAAACAGTAGATTAAAGTATGGTCAACTACATGGCTTTTGAGAAAACGCCATGCAGTATATCAGAAATTTGCAGCGGACTGTCAGACAGACCATACTTATGTCTACTGGATAATAGAAGTGTCTTCCGAAGGTTAACTGGCTTCGGAAGAACAAGTTCTTCCGAAGCCACTTATACTTCGGAAGATGCTTCTATGCTTCCGAGGCTTTAAGGACTTCTTTATTCTTCGGAAGTTGACTTCAGAACTTTGTCTTCAAGTTTTGAACCTTCGGAAGTAGCTTCTTTACCTTCGGAAGTTGGAGTTCTCCTTCGGAAGTGTATTTTACACTTAGACTTCGGAAGAACTCTTTCTTCCTTCGGAAGTCCCACACTTGGCTTCGGAAGTCCTTTGCATGTAGTACTCAAAATCTTCTAAGTGATATGGTTTTGGTTGCAACAGCCTCTTATGATCCAACAAACTCCCCCTAGGCTGATGCTACCAAAACTTCACTTATCTCTACTTCTCAAAGTTTTCAGCACCAGGGACAGAAGATATTTGTCTGTCTCTCTGTTCTTCCCTGAAGTAGTGCTGAGAAGCTTGTACAAGTCATTCGTGGATAGGAGATCCAGTCTATCACTTTGAATGACATGCACCCTTTGTTGTGACCCCCTGAAGAGAGTTAGTTGACGGGAGTTGTAGTCATACTCCCATCTAACTATGGACTCAAGTTCAGGACCTTCAACCAATTGAAGAAAGGCTTTGCCTTTGGTTGCTGATCCTTTCCTTTCCACCTCCTCTCTTCGTTTTGACTCCTCTTCGACCTTGCTTCTTGCAGTGAGCTCGGCCATGTGAAGGCTGCCTAAATGATTTCTGATGTGAGCAGCTACTTCGGAGTTTGAGGGGTTGGAGAATGGTTTCTCTGCTAACTCAGCAATATCGAATCTGCTTAAGTGTAGCAGAGATGAGGCATTCAGCCTGTTAATCTCACCATTCTCTCTCTCAACAACAAAGTTGTGAGAAGAGTCTTCGAACCTCCACTGGACTATCTTCTTTCTGGGTACAAGAGATTGTCTTGGTACCCTATCTCCTTTCTTTGTGTCCAGCAGAGTCACCAGCCTTCTCCTCAGCCTCTTTTCTTCCTCATTTAATGTATCTGAATTGAGGCCAAAGAGTCTTGCGGCTTGGTCCAAAGTTCCTCTTGGTAGATCAAGAAACTCATCTCTTGTGAGGGAACTTGAGGATCCATCAACATAAGTCAGGTTGACTGTATCCTCCTCACAAGAGATGTCGCTCAGAGTAGTGCAGTTGATGAGCTTGGTTTTGATCTCCTTGAATTCCTCCATTGAGAGATGTTTAGAAGGCTGAGGGGATGGTTTGATTGGTTGTTGGGTAGGTTTAGGAGGTTGGGTTCTGGGTAAGGCTTTAGGTTGGATGATGGGTAGTTTAGGTGGTTGAGGTGAGGGAGTTGGTAGATGGGAAGGTGTAGGTTCAGGGGTGAAAGGTTCAGGTTCAGTTTTGATTGGGAAGGGAAAGGGTATTGGTTCAGGTTGATGTTGGGTTTGGATATTTGGCTGAGAGGTGGCTTTGAAGGTCATCCCCTGTCCCCTTCTATACATCTCCTTTCTTCTCCCTGCACGAATGTCAGCCTTGATGTCACTGACATGTCGTTGCAGAGTCTTCTCAGACATTGGACCCACTTGCCTGCCAGAGAAGCCGTGAGCTTTAAGATAGTTCTTCATCCAAGCTTTGTCACCTATCTTCTTGGCGGCAGACAGTCCAGCCTCTTCTTCCTTCTTCTTCTTCACTACCAGCTTCTCCCTTGCAGCTCTCTTTCTCTCCTTCTCCATTTGATCTTGCTCTTTGTTAAAGAGTCACAAGATCGTGTCACTGTTGTGTGGAGATAACTCATCTTGAGAGAATCCTCTGGAGAGTAGGAAAGTGATCCTTTCTCTCCTGAGCTGCAGATCAGCTTCTCTTTCTTTTCTCAGCCTTTCTTCTTCCAAGGCCAACCTTGCAGCTTCTTCTTTTTGCTGTTTTTGCAGCAAGGTTGCCTTTTCTAGCTCTATCAGCTCCTCTAATGGTAGCAGGAGTACATCTTCCGAGGCAGCCCCTAGACTGACAAGTCTATCAATTACCTCCACCCTTCTTCTATTGTTGATTGCCTCTTGGTTGGCTGTAGCTGCTTTTGAACTTGCAGCTAACAGTTTCCCAGTTGGCAGTCTTCCTTTCCTTTTAAGTTTCTCCAGCCTTTCTTCTTCCAGAAGCTCTTCCGAAGTCATCTTCCGTTTACCTTTAATGTCTTCGGAAGTGCTAGACTTTGGTGGTTCTTGGGTAGAAGACTCAGGTTGGATGGTGGAGGTAGGAGCTGAGGTCAATGCAGATGTAATGGCTAGTGGTTGGCTGAGAAAATCCTCCCTATTAACCTCAGATGCAAGTTCCAGAATTGCATCTGTGACTATTAGATCATCGGAAAGAGAGAACAGTCCTTCCGCAGCAGCAATTTCAGCTTCGGAAGTTTGAGTTGGTTCTTCCGAGGCTTCAAATTGTGCTTCGGAAGCCTGTGAAAACACACCTTCTGTCCCAACTATTTCAGTTGCTGGGCCATCAGTCCTAGTTTCCCCTTCGAAATCAATCTCAGGTTCCACTTGGGCCTTAGGTTGACCAACTTCCTCAACAGTGGTAGGAGGTGCATTCAACCTTTGAAGCTCTTGAGCTCCAAAGTATATCACAGACATATCTGGACTGGGTTGATCAATGAGGGACTCTAAAAGGAACTTGTTGAAGATCCTATTTAGATCCTGAAGCATCCTTTGATCCACTTGAATCACAACTGGAGGAGGCTCTGGGAAGATGGCGGTTTGTTGTTTTGAGCTCAGAGAAGTGAGAGCTTGACTGATGGAATCCTGTCTTTGACTTAGTTCCTCAACATTCTCCCCCTTTTTGGTAGCATCATCTTGAGAGGTAGATGAGCTAGAGGAAGAGGTCAAGGAGACTTGAATGGGTACATGCCTAACAGATCTCTCAATCTGTTTCTCAGCTAGTTTTACCTTGAGACTTTCAATCTCAAGTTGCTGAGTGGCAGACCTATCCTCTAAAGTCTTAACCTTTGATTCAAGGTTTGATACTTTAGAAAGTAGGTCTCTTATTGTGAGTTGCAGTCTTCCCTCATCTTCTTTGGAAGAATCACGGGGAGATGAGGTAACATACCTAGTATGTTCATCCTCACCACCAGATGTGGTTTCTTGGCACCCTGGTTTCCCTTGCACAATGATGTCTCTTTCAGAGGCATCATAGGGCATGGTTGCCGTAGATTCAGTCTGACTATTGTTACCACTGTCCTGAGGATCCAATGAGGCTCCTTCAGTAGTGGCAGCTGAATCTACATGAGTCCCCTCCACATCAGTGGGACTCACCTCAGTAGGGCTTTGCTGGTGTGGGCTAGAGACAAGAGGTTTCTCTAGGCTCTGTTGATCCTTAATGGGGTGTTGTGGATCAACTTCATTGCCTTGGAGAGACATAGTCTCTTCACCAGCTCCGGTCAATAGGTCAGTAAAAGAGAAGGAATGAAGACCTAAAGACCCGGGACTTTGATCAATGTCAAAAGGCATTGAGCTGTCCCTTGGTGGCTGCTCAGGGGAGTATAGAGACTCACCCTGAGGGCTATCAGCTGGGGTTATGGGCTCATGGGTCTGAGACTGAGGAGACTCAAGACCCATATTGAGGTCAATAGTGAAGGATTGGGGGACCTCTGGCTGAGTGGGAGCCCCTTGTTCCACTCTAGCCTTTTTGGTTTGAAGAGGAGGGGCTTGTTCAATCAGAGTAGATTGAACAAGGGTTCGTTTGGTTCGTCTCTGATAGGTGACTTTTATTGGTGGAGAAGGTAGATTTGGAATGGTGAGGGTAGTTGCTGGTGTGGGTTCATCACCTGTGGGGATAACAGGGATGTCACCAGGAGCCATTGGCTCAATCATACCTGGAAGTAGTGCGGTATCCCTTCCAGTGTAGTTGGTAGACACTCTCTTCAGTACTTTGAAGATAGTCGGCCTCATTTGAGGAGCAGACAGAGCAGCTGCACAGACAAGCTTACTCTGATCTAGCTCGCAGTTGATTATGTGCTGTAGAAATCTGGGATACATAAAGAATGTGTCCCTTTGCAGATTTCCTATGAGGTTAGTCAGCACAAACCTGGAGTAGTTGAAGCGCAAGCCTTGTACCAACCCATGAACTAGGCACCCGAGTTCATAGGGAATTTGATCCCATCCCCCTGATTTGTTAGATAAGCAGTGGAGAACCACATGTAGCAGGAACTTCCACTTGTAGGAGAAGTTGAATTTGTAGACTGTAGACCTGCTTACATCTCCACCGTATCCCATTTGGAGATAAGAGTTATCTAACTCAGACTTGGGGAATTCCGTCGGTGCGCCTTCATCATGGAGCTCAAGATGCTCCCTGATGATTTGTTCAGTAACGATCAACTCTTGGCCACATACACTTGACCTGATAGCACGAACCCCATTTAGGGTTTCAACCCGACTATTTGCCCAGAATTCGGACATTTGGTTGGTGTAAATGGTAGGGTTTACAGTCAGTGCTGTGTAATATGAAGATTGGGCTAAGAAAGAGATAATATCAGAGAAATCGGCATCCCTTGAGGAGTCAAGGAGTGCAACTTGGTTGTGCTGAGGGTTTAGAGCCATTTAGAAAGGTAGCAGAGGAAAAGTTCTTGAGAGAGAGGTAAATTGGTGAAGAAGAAAGCTTTTAGGGTAGTGAATTTGGTAAAAAGAGTGTAAGTGATTAACCGGAAGTATTTAAATGGGTGAAATGGCGGTTTAAAGGGTGGTTTGGATAAGATGATGTGAGGGTTCAGAGGATGATGTGACAGGGGCGGTAAGGTTAAGCCATTTAAATAATCCGACATCATTAACAAAATCTTTACTTTTTACAGAGTGGGGCCCAAAAGATTTCCGTTACACAGTAAAATCCTTCTTCCGAGTATAAGGTATTTCCGAAGGTAAAGTTCTTCCGAAGGCAAATGTATTTCCGAAGGCAAATAAATTACTTCCGAAGATATATGTTGCTTTCAAGTGGAAAGTATTAAGTGCTTCGGAAGTAGATCTGAGATTACCTCAATCGCTTCTTCCGAGACTTAGTATACTTCCGAGAAGAAAATTATCCTATGAGAAATTTGCTTCGGAAGTTATGCTAGATATCTTCCGAAGGCAAGTTTCTCTTCGGAAGAACTTATACTTAGTTAAATAAGAAAGGATCTTTTGTAACAGGGCTTAGATTGTATTGACATAAGACTTTACATATTGAAAAGGTTTTCAAATGAGATTGACTAGTCAATGTTTATCATCCCAATAGCTGTAATAAGATACTTAAATCTTTGTTCATCAAATGCTTTGGTGAACAGATCAGCATATTGTTCATTTGAATTGACTTTGACTAGTTTGATAAGATTTTTCTCATGAATATCTCTAATGAAATGATACCTGATGTCAATATGCTTTGTCTTTGAGTGCTTTACTGGATTTTCTGTGATGGATATAGCACTGTTGTTGTCAATGTGGATAGGAGTGCTCATGAAGTTGAATCCATAGTCAATCATCTGGTTTTGAATCCACAGAAGCTGAGCACAGCAACTTGCAGCAGCAATGTATTCAGCTTCAGCAGTTGATGTAGAGACACAGGATTGCTTTTTGCATTGCCATGAGATGATCCTTCCACCAAGAAATTGACATCCTCCTGATGTTGATTTCTTGTTGATGTTGCAGCCACCATAATCACTGTCAGAGTATCCATAGAGATTAAAATCACTATTTCTTGGATACCAAAGACCTAACTTAGGTGCTCCTTTGAGGTATCTGAGGATTCTCTTGACAGCAATTAGGTGAGACACCTTCGGAGCAGCCTGATATCTTGCACAAATGCAAGTTGCAAACATGATATCAGGTCTACTTGCTGTAAGATACATCAGAGAACCAATGATTGCTCTATACTGATGTTGATCAGTATCCTCCCCCTCAGAGTCAGGGCATAAATCATGGTTTCTGGGTATGGGTGTCTTTGCTGCTTTACAATCCTTCATATCAAATCTCTCTAAGATGTCATTGACATACTTAGATTGATTGATGAAAAACCCTTCCTTCAGTTGCTTTACCTGAATTCCAAGGAAAAAGTCCATTTTTCCCATAGAACTCATTTCGAACTTCTTCTTCATAATGCTCTCAAAGTCTTTGCACATTTGGTCATTTGAAGAACCAAATATGATGTCATCGACATAGACTTGAACTAGCAAAATGTCTTTCCCAGACTTTCTGATAAAGAGAGTCTTGTCAATGGTTCCTCTAGTGTAGCCGTTCTTCAGAAGAAATTGAGACAATGTCTCATACCACAGCCTAGGTGCTTGGTGCAGCCCATATAGAGCTTTATCCAATTTGCACACATAGTTTGGATGCTGTGGGTCTTCAAATCCTGGAGGCTGGCATACATAGACTTCCCTATCTATATCCCCATATAGAAAGGCACACTTGACATCAAGCTGGTAGACAGTGAAATTCTTGGATGCAGCATAAGCAAGGAAGATCCTAACTGCCTCAAGTCTTGCAACAGGTGCAAAGACATCAGTATAATCAATTCCTTCCTCTTGAGTGTATCCTTGAACCACTAGTCTTGCCTTGTTCTTGATAATCAAGCCTCTGTCATCTCTTTTATTTCTGAAAACCCACTTGGTGCCTATAGGTACTTGACCAGATGGTAGCGGACATAGGTTCCAAACCTTCTGTCTTTTGAATTGAAGCAGCTCCTCTTGCATTGATTCAACCCAGCTACTATCCTTTAAGGCATCTTCCACCTTCTTGGGTTCCATTTGGGATAAGAAGCATGAGTACAGGCAGACATTCCCATTGTGAGTTTGTCCCCTTGTTCTCACACCCTCAGAGACTTCCCCTATGATGTTTTCAGCTGGATGAGTATTGTGAATTCTAAGTCTTGGAATCACCTCCAGCTGCAAAGATAGGTCCAAGTTGGACATATTTTGCTCTGGAGCTTGAATACTTGGTCCAGCTGCTGTTTCAATCTCATTCAATGAGGACTGATTGAATGAAAGAGAAACATCATCATTTCTTTGCTGTGAAGCATCATTAACAGTTGCCTGTTCCTTCAAAATGCTGCTTCCATCAGCTTGGTGTTGTGTAGGATCACCTGAGGAGACTTGAAGATCATCAGGTGAATCCCTTGTTGAAGTTCCACTATTTCTTGAAATGGTTATACTGTCAGATCTTTCAATAGTGGGAACTTGATTTGTTGTTGTTCTTGGAGAACTTGGAGCAAGTCTGGGAAGCTCAAACAGTTGATCTTCATCAGAATTGCCTTGAGCACCTGTTCCAGCTGAAACATTCTCACAAGATGGTTTAGAATAGTTTGGAAACAATTCTAAGTCAAAAATATGATCAGGTCCATTCCCCCTAACACAAGGAGTGTGCTCATTAACTACAATGTTGGAGGATTCCTCAAATTGTTGATTTTTAATGTTATAAACCCTGTAAGCTTTAGAGTGGGAGGAATATCCAACAAAGATGGCATCATCTGACTTTTCAGCAAATTTTGCTAAATTGTCTTTTGTGTTAAGTATGGTACACCTGCTGCCAAAGGACCTTAGAAAGCCAATGAACGGTGGCCTCTTGTTCCATAGCTCATAAGGGGTCTTTCCATGTGGCTTTACTACAAGAACTCTGTTCTGCACATAGCATGCAGTGCTGACTGCCTCTGCCCAGAATGTTAGAGGCAGCTTTGAATCAGCTAACATAGTCCGAGCAGCCTCAATAAGTGTCCTATTTCTCCTCTCAGCAACACCATTTTGTTGAGGAGTTCTAGGAGCACTGTATTGTCTGGCAATCCCTTTTGAGTTACAGAATGAGTCAAGAACAAAGTTCTTAAACTCAGTCCCTTGATCACTTCTAATTATTTTAACCTTGTGATCAACTTGATTTTCTATTTTAAGAATAAAAGATTTTAAAGTTTCAGCAGTTTCATCTTTAGTTCTTAAAAAGAATACCCATGTAAATCTAGTAAAATCATCAACTATCACAAGGCAATATGATTTCCTTCCAATGCTCATTATACTTGTGGGACCAAATAGATCCATGTGCAATAAGTGTAATGGAGTAGTGATAGAGTTAACAACTTTGGATTTATGAGAAGACCTGTGTTGTTTCCCTTTCAGGCAAGCAACACAGTTATCTTTGCAGAAAAATTCCTTTTTAGGCAAACCATGTACCAAGTTATTTTTAGCCAATTTATTCATTGTCTTAAAATTGACATGACACATTCGTTTATGCCACAGTGTTGACTCATCACTATCAGCTTTGGAAAGAAAGCATGATACTTCTCCCATTGGGGAAGCATTATTCATATCAAGCTTGTACATATCCCCTCTCCTGGGAGATCTAAGAAGCACCAATTCCTGAGGAATTGTCATCCCAGGTTTGAGGATGATGCACTCATGTTCTGTGAAAAGCATTTGATGCTTTTGATCACAAAACTGAGAAACACTTAACAGGTTGTGTTCAAGCTGTTTGACAAAATTAACTTTGTCAACTTTTAGTTTTCCGTTGGATATACTTCCTCTGCCAGAAATATATCCTCCGGCCTCACCTCCAAACTGAACAGGACCTCCATCATAATGTTGAAATTGTTGAAGGAGTGATCTGTTTCCTGTCATGTGCCTGGAGCATCCACTATCTACTATCCAAATGTTGTTATTCTTGTCATATGGATGTCCCTTATTTTCATCTGTTCCTGCCATGAGTGCTTGAGCAGGAGTCACATCTTGAACCATAAAGCTCCAGTCAACTTCTTGAGCCATAGCTGCAGTTTCAGTTGACTTTCCATTGGGCTTTGGTGTAGAAGGATGTGTGGAGGCCTGTGAGGTTCCCGGGTTGGACTTGGGAGCCTTGCATTCCCTTGCAAAGTGGCCAAGCTGGTTACAGTTGTAACACTTAGCCTTGCTTTTGTCAAACCCAAACTTGCTAGTGATTGGGTTTTGAGGGAATTGCCTTCCAGTTCTCTTAAAGAACTTCTTCGCTCTGTAGGTAAGGAGAGCCATTTGCTGGACAATGTCCACATACTCTATGTCATCTGGACTAAAGCACTCAAGATCATCAAAGCAGAACTGATGATCATTGGAGTGTCCACTCCCTGAGACAAACGCACAGCCCTCCTGAAAGGAGCTCTGCTGAGCTTGATGAGACCTTGGAGTCTCAGGGAATGTGATGTAAGGCCCAGATGAACAAGATGGCTGCTGGGTGTATGACAGGTACTGCTGAGACTGTGGGATACCTGAGCCTTCAGCAACCATTAAAGCGTTGCTAGCAGGAAGACTCAAGGGTCTGCTTGCTTGGTGACCCTTCTTGCTTTCCATTTCCAAACGGTATCCATCTAGGATCCCATAGAGTTCGGTCATGGTGAGAGTGTTTAAATTCTCTGTTCTCTTAATGGAGACACAGTAGAAAGTCCACTCATTGGGTAGAGCACTCATGAACTTTCTGGTAAGGTCTCTTAGTTCTTGAGTGATTCCCACAGATTGGAGGGAGGAGATAAGATCCATATACCTGAAGTATTGCTGGCTAAAAGTTTCTCCAGCAACATAGGTGAAGTTCTCGAACTGCTGCTTCAGTGAGTCCTTCTTTGAATCATTAGAGCTCGAGTACATCTGAGCAAGTGCATCAAAGAGTTCTTTGGCTGACTTGCAATGCTCAAACCCCACCATGATGGAGTTTGGGATTGCAGTCATGAGAACAGTCATAGCATTGCTGTCAATGTCGAGCCTCTTCCTATCTTCATCAGAGTAGTCTTCGACATCCTTCTCGATCATGGCACCGTTTCCACCAGCAACTTTTGGCTTGTACGGGCCATTCACGATGGACTGCCACATCTTGCTATCCTGGTATCTGATGAAGCCTTCCATTCTTCTGCTCCAAGACCTGAAGTTTTCAGGATCGATGATAGGAGCTTTGGTCATCGTTCCCATTTCAACTTCAGATTTGTTGAGGGCCATTTTTGAGTGAGGTATAAGGAGAAGTGAAAAACTTGGTTGATTAGGATGGTAAGATCTCACAATCAAGAGCCTAAATAGCTCTGATACCAATTGCAGGATCGGGTTTTGTCACTTAACACTTGTTTTTTTTCTCAAACTCACTTATAATAGTCACTCAAACAAGATGAAGCAATGTCTTTGACAAGAGTTGATAGTAATATAATAAGTAATCAAAGCAACAAGCAGAAATATTTTCAAGGCACTTGTATATATTACTTCTCAACTCAAGATTACAAGACACTTACAAGCATACAACAAGAGTTACAATGAGAAACTATATATACTAGATCCTACAGCCGGTTATACTCGATACCAGCTGGAAACCTAAGACTAAAGCATATACTACAATGCTATAGTTAAGGTATCTTAGATAAAGTATTATCTAAGATATGGTAGTCATGACATGTCCATGACTTACCTTTTGTCACCAACTAAAGATGGCAACTGTACTTATCATGAAAAGGTAAACAGTAGATTAAAGTATGGTCAACTACATGGCTTTTGAGAAAACGCCATGCAGTATATCAGAAATTTGCAGCGGACTGTCAGACAGACCATACTTATGTCTACTGGATAATAGAAGTGTCTTCCGAAGGTTAACTGGCTTCGGAAGAACAAGTTCTTCCGAAGCCACTTATACTTCGGAAGATGCTTCTATGCTTCCGAGGCTTTAAGGACTTCTTTATTCTTCGGAAGTTGACTTCAGAACTTTGTCTTCAAGTTTTGAACCTTCGGAAGTAGCTTCTTTACCTTCGGAAGTTGGAGTTCTCCTTCGGAAGTGTATTTTACACTTAGACTTCGGAAGAACTCTTTCTTCCTTCGGAAGTCCCACACTTGGCTTCGGAAGTCCTTTGCATGTAGTACTCAAAATCTTCTAAGTGATATGGTTTTGGTTGCAACAGCCTCTTATGATCCAACATATATTTATGGTATTTCAGACTCTTGGGGGATAAATGTTTTGTATGATAGAGAGGAGTTGCTATCCCTATATCACTCACTTTATATCTCGTGATTGTAAGGATTTTATGTATATTCCATAGACGAAAAATTAGATCTTGATGTGAAGACTAAGCCATGTATATTCTTTGGTTATGGGCAGAACAAGTATGAATACAGGTTATATGATCATATTCTAAAGGAACTCACAAAAAGTCGCGATTTTGTATTTTTGAATATTAGAGGTTGATTATATTAAGAAGGCAAATATAGTTCCTCAAAATACTAATGATCTTACTTATTTAAATCTAGTTTCGTCTAGTCATTTTTTTACTAATGAGTATGTCTTACTAAAAGGGAAGAGCCTGAGTGTTATACATAGGGTATCAGGATGAGCACAAAAGGGAGTGGGTGGGAAGCATACGAGATGAGATGAATTACATACTTTTAAGTTGGGAAATTACATACATGCAAAAAAAGTTATAAAGAACAGCGGATTTATAAAGTGAAGTCTAAAAAACATACTCGCGACGTAGGTAAAAGGCTAAATCTACCTACTCTAATAAAAATATATCTTCAGCTGACACGTGTCAGCATCACAATCATTTTCACCAAAGTTTTCCCACCTCTCTCTTATTAAATAATTACCTTAATTACTAATAGTATTCTTTAACACCTTATTAGATTTAATAAATTAAAAAAAATCTATTTATTAATTTTATTTCTAGATAAATAATTTTATACAAAATAATAATTTTTTCTAAAGCATAAAAGTTTTCTAAAATATACGAAATTTTTTAAAATTGGTTTTAAAAAGTCATTTTTTAAAAGCAAAAAATAATCAAATTTGAGAGTTATAATAGGAAAATTTTTAAAAATTATATTTTTATACGGTTTATTTTATAACAAAATGTTTAATTTTTTGAAAAAAGTTTAAAAACAAAATTTTAAAAAGTTGATATTACTGTTTTATTTTATATTAGAATATTATTATATAATTAATAAATTTTATTATATTAATATTTTATTTATTTAACCCGTGTAATACACGGGTTTATTAAAGCTAGTATGTGATAAAAGGGTTTAGTCAAAGAAAAGGTATTGATTCGATGACAAAATTAATACATTAAGAAGATGCTTTGCAGATTCAACATGACTAAACCTAAAGTGGTTAGTTCACCCGATAAATGAGTGATTTAGACTTGTTTGTTTAAGTATTTGATTTTAGGCCTAAAAGTAGCCTTAATTAGTTTATATTTAGCGTTTAAAGGTTTCAAGAGATAGATAAGAAATATAATCTTTATGTTTATATTTAGCAACACCAACAGCAACATCAACATGTTAAAATTTTAAGATGACATCAAACGTAATTCTTTACTGAAATTAAGTTTTATAAATATTAATTAATTGTGAACCTACTTTATGAAAAAAAATTACTATTGCAGTATAGTTATATAAAAATTATGTAGCCCATAAAGTTCAATCAAATTATATATATTCTAATTATCAATTTATGTGCAGATATTTTTAGTACAACCATCTATATATTTTAAAATGTCATCAAATGTAACATGTGTGTGTGATTCAACGTTGTTACGCCTATTTTTTCCTCATTTAATGGCCTCGTCATAAAGTGCGGGTCGTAGATTGACTTAGTTATTGTTTTTAATGTTTTACATTTTTACATACATGGTTTTATGTTTTATGTCTACCATATGTTTGGTTTTATTTTTTCCGTTTTTATTTCTTTTTTAATACGAGATTTACTAGTGTTGATGGTCGTTAACATTTGTATGACATTGGTGCTATTCGATATGATTTTACAACTCCTCCACAACATAAAAGACTTAATACTAGTTTAATGTTAAGTTTCAAGCATACGTGGCTTTCAAATTAAAGTTATGGCTTTCAAATTAAAGTTATATTAAATTACTCTATTATTAAATCACAACCAATAAAAATGAATAGTGATGTTCAATTTCCATTGTCATTTTGTACAAGCTAGACCTGCTACAGTAATATACTGTCAAGAGACGTGAGACGAATAAAATTGATATGGTCAAAATGAAAGTATGATGGTTCCACCATTTGTATACAAGCTAGAACTATGTTTTAGTGTTCAAAGTGCTCGTCACTCGACGCTCGTTCGATCCTCGTTCGCAATTTGCTCGAACTTCTGCTCAGTTGTAAAAAAGCCGATCGGCTCGGATCGATTTGTAAACGAGCCAAGCATGAGCAAATGTTTGCTCAGCTCAGTTCGGCTCGAATTATTTTTTTATTTTTTAAATATATTGTTTATACATAACACTATAAAATATTTAACCTACTATATATAAATATACAATAATATTAATACATATTATATCAAGCACCTAATAATAAAATTAACAGTAAACATTAAAGTGAAATTCTAAGTCGATATGAGAAATTTGACCCCACTCTTACTCTTAGTCGGTCATCTTTAGCTCTCAGGTATCGTTCTCTGCAATACGCTCACCATCTTATCGGCTACAGCCTTAGTATTATCGTTAGGCACAACGTATCATTCATAAAAATGTTATGTTATGAAATGTGGATGTTTTTAAAGTCATGAATACCTAAGACCCAACATTGTCGTCGTCTCTCATTGCAATATAAATCGGATGGCACACTTCGTCACTTGTTTGCGCTCGTTCGACGCTCGATGGAAAAATTAACGCTCGAAAAATGCCCGTTCGATTTTCCGTTAATCGAGCCGATCGGCTTGGTTTGGTTTGGAAACGAGCGAAGCATGAGCAAATCTCCATTCGGTTCGGCTCGGCTTGTGAATAACCCTACTACCTTTGTCCGTCACACCCGTCAACAATGAAACCCTTTGATTAGGGCCACAAAACCACCATAAACCTCTGGAAGATAAATCGAGAAAGAGGAGGATTTCGGGTGGCTCCCGGGGATAACGATTTTGATGCTTGAAGGTCACATTAGCAATCGATGAATGAGTTAAGATTCCTTATATTTCTTCTAATTTTTTAGTTAGACGAGTGTATTTCAGCCGATTTGGGTGTGATAGACCATGTATGGTGATAAGTATTTTGTGTTCAAAAATTACTGTAGACTTCTTCACGCACGGGTAATTGACTTCAACATTTATCAAATCGTTGCGACTCCTCATGAAGTATGTTGTTTTATTTGTCGGTAGTCAAATAGCAATCCTGCTTAATATGTCATATTGCCACCCAACGACTCATTGTGGTCAATGCTAATTGTTTCAGGGATGTTGCCTTTTGACCCATAAATCCATATATTTGAAGTCTTTAATGTTCTAAACTTAAAATATTTACCCATAAATTCTTAAATTAAATGCCTTTAAGTAAGCGGATGCAAGATTGGATTGAAATCATATATTATGGTTGATCTTTAGATTCGAGTCACCGGCCAGTTAAGTTTTGTATATAAAACATATATACTCTAAGATTGTTTTCCGTCTTTTATTTAAATATAATGTTCTCCTTCATTTAAACAGGTTAGATTGCAAAGGGTGAAATTGCAACTTGATTTTGTTTAGAATAACACCAAAGACAATATTGTAGGATAACAAAGGTGCACAGACAAAATCCGTGCGGCCACACACACAAGATTGAAGGCGTTTGCTGCATTTCTTATTGTTAACTGATGAATCACATTCCTCAAATGCTTTCAACTATCAACTCCAAAATCAGCTTCTTTTAATCTTAAAATGATACTGGTTTATGATCCATAATGTGATTAAACAAAGTTTTTAAATATAAATGTTATCTATTATTTTATAATATTAGCTTGAAACTAGTATTAAGCCCCCCGTGTTGTTGCGGGGGGCGTAAAACCATGTCAAGTAACACCAAAGACACACCACCGTTAACGATCACCAACACCGAAAAACTCGTATCAAAACACGGAAAAAATAAAACTAATCTTGGAGCGAAACGTAGCACTAACGACACACAACCGTTAGGCAAAACGTAAAACATATAAAAACATAAGTAAATCGATCTTGGACCACCGAGTTGCAACGGTGTTGTTAACGGGAAAAAATAAGCGTAAAGACGTTGTTGTGGTATGTTAACTCACAAAATGAAGACCGAAACATAAAACGAAATTTTTTTAAAATATAAAAAGAAGGCATAGGGACCAAAGTTACAAGTAAAAAAATATTTGGGCTAAATTGTAAAAGATGTAAAAGTATTTAGTTAAAGTACAAAAAGATAAAGACTTAAAAAAAATAAGACAAAAGATGAATACAACCCTTAAAACATATTGTACAACTCATAATGCATAACAAAATTAGTAATTAGTATATATATAATAGCATATTTAACTCTGGGAGCTAAAACTTAGAAGATGCACGATGCCTATTGCATTTTGCATAATCAATAGGTCTAAAGCCCTAGGCTGCCAAGCTTTGAAACAAGTCAGGGGAAAACAAGGAACAGAACCCATCCAAGTCTTCTTTCATTTTAATCCCACATTTTTGTAGCAAGTTTACTTAGGGTGAGCACGGTTCGGTTCGGTTTTTCGCTCTCACCGACCCGATAATCGACCGTCGGTTATTGCTAAACCAATAACCGAAACCGTAACCGAGATTCGGTTTCGGTTTGGTTTCGGTTAATTATCCAACATAATTTTTTTTTACTTTTTATTTCAGTTCGTTATTTTAACAAGCAACTATAAATTTTAAAGATTCAATTATTATCTTTCTACATTTCTATATCAAAAAATCTTATTAAATAACAAGTAGATGAGTAAGTTCAAAAAGAAATTAAATTATTGCATTATTTTTCATTGATGATTAAAAATGCTAACTATATTAAAGTGTATTAACTATTACAAACATTGTAAATGTAAAAATCTAAACTTTATTTAACCTTAATATAATAGTAGATTTGGAACTAAAAACTAATAATGTAAAAGAGATAGTTTTAATTTTAAACATTACCCAAAAAAAATTCTAATATATAACATTTCAAGGTATTCAAGGTATAAAACTAGAAATACATGAGAATATGTAGGAAAAACTTGAAAATATGAATAGGTCGGTTCAGTTTCGGTTAATTCGGTTAACCAAGGGTACAAAACCGAAACCGAAACCGATTTTCGGTTAACTCGGTTTTCGGTTTTATCGGTTTTTGGTTACTTTCGGTTCGGTTTCGTTGGATAACGGTTCAGTTCCGGTTAATGGTTTGGTTTTTCTCACCCCTAACTTAACTACCTCCCTAACTTCTAAACAAAATAGTAGTTGATCGAACTGTTCAGAGTGATGGAAGACTCCATAGTGAGCATAATTCTTATTTTTTTGGGAACAGGAATGATCACATTGTGTATTATTGATTTGTAGTTATTAGAGATGGTGAGATTGATAGGAGTTCTCGACCAAAACAACGTCATACTTGGTGTCAATTCTTACTTTCAAAACCAAGTTTTGAGCCCCGTCACAACGCAGGAGCGCATAAATTATGTGTGATTTTTTTAATTTTTTACATGTTATGTGTACTATCTAGATAAGTTTACATTTTAGCTTTAAACAGGTACGTATAGAATTGTTTTTATGTTATGTTTTTTCATTATCTAATTTTTACAAAGTAGATAAAGTCTATTCATTTTAAGTGTCTTAGATAAGATGATTATTGGTTGGATTAAAAATTAAAATTTTCATGTGGTGGCTTTTTTGTTTCATATATCTGAGATTTATTTAATTAAAATTATGACTTATGATGTTGCTATGGGCATGCATAAATTTATTTAAAGGAGAGATTTTGTGTGATTTGGTTGTTGGGTGGGGGGAGGGGAATAAATATACTGTTATTGGTACATGTATATATAGGAGAGTTGATATTTAATATAGTTTAATATAAAACACATGTTGCACATGGGATATAAATTGTTTACATGAATACACGATATTTTTTTAATTGTTCTAATGCCATAACTATGCTATTTTAGGATGTGTGTTGCTTTTGTTATAAATTAATCTTTATATGACTTTCAAGTTGAGCCATATATCATACGAAGAAAAGAGAATATCAAAAAAAAAATTGTTTCTCAATATGATAATGTCATGGTTATTTATGTATGTAGCATGTATGTTTGTGTATTTTCAATGATAGCTTGCTGTTAATAGTTTTTACCTTTGATATGTGTATTTTTTTTGTTTCATCAGTCTACAAAAGCAGTATGGATGATTCGTCAATCAGTTACACATTACTCGCAGGTTCAATTATTTAAAAGATTCAAGTCGGTTCTTGTCAATTACATGTTATCATTAGTTAGGTAACTTTTAATATGCACCTAATGGATAAAGTCGGTTTCATCAACCTTCGTCATCAATTGCAAGTTCTTAACAACATGAATAGATTAGCTGTTTGTTTCAATCTTTCATTGTATATGATTGAGGTTTTAGAGTATGCATGAAATTAATTAATTTGTTGATATTTTGAATTATTCTTTTTAGTTGTAAAATTAGATTTGAATTAAACCTCATGATGACTCCTGCAACAACACGTGGCGTGAAACATTCTATGAACTCAAACGACCAAACGAATCTCTACTATAACGCGCGGTTGGGATAATACTAGTTCTAATAAGAGGACTTTTAAATTAAGGCCATATAAAATAATGGTTTTGACAGCAAGTAGGTTTTCACAGAAATTTTGGGATCGCACAAGATGATACGAAAACCGTTAAAGGGGATGCGACAACATTTTTGCCTAGCACGTCGTTTGGCTACTGCCATGTAGATTAGAGTTGATTTGATGGCAATATGAGTACCTAAACCACTCGTGATCATTCCCGGATATTAATTTAATGATAGAGTCATGTTTAACTCGGTTTTTATTCGTTATAGATCTAAATTTTGGTTGTTTGATAATCTTTCATTGTTTTATTTTGTTAATTGATCTAATTGATTATTCATCAAACTATTAGTCTTTGTATTAATAATTATAGATGATAGATTAAGGTATTATCATAATTGGTGTTTATTAGTAATATAACCAGATTTGGCTTTAGATATTTCACTATCTAATTTACATAACTTTTATCGTATTGGTAATCACATATCAATAGAAATAACAAAGTATTCATGCCTATGTGATTTTTATTTCATAGAACCTAAGTGACACAATTCTTTTGCATACCTGAAACCTAGGTGTGTGATCATCTATTAGTTTTGTTTTATTTTAATTATTGGTTAGTATAATTAATCACATCCACAAACAATTATATCTAAGAGACTACAGTTTAGTTTTAGTTAAATAATTTAGTTAAAAAAAATCTAATGATCGTGCAATACTAATCACATGCTTCTCTTGGATACGATACATAACTTACTTGGGTTTCTTCTCACTTGTCTGCGTACTTCTCGCAATTCTTTACTTTTTATAAAATGTTCATACCTTTTATATATGTGATTATTTTTTTTAAAAAATTACACTATAGAAACGAATAGTTTTTTTGTCTGTAAAATGAGTAAAATAGTATCATATGCAAAAATAAACTCTTTTACGTGTTCAAATTCGTAGTGATATGTCATTGTATTTCTTGCTCATTATTGTGTCTTTTCGTTTGTTATTATGTTTTTAGACACTATTGTGTGTTTCTAAAATAATAAGAACAGAAAACAAAATGATAAAATAACATCACTATGTACTTCTAGTACGTAAAATACAATGACAAAATAAGAAATAATTTATCTAATTGATTATAAACAATAATAAAATGACACAAAATAATATAAAACATAAAACACAACGATAATGTGTGATTATGCCTTTTATGTTCGTGATTGCTAAACGCTATTTCATTTTTTTTAAATTGATGAGGCTTGAAAAACACGTTGTGAAATAGTGATTTTAATTTTAGAGCATAATAATAAAATAATTACAAATTTATATAATATATATATACAACAAAAATAACACGAAATGATGTAACATAAAACATAGTGCTGAATACATATAACAAATAATAAAAGATATTTTTATAAATAATTTGACATATTTGACATAACCATTTGATATATTTGACATAACTAGAAGGGTGCCGGTGCGATGTGGGGGGCGCAATGTAGTAGAGCAACATTTTACATCCGGCACATGTTTCTAGTATTTTGTTATTTTTGTAGTATTTTACAAAAATATATTATGTTAAGGACAAGGGCATACTAAAATAATGCAAATTTTAAAGGTTTATGCAGGACCGGTGAAGGGGGTCAATGCAACAGTTTTACAATTAGGAGAGACTTAAAACATTTAATAAATCAAATAGCGAACCGGATTATGATGATACTAAGAAAACAAGTAAAAGAACAGAACAAGAACAAGATAATATGGTTTTCAAGAATGATGTATATTGCTCTCAAGTTCTTACAAGTGTTACAAAGTATATCTTGAAATACAAATACTTGAGATATTTTATATTACATCCTACAGCCGATCATACTTTAAAAACCAACTGCAAACACTAATCTAGATAACAAGATCAATATAGAGTCAAAAGGTAGATTGTCTTTCGACTTGTGACTATTACATACCATAGCTCACATCCTTATTTATTACAAAAAATGATAAAAGTATAAAAGTAAAAGGTTACAAACAAAAGACCTTAATCTACAGTTTGACAAATGTATAGATTTTTCATCAACTCATATAAGTTGGTGAGTCATCAGAAGTGGCAACGAAAAGTAGTTCAGTTATTATCAAAATATAATTCAGAAAAACCTTGTATTCTCTGTATTCGTTAGAATTCAGTCTTTGGCTTCAGAAGACTTTGTCTTTGAAGTCTCAGAAGACTTCATCTTTGGCTTCGGAAGATTTTTTCTTTTGGTTTCGAAAGATTTGATACTTAGCATAATTCACTGAGTTATATCAAATCTTCCGAAGTAACTTCCTTGTACTTCACATATGCATGCTAAGAGCTCTTTGTTTGCATCAGACTCTAAGTGTAATCCTTACATTTATGGTTTTTAAAGTTCGTAAAATAATGCAAATTTCAAAGGTTTATATGGTTCCTAAAATAATACAAAGTTCAAATAGTGCAAATATTTTAAATTTTTATATAAGTGTTAGTAAGTGTTAAGTTATTTTGTAACTAATTTTAAGGAGGTAATTCGTACATGATGATATAATTATAATTTTATCCTTAAAAGTCGTTGTACCTTATGCATTGAGTAAGTAACTGTTTTTAGTTTTAGAGTATCTTAAACCATCCATTTCATATGTTTTATATATAGTATAGATATAGATTACATGACGTATTTAATATAATGATCAGTATATCCTCACCTTCAAAAACTATAAAAGGACACATGTGAAGCTAAAAAAATTTCAAAATTACAAATATTTTAGACTATGAAACTATTCTATGGATTAAATAATGAGTTATTATATATAGACTAACTATTCTATCAATTATAATTCTTTTGTGAATAAAAGAGAAGAAATAATAAATTTTGTTAAAAAAATATTATTAAACTGAATTGTGATAAAAACAAGAAATGAATGTGCAAGGCTTGAAACATGAACAAACATTTAAGAATAAAGATAATTTATAGTTAGATTTTAAAAATATAAATAAAACTTAATTAGAGATTTTGTCTTTTAGATGGGAGGTTATGGGTTCAAACCCAGGCATGATATAACTTGATGTAATTTAGGAATAGCAGTATGATAGATTTGCCGTTAAAAAAAAGAGGTAGACCAACCTACGTGGACCGTCAGTCACTAGAATAATAAATTAACAAAAAATAATTAAAAGCACATTCAGAAAGCATTAATGTGATGGCTAATCTCACAAACTTTATGGTGATTTGAGTACTTAAAGGCATACCAGCCATGGGATGATAAACACACACACACATCACATAAGTGAGGACCGAGGAGAGCATACACTTTGTATATTGACAAGCAGCCAGTCTCCTTCTTCCATCACTTTGAATGTCTCCCTTCCTCTTTCTTATTCTTCTGTCTTTTGGGTTCATCCACGATCAGCACTAAATCAGCTTCTTCACCCCAAATTACTTGATCCACAAATAACTAATACAGTCGGATAGCACATCTCTCTTTGTAGGAATTTGATTATGTTTTATGGTTTAGCAGGAGTTTGATATGATTCCATCTTTTCAAGATTTTCTTGATTCTTGATCAGGTAAGTCATTTTTAAGATTTCGTAAATCTCATAAGGGTATTCTGATGATTCCATTTTGCATCTATTATAACAGATTGAAATAGTTATATATGGAGTCATTAATAACTATGTCTTCCAATCGTATGAGCTCAAACAAGGTGGTGATGCAAGAGAACAAGAACTCAAAATGGACCAAGGAACAAAACACATGGTTTGAAAGTGCTCTTGCTATTTTCGATACTGAAACACCCGAAAGATGGTCGAATGTAGCTTCTTTGGTCCCTGGGAAAACAGAAATCGATGTGAAGAGACAGTATGAAAAACTGAAAGCCGATATCAATGAGATTGAGGCTGGTTTGGTCCCGGATCCTGGCTACTTATCCTCCTCTTTCAAACTAGAACTTGTAGCAGATGATCTCAACTTCAATATCTTCAAAAAAAGGCCTTCAAAGTTTAAATCTTTCGATCATGAGAGGCGAAAGGGTGTGCCATGGACCGAAGAGGAGCATAGGTAAGATTACAGTTTCTGTTTTCTTGATTATGTGATATAACATGTACAAAAATTCAATCTTGTTACAAATATCCTTGATTTTTTGTTAACCATTTAGGCGATTTTTAATGGGTCTTCAAGTTCATGGAAAAGGAGACTGGAGAAGTATTTCTCGTAACTTTGTGATGACAAAAACATCAACTCAAGTAGCAAGTCATGCTCAGAAGTATTATGCAAGACAACATTCAGATGGTAAAGAGAAAAGGAGACCAAGCATCCATGATATGACAATGGTCAATCTCTCAGACAATACTAGCTCTCCAGAGAGATCTTCTTCTTCGATTATTGAAAGAACTGTGATGAACTATCCATTTGAAGCTGCTAAAATGAACAAAAATGGTGGGGGTGAATTCGATATCCGAGTGTACAACTCCGGTCACCATTTCCACCCTACTAGGTACCAGGTTCCAAGTTAAGGAAGAAAATTTTCATGTGTTTGTTGTTAAAATGAAAACCATGTTTATATGTACTTATTTGCATTTGGATGATCGTTTATGTTCATGTCTTTGTGTTTTTGATTGATTATGCCTGTGATAACGCGATACGTGCTTCTAGAACTGATTAAGAACACCCTTTAAAATTATAAACTAACAAGAGGAATGAAAAAGAAAATCTTTAGACCACCATTGGTGATCATTTTCACACTTAGACTTGGGTGCCTTTCTTTATCAAAGTTAAAGTAAAGTTGGCAGGTTCTGTTAGTAAAGAAGAACAAGCTGAGTCATCTCTTTATATGTTGGCTAGACTGCCATGTCAGCAGCTGACATCAGCATCCACTCTTACCAGTATTTTCTGAATATCTAATTTCTGACTTTAGTTTCCATTGACACCACAAAGCACAGTATATATGCACAAGAATACAAGCATGCAAGTTGACTGTTTTACTTTAGAATATAGCTAGCTGAGTCTGCATTCCATTTCCACAAGCATATTGTGTTATTATGCTTTGGAATAAAAGAATATAGCATTTATATGTTTTTTATTCCAGTCTAAGTGATCTTTCACATAGATGTTCACTTTATTCATTTCATACATGAGCCACTCACAAATGCAATTATATAAGTTTATTAGGTGGTATCTGTTTTACTTCAATTCATAAACCAAATTTTCAATTGAAGAAACCTTTCTGCTAGTTGCATGAGAAAGCACTTACTTCCACCACTTTATTCTATTTTGGACCAAATTTTTCTTAGTGTGGATGTCCCACACATGTTACAACCACATGACATGAATCTTTCAATTTATTTCATCTAAAGTCTTAACTATACCCTAATTAAATGTTTGTGTAAAAGAAGACATGCATAAGGGTCTCATTTCTTTCTTGTGTGCAATGAAACCAAATATAAATTTATTAAAAAGTTGTCAAAAGGCCGTCTCATGTTATGGTAAAATCAAGCTCACTGAACAACCCACTCTAATGGTAGTGAGTGTTTGGGAGTGTTTTTTTTCCTTACTCATTAACTTATTAACTTTTAAAAAGTTAAAAAGTCATTTTATAGTGTTTGGTAATGTGATGGTTGTGAGTGAAATAAGTTAATAAGTCACTACATACTAACTTATTAACTTATTAAAAAAGTCAATAAGTCAATAAGTTGTTTCAATAAGGAATCCCAAACACGCCCGTAGTCTAACAAGCTCAAGCATCGTTTTTTTATGATAAATCATTTTCTTATTTGGCGGTTTTCTTCTTATATTCACCATCTTTAAAACCAACTCAGCTACATGTTTAAGGCGATTTTGTTATATTCATGATGGACGAACTTTTCATCACAGTTAGATTTTCATATCCGAAAGAAGATCTCCACTATCTATAAAGATAAAAGAATGCCATACTTTATTTGTTTGTCCTAGAGTTAATGTCTATTTTATGTTAAAAACAATGGCTTTATGAAAGTGTGTTTTTGTACGATATATATATACATATGGTTCCAATCAGGAAACATGTGCCTTTATTGAATCCTTATCATCTTCAAACTAATGTACCTAAAGATCTAGGAAAAATCGAGTTTAGTAACACAGAAATACAGAATCATGGGCACGATGCTTATTATAATATTTTTGATGATAAATCCTGTTATAATATAATAACTAACAAACGCCTTTTGAAAGAACATCGCAAAAGCTTAAAAGAGATCAACACTACAACGTAAAACAAACCGATGTCATTTTCAAATTATATGTCCAATCTATTCATCGTGAAGAGAGGGAGGCTAATGTAACAACATAAGCAAAGAATTAAAAAGTAGTGGAACTATACCCAGTGTAACAAATCAAATTTTGAATTAACTTTTGTTAGTCAAATCAAGCTATACACAATTCAAAATTATGAACTACAATTCAACTCGAATCAAAACCAACAAGTAATATAAATCTAATTTCGAGTTTAACAGCAATAACAACGCTTAGTACCCGCAAAATTCGAGTTATTGTTAAGTGTAAACTAGGGCACCCTTTAGAGGACCCCAAAAGCCCTTCATCTTGACAAACATAGATCAAACTAACATCAGCCAGCACTTGTGATAGGATGTTCATCTGTTCATCTGTCATTTCATTTTCTTGCAAAAACAGCAACTTGCATTCCCCCTTCTCTAATTACATTAATTTTATTGTATGTTCATATGCACAACATATGTACGTGTTTGGAATTCAACCAATCAGTAGCTGTCACCAGAGTAACAAACAAGATTGCAAAGATATAATGAAGATTCAACAAAACAGAAATATCTAATTAAAACAAAACCATTTAAATCCAAACACCTTTAAGTAATGTTTCTGAAAAGAAAGCAAAGCAACAAAAAGTCTTCATACATAAAACAAAACAAAAGGACTGATCCCTACTCAAACATCTCACCGACTGCCTTAATCAAACAAGCTGAAGCCCATGTCGTCATCAGATTCCTCAGCTGGCTCTTCCTTCTTCTCTTCAGCTGGGGCAGCTGCAGCAGCAGCCGGAGCATCACCACCACCACCAGCAGCTGGTGCAGCCACTGCAAACTTGCTTGGATCCTGCAATAAGTTTCAGTTGATATTACATTTTACATATGTAAAGATTATAAAGCTCAGATAAAAACAAAGATCATTTAAGATTCTTTGACCAACGTACCGCTAGGTATTCCTTCACTTTGTCAGCCAATGGGAAAGAATACTCGGTCTCAACAGCAACAGCCAAAACATTCTTGTACCCATTGATCAACATGTGTGGAGCAGCTGCTATGGTTGGATAGTGAATAGCCAGTGCTAGAGAAGTGACCATAGAGACACCCAGAGCAAACTTCTCAATCAGGTCATCCTCTGTCAGGTCAAGCACCTCTGGGCTGAAGACCGAACCGTTCTCATAAACGGTCAGAACAACCAAACCATACGAGAATGGCCTGATGCCAAGTTTGGCCAGAAGAGCAGCCTCAGAAGAACCCACTTTGTCACCCTTCTTGATGAGCTCCACAGGAGTGATGATTTCAACAGTACCCTTGTTAATCTTGGTGGGAATGTTGAGAACCTGATGTGTTATAGTTTAAAAGTTAGAAACTTTATCATGCAAAACATAGACATAGTGTAAAGAATAACAAATAAAACTATAAAAAAATGTAATAACCTGGAAGAAAGATGTCTGAGATGGATCCAAACCAGTGTTGCCTGGAGGAACAACAACATCCACAGGAGCCACCAAACCAACACGAGCAGGAGCTCCAACCTAGTTGAAACATAGCACAATTATCCTCAGCCATCAAAAGAAACATTAATTTTAAAGATGCATATTCTTTACAAAACCATGATTCTAAACTACGAAATTGCATGTTCATTACAAAAATATGATTCAAAATTCAACTAAATCAACATAACTCAGAACTAAATGAAAAAATATATATAAAAGTCCATATGAACTAGAATTGAAAACTCCACCTTGTACTTAGCAACTTCTTCACGGACCTCCTTCAAGTCACCCTTTGTGAAGATCAGACCAACGTTTCCCTACAACACAAAAGCAAAAACATGATACCCTACCCAAAAACATACTAAACTTTCATCATTTACATACATATCAAAACAATAATAAAGAATCAAAATCAACTTAAACAAACCAACTATCACATAAAAGGGTGCAATTACTATGTCAAATCCCCAAACATATTAAAAATCATCTAAAGTAAAGTAGAAAGGAGAAATTCAACATACAACAAGAAGAGGGATGAGATTCAAATAGGCCTTGTTCCCAGTCTTCTCAGAGTGCATCCTAATAGAGCGTTTCATCATAGTATTCTTGCCCATAAGGATCACAGAGTCGCCGCGAAGCCCCTGACGAATGTTCTGGAGCTGGTTGGAGCCCACATTATCGGCAGCGGCCACAAGGACCTGGGTGTAGTCGTCGAGAAGCTGGCAGAGCTTCTGATCGTAAGCGATCTTCTTATCAGCCTTCGATACTTTGCCCATGACTGTGAGTGTGAGTTTGATTAGAGAAGAAGTAATAGAAGGTAATTGAATGGAAGAGGGGGTGGGCCAAGACGCAGCGGTGGTGGTGCTATGCCAAGGCGGACAGCAGCGGCGCCGTCACTTTAACCAGATCTGAAGGTGGAGGAGAAGACGATGGGATTGGTAACCCTAACCCTAATTTGCTATTGAGAAATGGTGATGTGATGGTGGTACAATCAGCTTTTATGTGTGAAGTGGTTTAATGGGCTTCTGTGTACCGGTTATAGTTGTTCAACTTTATTGGCCCATATAAAATACGCGGCCTCCTTGAATCACATCAAAACAAAAGCACCATGAATTTGTTAGAAAAATGTTAAATGAAAATCTTGTATACATTTGATGTCATGTCTTCACTCCACATTCATTCTAGGTTTCAATTTTAAACATTGGTTCTAGTTCTAAACAAAACTTACCAAGTTTTTTTTAATTGAACCTCATTTGGATCCAAAACATGCATGGACTTTAAACTTCAAGCTTTAATTTACTACATTCCATGATTCGTCATCCAAGACTATTTTATGTCTAAACCAAACCTTTGCTTTCCAAACTCTCGTAAACTTCCATCATACCAATTACATTTCTTATACTAAGACCTTCACATGTCTCCAACCTTGGTCTAGCACTATACTTGCAACTTAATACACTGTATCACGAGTTAAAACACATCAACAACAATATTGTTGGTGAGTTACAATCAAAGACTCTAAAATAGTCAGACAACGTAGCAATGTCTCCAAGTAAATAACAATAATTTAACTATTTACTAAGTCGTCGCAACAGAAATCAATTTTGATAATATATGCATCACTCTAAGTTTTTTTTCATAGAAAATTATAGGTTATAGGCACAATGGCTAATCGAATCCTATCAATCCCGCTCAGCCCTATCCATAGTCTGTTGTGGCTTCAGACTAGCTCAGTCATATCCATAGATCACCACTATCCTTAGATTTATTTTCAACCCCTAATCTTGTCCACAATCTCCACTATGGCCTTGAGCCAATCTAATCCTATCCAAAGTATGACTTTCCTATCTAGATCGGATCTAACTAAGCGCACATATGCCTCGAGGTTTGAGCTAGACATTACCACCGGTAATCCTATCTTTACCTTAATGATATACCCCAAGGTTTGAGCCAAACACCATGAAATTGTTAGAAAAATGGTAAATGAAAGTATCAAAGATACTATTATATTGTAGTAGGGGAGGAATAATAACTCACTTTTTGTGAGAACCGCAGAAACTAATGTGAGCCATAATTTTTTAATGGCAAAAGAATAAATAATAAAACATAATAAAAAGTTATAAAATAAAAACTAACATAATAAGAAAAAAAACCAAAAATGTTTCTCTCATTTTCTCGTTCATTAAAAAAATAATTAAACCTATAAAAATTTTTAAAAGTTTTATAAAAAAAAGAAAAAGCTCTTTGTTCTTACAAACTTCGTTTTACACATGTACAATACTTAATTTACAAATGTATACATTCGGGTTTACACATGTGCATTGACTAATTTACACATGTATAAATAAAGGATGGACGGTTTTTTTAAAGTATATCAATATGGTACACGTTGAAATACGTTAACACATAAATCATAATGATAACATGAAACACGTTGATTTGATATAATCACATTATAATATCACGTAATTATTATTTAGGTTAATATTGGTTAAAGCAATATTAATCATTTGTTAAGTCACCAATGTTCAATGACAACTTGTGCGTGCTTACATGACGCGTAGACTTGACAGAACTAACGGAGATTTGTTAATGGAAAATTACTAGATGTCGTGTAACACCCCGAAAAGTCAAAACGACACATTAAGAATAATGGGCTTAATTATTGGGTATTTTAATAAGGTAAATAAATGGTCATGGGCTAAATTAGGCTTATTGGGTAGTGGCCTATGGGATTAAAGGCCCATAATCAGCCCTTAAGCACCCAAACCAGCCTTCATCTTCCTCATTGCAACCCTAGCCACCAAAATTCATAGAGAGAGAAAGTGAAGAAAACTCAAGATTTGAAGCTTCCAAGGTTAAGAGATTGAAGATCTAGGTGTTGGAGCATCAAGACCAAAGAAAGAAGCAACAAATCCAGGTAAGAATCGACCTCTAAACCCTTCTGTAGATCAAACCCGGATTCTAGGGTTTTGGGTTTTGAAAAGTTGCAAAGAATCGCATAAAGGTCACATTTTTACGTATGAAAACATGTATAAAGCTTAGATTTAGCCTTATGGATGATAAACTAAGAGATTGGACGTAAAAAGTTATGATTTTGGGTTAAAAACGGGCTGGTTCGTAATTTTTATGCGATCTGCGAAACTGTATATGCATCCAGCGAATTTGCATATTCAATCAGCGAAACTATAAGGACTTCCTACGAAACTATAGTTTCGCAGGTAGTTTCGCAGACATGGTTTTCCAACGAAAGTTGGGCGAAACTAGCAGTGAAACTGGCATCGAAGATGCCAGCGAAACTGCCAGCGAAGGTGCCAGCGAAACTAGCAGCGAAATTGTTGGTGAAACTAGCAGCGAAAGTGTTGGCGAATCTAGCTGCGAAATTGCCGATCTTGCAGCGAAATTAGCAGCGAATTTAGGCAGAAATTAACCCCTTTAAGTGTCAGCTTATCTGCAGGCTGTGTAGAGTGATCCTAGCCTTGTAAGCTTAGTTTTGAAGTTGGTCTCAGTATCCAGGTGAGTTCTAGATCCCCTATTTATAAGTTTTTCCATGTTTTGGGGCTATTATGCATACTAAATATACATGTTTAAATGACCAAGATTTTAAGGGGTTTTAACAGGAAGAATGATTTTTCTATAAGTAAATGTGCTATATAAATGTTTAAATATAAAAAGTTTTCGCGCTGACCTGGCAGCCCGGCCCCAGCCAGGGGCGTTGCCCCTTGGACCCCACTAGGGGCTGCCGCCCCCGAAAACCCGCAGTCCAGCGGAGGGTCTGTTATGTTTTGTGATGACTAGTACTTGGTATGTTGTGTACTTAATAAGTTAAGTATTATATATTAAAGTGAAAGATAATATTAATGAAAAGCGAAACTTAATGAATGTTACCCCCGGGCCCGTTTGATGATGTAAAGTCTTGCAAGCACTATGATAGACTTCACTTATGTGAGTCTGATTTATGATGATCCGTATTCATGAGCGGGCTATGTGCCTTGCAGTGTGAATCAACTGTCAGGGGTTAGCTACCGTATTCATGTGTACCGACAGTGATCGGCATTTTTTGTCGATCAACATGGAGCTCTTGCTTTGTGCAAATCTCGATTATGATGAAAGTGAAAGATAATGAAAGATAATGAAAGAATGAAAGATAATGAACATGCTTATTATGATGCAAGTAATGTTATGTAATATGATGTATGCATGGTCATTATATGAAGGATAAAGTTTATATTTTCTTATATTATTTAAAACTAGAACTCACTCAGCGAAGCTGACTTTTATGCATAATAGTTGGCAGGTAAGTGCTGATGCTGAGGATGGCACACGTAGCTACTTGGAAGCTATGGATAGCATTCAAATTTATGAAAATCTTCATTGTAATTTAAAAACAAGTAATATGTTTTGTTTACAATTAAAGGACAAATGTATGAGTACGATATGGTTTCAAAGGTTTAAATGAATGTCTAATTATTTCCGCTGCAATGTTTTGTTATTAAACTGATTTTATTCTATGATTAACCAACTGTGAGGCTTTCCGGGAACGGGGCCTTACAAGTTGGTATCAGAGCCAAAGTTTAAGAGAATTAGGTAAACTATTTTCAAAACATAAACTTAAACTGAAAATGGGATCGAATGAAGGATGCCAATCCAAGTAGCTATGTGCCATCAGGTAAAAGTTTCAAGTAGAACCAGAATTATGTGCGCGTGCTATTTGTTTTATGTGCTTGTAGATTTGAATACTAATATGTGTTAGGATAGTGATTGCTTGGGACAGGAGGGTAAGGTAAGTGGTTAATCACACTTGGCCACTGTAATTAAGGACTTATCATACTTATAATGATCTAAGCAATTATCTTGAATAACTATTTTGGTGTTTGAATCTTATAGGAATTAGTTATGGATGGTAGAAAATCAGGGAAGGCAACCCGAGAGGTGCTCGTGGCGGGCGTACTACTGAGCCACGTGTCACCCGGAGCAAAGCTAAGGCTCCCGAGACTGTTCATGAGGAGTCAGACCTCTATAGTCACCCGGAGGGGGAGGGATCAGCCACCCTCAAACCTAGTGTGAAGGAGGCTATCGCTGATGAGGTCTACAATGTCATGTAAAATGTCTTACCCTCGGTGGTGACCGAGGTGATCAAAGCAGTCAAGGATGGAGAGAAAGCTGAAAAGAAGGGGAAGGAAAGTGAGAAGAATTCAGGAAGGTCCACTGGGAGGACTGAGGAATCTGAAGAGTAGCCATCAAACCCTAAGGTGGTAGTCCATGATGACGACAGTGATGAAGAGTCCGAAAGAGAGACTGCTAGAGGGTGCAACTATGGGGCATTTTAAAGGTGCAAGCCCCCAACCTTTGACGGTAACGGCAATGCTACTGCCGCTCATCGTTGGGTCAGAGAGATGGAAGCGGTACTGGAGATTAGTGAGTTCCGGGAAGATCAAAAAGTTAAGTTTGCCACTCATTCCTTCGTTGACTCAGCGTTATGCTGGTGGGACAATATTGTCCAGGCTGAAGGGAAGCGATCGATAGCCAAAATGAAGTGGTCTGAGTTGAAGGAGTTAGTGCTGGAGGAGTATTGTCCCCATCAAGAATTAGACAAGATTGAAAAGGAGTTCTTGTATTTGAAGGCTGGGAACATGACTCATCAAGAGTATACCTCCAAGTTCAATGAACTTGCAAGACTTGTGCCAGACATGGTGACGCCTGCATTCAAGAAGATCAAAAGCTACATACAGGGTTTGCCTGTGGATATCAGGAAGCACATGATTGCAGCCAGACCAGGCACCTTTAGGTCTGTGGTGGACTTAGCTGGGAGGTTGTACGATGAGAGAGACCCAATGCCTGTACAAATGAAGGTGGAGAAATGGAATGGGAAGAGGTTCGGAGTTGATAACTTCCGGAGTGGATAGAAGAGGATGAGGGTTGAGGATCAGTCTGGGAGACAGGGAAATATCGGTGAAGGAGGTGCTTGTAGAAAATGTGGAAAAGGTCATTCAGGGGAGTGCAGAGTTGGGACGGGAAAATGTTTCAAATGTGGAGGCGAGGGCCACTATGCTAGGGATTGCAAGGTGGGGAAGTGTTACCAATGTGGCAAGATGGGTCATGTGGGAAGAGACTGTAAGAAAGGAAAACCAGAAGGATCAGGAACGATTAAAGCTGGAGATAAGGGAAGGGGTGACGGTTCAAAGGCGAAGGCGAGGGCATTCAACATAACTCGCGAGGAGGCCAGGGGAGACCCAGAAGTAGTTTTAGGTTTGTTTCTGGTAGACCATGAATATGCTTCTGTGCTCTTTGATTCTGGTGCTAGTAGGAGTTTTGTGTCTGCTGCCTTTTGTCGTTTGTTGCATGATAAGAGTAGAAAGTTAGATGAGCCTTTCCATGTAGAAACAGCCATTGGTAAGTCCACTAAGGTAAATGAGGTGGTTGAGGATTGCCTGATTGAGTTAGAGGATTGTAAGTTCCCTGCTAGGTTGCATGTTATGGCCTTAGGAGGTTTCGATGTGGTGTTAGGCATGGATTGGTTAGCTACCTATGAAGCCAATATAGTATGTAGTAAGAAGATAATTCGTCTAACAGCGCCCGACGGTAGTTTTGTTACGATTCGTGGAGATAAGGTGTGCTGTGTACCGAAGGTCATGTCGATGATCACAGCTGAAAAGTACTTGAGGCGTGGGTGCAGCGCTTACTTGGCCTGCGTAAAAGATGTGGATGCACCAGAGCCACAATTATCAAACGTGTCGGTAGTGCGCGAGTTTCCTGACGTCTTTCCTTAAGACCTGACCGGTGTGCCGCCTGACCTCGAAATCGAATTCCAGATTGATTTGCTACCGGGAGCACAACCTGTCGCTAAAGCACCGTATCGATTAGCTCCTTCGGAGATGGTAGAACTAGGGACCAGTTGCAAGATTTACTGGATAAAGGCTTTATCCGACCGAGTATCTTTACATGGGGTGCTCCGGTTTTATTCGTCAAGAAGAAAGATGGTAGCATGCGGATGTGCATTGACTATCGCGAGCTCAATAAGCTGACAGTAAAGAATCGGTATCCGTTACCAAGGATCGACGACCTGTTCGATCAACTTCAGGGTGCCAGCTGGTTTTCAAGGATAGACCTGCGGTCTGGTTACCACCAACTGAAGGTGAAAGAACAAGACATTCCTAAGACAGCGTTCCGTACGCGTTATGGACACTACGAATTCCTCGTCATATCATTTGGTTTGACCAACGCGCCAGCTGCTTTTATGGATCTTATGAATCGGGTATGTCGGCCGATGTTGGATAAATCGGTGATAGTGTTCATTGATGACATCTTGATTTATTCAAAAAGTGAAGAGGAACATGCCGATCATATTCGAGAAGTATTGGAGACGCTCAGAAGTGAGAAGCTATATGCTAAGTTCTCTAAATGCGCATTTTGGCTTTGAGAAGTTCAATTTCTGGGTCATATGGTTAATCCCGAGGGGATCAGGGTGGACCCTGCGAAGGTTGAAGCGGTGATGCAATGGGAACCTCCAAAGATGCCATCCGAAATTCGCAGTCTTAGGCCTGGCAGCCTACTATAGGAGGTTTATCCAGGATTTCTCCAAGATAGCTTCTCCTTTGACAAAGTTGACCCGAAAGGACGTGAAGTATGAATGGGGTACTGATCAGGAGAACGCCTTCCTAGAACTGAAGATGAGGTTAACTCAAGCCCCTGTCTTGACGTTACCTGAAGGGAACGAGGATCTGGTGGTCTACTCGGATGCCTCGTATGCAGGATTGGGTTGCGTGTTGATGCAACGAGGAAAGGTGATAGCCTATGCTTCTAGACAATTAAAGGTTCACGAGGCCAATTATCCTACCCATGATTTGGAGTTGGCCGCGGTGGTGTTTGCATTGAAGATTTGGAGGCACTACCTGTATGGGGTGAAGTGCACCATATTCACTGATCATAAAAGTCTGAAGTATTTCTTTGAACAAAAAGAACTCAATATGAGGCAGAGGAGGTGGTTGGAACTGATCAAGGATTATGACTGCGAAATTCACTATCATCCAGGTAAAGCCAATGTGGTTGCTGACGCCCTTAGCCGAAAAGGACGACCCGAACCAATTCGAGTGAGTGCTTGCCAAATAATCATGACGCCTGATGTTATGAAACAAGCGAGGGAATTCCAGGATGAGGCAATAAGAGAGGATAGAGTCAACTCTGAAAGGATGAAAGGACAAGTTTCAGACTTGGGGGAAAACACCCTGGGTGTTAGAACCCGATCTGGGAGAATGTGGATCCCTCTCTATGGGGATGTGAGGGAGAAAATCATGGATGAGGCTCACAAAACTCGATATTCCATACACCTCGGTGCCACGAAAATGTATCAGGATCTGAAGAAAGATTACTGGTGGCCGGGAATGAAGCGAGACGTGGCTAAGTACATGAGCAAGTGCCTGACTTGCCTGCAAGTGAAGGCAGAGCACCAAAAGCCATATGGGAAGATCCAGCCTTTGGATATCCCTGAATGGAAATGGGAACACATCACAATGGACTTCATCACGAAGTTACCTCGCACGGCGAGGGGAAGCGACGCAATCTGGGTGATTGTTGACCGCCTAACATAGAGCACCCATTTCCTACCAATTCGTGAGACGTATTCCTCTAAGAGGTTGGCAGAGCTATTTATCAAGGAGATCGTGGCTCGTCATGGCGTGCCAGTGTCTATCGTTTCGGATAGGGACACGCGGTTTACGTCCAAGTTCTGGAAGAGGTTTCACGACTCAATGGGGACTAGACTGCATATTAGTACGGCTTACCATCCCCAGACGGATGGTCAGTCGAAAAGGACGATCCAGACTTTAGAAGACATGCTACGAGCTTGTGTAATCGACTTTGGAAGAAGCTGGGATGAGCACTTACCGTTGGCGGAATTCTCATATAATAATAGTTACCACGCCAGCATTGGTATGCCACCTTACGAAATGTTGTACGGTAGGAAGTGCAGAACGCCCGTGTGTTGGGGTGGCATCGGGCAAAAGGAATTAGGGAGTCTTGAAGTGATTGAGGTCACAACTGAGAAGTTAGATAAGATTAAGGCGTTCATGAAAGCCGCAAAGGATCGCCAGAAGTCTTATGCTGATAAGAGGCGTAGACCAATAGAGCTTGAAGTTGGTGACAAGGTTATGCTCAAGGTATCTCCCTGTAAAGGGATCATCAGGTTTCGAAAACGGGGAAAGTTAAGCCCAAGGTTCATAGGGCCATTCCGTATTATCGCGAGGGTAGGGGAAGTGGCCTACAGATTAGAACTACCTGATGAGTTAAGTGGAATTCACCCTACGTTCCATGTATCTCATCTCAGGAAATGTCTGGCAGATAATGATGCAGTTGTACCATTATAAGACATTGAAGTCGATGAACGGCTGAATTATGTAGAGCAGTCGGTGGCCATCCTTGATTGGAAAGAGAAGCACTTACGGAATAAAGTGGTTCCACTAGTACGAGTACAGTGGAGACACAGAAGATGATCAGAATCTACGTGGGAGACCAAGGAGGAGATGAGGAAATTTTACCCTCAATTATTTGATGACTGACAGGTTTCGAAGACGAAATCTAAATAAGTGGGGGAGACTTGTAACACCCCGAAAAGTCAAAACGACACATTAAGGATAATGGGCTTATTGGGTATTTTAATAAGGTAAATAAATGGTCATGGGCTAAATTAGGCTTATTGGGTAGTGGCCTATGGGATTAAAGGCCCATAATCAGCCCTTAAGCACCCAAACCAGCCTTCATCTTCCTCATTGCAACCCTAGCCACCAAAATTCGTAGAGAGAGAAAGTGAAGAAAACTCAAAATTTGAAGCTTTCAAGGTTAAGAGATTGAAGATCTGGGTGTTGGAGCATCAAGACCTAAGAAAGAAGCAACAAATTCAGGTAAGAATCGACCTCTAAATCCTTCTGTAGATCAAACCCGGATTCTAGGGTTTTGGGTTTTGAAAAGTTGCAAAGAATCGCATAAAGGTCATATTTTTACGTATGAAAACATGTATAAAGCTTAGATTTAGCCTCATGGATGATAAACTAAGAGATTGGACGTAAAAAGTTATGATTTTGGGTTAAAAACAGGCTAGTTCGTAATTTTTATGCGATCTGCGAAACTGTATATGCATCCAGCGAATTTGCATATTCAATCAGGGAAACTATGAAGACTTCCTGCGAAACTATAGTTTCGCAGGTAGTTTCGCAGACATGGTTTTCCAACGAAAGTTGGGCGAAACTGGCAGTGAAACTGCCAGTGAAGATGCCAGCGAAACTGCCAGCGAAGGTGCCAGCGAAACTAGCAGCGAAACTGCTGGTGAAACTAGCAGCAAAAGTGTTGGCGAATCTAGCTGCGAAATTTCCGATCTTGCAGCGAAATTAGGCAGAAATTAACCCCTTTAAGTGTCAGCTTATCTTCAGGCTGTGTAGAGTGATCCTAGCCTTGTAAGCTTAGTTTTGAAGTTAGTCTCGGTATCCAAGTGAGTTTTAGATCCCCTATTTATAAGTGTTTTCATGTTTTGAGGCTATTATGCATACTAAATATACGTGTTTAAATGACCAAGATTTTAAGGGGTTTTAACAGGAAGAACGATTTTTCTATAAGTAAATGTGCTATATAAATGTTTAAATATAAAAATTTTTCGCGCTGACCTGGCAGCCCGGCCCCATCCAGGGGCGTTGCCCCTTGGACCCCACTAGGGGCTGCCGCCCCTAGGACCCCGCTGTTAGGGGCTGCCGCCCCCGAAAACCCGTAGTCCGGCGGAGGGTCGGTTATGTTTTGTGATGACTAGTACTTGGTATGTTGTGTACTTAATAAGTTAAGTATTATATATTAAAGTGAAAGATAATATTAATGAAAAGCGAAACTTAATGAATGTTACCCCCGGGCCCGTTTGATGATGTAAAGTCTTGCAAGCACTATGATAGACTTCACTTATATGAGTCTGATTTATGATGATGGATCCGTATTCATGAGCGGGCTATGTGCCTTGCAGTGTGGATCAACTGTCGGGGGTTAGCTACCGTATTCGTGTGTACCGACAGAGATCGGCATTTGTTGTCGATCAACATGGAGCTCTTGTTTTTTGCAAATCTCGATTATGATGAAAGTGAAAGATAATGGAAGATAATGAAAGAATGAAAGATAATGAACATGCTTATTATGATGCAAGTAATGTTATGTACTATGATGTATGCATGGTCATTTTATGAAGGATAAAGTTTATATTTTCTTATATTATTTAAAACTAGAACTCACTCAGCGGAGCTGACGTTTATGCATAATAGTTGGTAGGTACGTGCTGATGCTGAGGATGGCACATGGAGCTACTTGGGAAGCTATGGATGGCATTCAAATTTATGAAAATCTTTATTGTAATTTAAGAACAAGTAATATGTTTTGTTTACAATTAAAGGACAAATGTATGAGTACGATATGGTTTCAAAGGTTTAAATGAATGTCTAATTATTTCCGCTGCAATGTTTTGTTATTAAACTGATTTTATGCTATGATTAACCAACTGTGAGGCTTTCTGGGAACGGGGCCTTACATGTCGTAAAATCTGTCTTGATACCTTTGCAATTAAAACTAGTAAAACCAACACTAGCTTTAATATTCCATAAACCAAAGGAAAAGAAATACAATTTAGAAAAACATCTCTCAGTATACGTGGTTGCAAACTATAAACTGTAATCAAATATAAACAAAACCCTAACATAAAGTCCAATTTCGTCCCCTTTGTAATGGGTTTGCATGATCGGACACTGATTGACATTCCTCAATTATCATTGTGGTTTGGGCATTTTAATAGGTTTGCCTTATGGGTTCGAACGCAAGTCTCCTTTGGAGAATCCTAGTCGCCTACCACTAGGCAACCAAAAGACGGTTTGATGTATAGTATAAAACGAGATTTTCTTACTTGTTTTTTAGAATATCTTTCTTTTCCTATTAGTTTTTTTAATGACGTTTGGAACTACCCTGAATACCCTGATTAGTCTTCCTGAGACGAGATTTTATTGTTCATAATAATTTTGATGCTCTAAGCCTAATTTACCTAGAATTACTATTATGGTGGAAATTACCACTATAAGACCCACCCATTTAAGTTAGATTTGAACGTAGGATCTTTAAAAATTCAAAAACCAAACTATCACCCCATAGCATAAAAATGTCATTAGTTGGTAGTTAGTATTATACGTTTGGTTAAATCGAACGTAATGGGGCGCTTTTCCCTTCACACGACGCCTGAAACGCCTCTACCACAGCCCTTGCGAGCAAGCGTGCATGAAAGGCAGGTAGCGTTACCACTATAACGCCATATCATGTCAAACCCCTCACATAACTCTTATTCACACCAACGCAAAACGTAGAAGGAGAAACTTTAACCAACGGTTTCGTCTCGCATGGGTGAGATCCGATAGTTTGTAATTGCTTCTTGTATCTGCTATTTGAACTCAATAAGGGACCCTTTCTTCAAATCTAATGGACCTTTGATTATGTTGCTTTCTTCTTTGAAAGAGACCATGGATTCAGGGATCTTGTTAATGGGGCTTTCTAGTGCTAGTATAAGCTCGCTGACGGTGGTTGATGACAGTGGGGTGGTGGTTTAAAGGTGGTATCTTTGCGATGATGGTAAGAGTTCTAGGGTTTTGTCTACCATCAGCACCGGTACGGTGGCAGTGTGGTTGTCGTCGAGCATCGGAGGTTGAAAAAGGGGTAGGGGTGCAAACGAGCCGAGCCGCTCGTGAGCTACTCGAGATCGGATCGATAAAAAGCTCGAAACGAGCCGAGCTTTATCGAGCCCGAGCCGAGCTTAAGCTTGAAAGAAAGCTCATTTAATTATCGAGCCCGAGCTTCATGTATCGAGCTCGAGCCGGCTTGCGAGCCTAAACGAGCTTTTAATTATATATTTTTATTTAATTTATTAAATATATTATATAAATAATATCTATTATATTAAAATTTATGATAAAAACAATTAAATAATATAAATAATGTTATCTATAAAATATAGAACTATTAATATATTTCAAAATTAAATATAAAAATATTAAAAATAATATATAAATAAATAAACGAGCCGAGCCCAAACCAAGCTCAAGCTTGAAAAGTATTTGTTGAGCCGAGCTCGAGCTCGTTTGCACCCCTAAAAAGAGGTGTGTAAATTTTGAATTTTGATAAAGCAAAAAGCATTGAAGAGCAAGTTCTTTATTTTGATAATTGATATGACAAAAAGATATGTGAGTGCTTGTTTTTTTTCATTATTATTGTTTATATACATGTTTTATTTATTTCAAAATAATAGAATAAAAAATATAAATAAAACAAATAAATAGATAATGATTAAAGAATCATTAACCATTACACATGTTTTTTTACTATAAAAAATGATGTTGAGTTAGATGCCGGAAAATATGCATTTCCATGGATCAAGCAAAACACATAAAAAATTGTATTTCGCAAGCCTCACAGCAAGCTAGAATATATGCATTTCCATGAAATAACTGGGTACCGAATGAGGTGAATATATTTATTTGGCAAGTAGAAATGAGTAGAATTCCTACTCTCATGGCGTTAGCTTGAAGAAATATCATGGCGGGAAATACAAAACATAAGTTATGTGGGGAGCAAGAGGAAGTAGTGGACCATCTTTTCACCTCATGTTCTGTAAGAGTTTATCTTAAAGGCTGATGCTAACAAAGATCATTCAGCATTCAATTGAAGTACAAGGAAGTTACTTTGAAAGATTTGACCATGCACAAAGAAAATTTACTAAGTGTCAAATCTTTCAAAGCCAAAGAAAGAAATCTTTCGTAGCAAAAAATGAAGTCTTCTTAAGCTTGAATACAAAGTCTTCCGAAGCCTAAAGACTGATTTTTTTCGAATACCGAGAAGACATGCTTCTGTAACTTACTTTTGACAAAAGCAGACCTCCTTTTTGCTGCCAACTCTAAAGACTCACCAACTTATATAAGTTGGTGATTAGCTTTTACTTTTGTCAACTGTTCAGTATGGTAACTGTAACACCCCAACCCGAGAAGGATGACATGTCACTATCACGGTAAACAAAATCCAAAACACAATTTCATTTTTAATAACGATTAACAATCCAATTTCCAAAAAAAAAACACTAGTCTAAAACCCAATAGAAAAGTCGATTACATCAAATTAAATAAACTTTTCTTAATGCAGATCTTCACTCTTCACTCCCCTCCCGGATGACCCTACTGACCTGACATGCATGAAAACAAAAGCAAGCCTGAGCATAACGCTCAGTGAACGAATAAAAGATAACAAAAATAAACAGATATGATGATAACAAAGAATAAAAAAACATAATATATATCAAATAGAACACAACCCGAGCTAATAATCATATCATATAATAACTGAACAAAAGGAACACATGTAGCGAGCCCATGAACCAATGTGAAATGGAGCATGGGCAGACATATAAACATTTCACCAGAGTCTTAAATGGAGTAGTATAAAATCATCCATCAGGAAATAACAGGACTAACCTAGGATCGATCCATACACCTCTGAGTAAATATAATATAACATGACGACCAATATAAGTTCAAAGTCCTCATTTAGAGACGTCGTGATCTCAGCTCACCGTCACGGTTGGTGCCACAGATGCCCTAATGACACGTCTTAGTCACCCCCAAGATAGGGAGAGCTCGGGTAACAGAGTTCAAAAATATAAAGTAGTCTAGCTACTTATAACGGAATAAAAAACAAACTAGCTATGTATGACAGGAATCAAAACTAGAAATGAACGGAAATCAACTATTAGACAAGTATCAGGAATCCATCTTAGTTTAGCATGGCAAAGCAGACAAGATCTAGTCGTTCTCAAGTCGTATTAAAGCTTACACTTAAATTTAAGGTTCGAATCAGACTTATGAAACATAATTCCGTTCTTGGTGACAACTCATTGGATTATCATTAGTTTACAACATTTGACATAGCCTATAATAATTATCTTGCGAGGAAATAATCTTCACTGACCTTGTCCATCACCAATACTATGAATTTGGTAAATGTGCATTACAGTAGCTTAACATATTAATTGTTTATTTATGCTCCAAATTGGCTAGCCCTTTTTAGTCACTTAATTACTTGTTCATAAATTCAAATACTAATACTAGTTACATCATACACAGAGGTCATAACTTATTGACTTTAAAACTAAAGGTTGCCCACATAATAATCATACCATGGCCAATCTCAACCACCCTACTCAAATCCTATATTCATCATATACATATAAGAAGAACCCTTGCAACCACCCTGTTACACTCTGTTTTGTTTTAAAACTTCAATTTTAAAACTTTAATTTTCCATCACCTTAAACAAGTTAATTTATGGGTTAAGTCTTGGATAATACTTGAGCAGTTAGTTTTAATTAATACAATTTGAGCAGGTTACATATGCTGCCTAAACTGATTAAACCTTCTTATCACATCCAAAAACACAGATTCAAAAGGAAAGAAATAGGTAGATTTTTACCTGATTCACAATAGAAGGATAATTGAGAAAGACGGGTCGGAAATCAACTACTTACGGCTTGCCAATACTCGGTTGGAAAGGAACCAAAGCGAGTCAACAATGTTATGGCGGCTTGCTTAGGTCACCGGAACAATTCGATAAACTTTTAGACCATAATTTTATGACAACACGTTCAAGAACGAAACGATCAGGTCATGCTCTATAGAAACAAACTCAAAGGACTCAGCGCGTGAGACAATCACACCTTGATTCTGTGTTGAGAAGATGATGCGACAGTGGGTTGCCAACAACGACAAGGCTGGTCTTTCGCCGGCTACTACGATCCCTCCAAGCAATAGTTCACGAACGAATGGGGTAGAGGATATTTCTGTGGTTTTGAATGGGAGATCGGTGGGTATATAACAACCCATTGCTATCCTGGTGAGACTTGGGATCATCATCCTAAACCTCTCGGGAGTTTGTTGAAGGGGATAAGGACGTTGAGAAGCAAATGTTTGACCAGAAGATCAAGAACAATTAGGTTGAGGGGAGTTATGGGTCGGATACACGAACAATTCGTGGGTTTGTATTTAAATCTAATGTTTCTATATATATATACATACATACATACATACATATATATATATATATATATATATATATATATATATATATATATATATATATATATTGTTTTTAATGGAAGTTATTTATACCTAATATATATGTCTTTGTCTGTAACGTTTCACTCTTGTACTTTTATCCTTTTTGTAATACAACAGGATGTGAGATATGATATATTATAGTCACTTATCAAAAAGCAATCTGCATTTTGACTTAACAATGATCTTGTTGTCTAGATTAGTATCCAGCTTGCCTTTAAAGTATGGTCGGCTATAGGATGTAGTATAAAGTATCTTATATAACCAGTCTTCGGACTAAACATTGTAAACTTATAAAATTACTTGAGATCGATATACATCATCCTTGAAAACCAATCTTTATGTTCTTGAGTTCTTTACTTGTTTGTTCTTTGTTTCTTTGTCTGGTTCACTATTTGATCTAGTAAGTGTGTCATCTTCAACTATGAGACTGTTGTTGAACAAATCATAACCGATCCTGCTTGTTCTTTCGCCAATTTTGTTTGGATGCAAGTAAGTTAATGGTGCAAAATCCGAGCTCTTTATGTATTCTCATACGGAGACCTCATGGATTGCTATAAAATCGTTACAAGTGAGATGACAAATAGAAGGTGATTGATGCCACTTTGCTAATATAGTGTTGATGCATTTGAAAGGCGCGTAATGAAGTAAATTATAATGGAAAGAATTTGTCTTTGACGAAAATCATTAAATATGTAAATGTTCTTTCCTTTCTTGTGGGTGAGTTATAGAATGAGTGGTAAAGCTTCAATCAAGGAGTTCAATGGTGCTACTAATGTTTTCTAATATGTTTTGTTCTCTTTCCATAATATGATTGTTAATTTGTTTTTTCCTTGTTTGTACACTGTTACAGGGTATTTAGCTACTTGATGGCCCCTCTTATATATATATATACATATATATATATATATATAGATATATATACATATACATACATATACATATACATATACATATACATATACATATACATATACATATACATATACATATACATATACATATACATATACATATACATATACATATACATATACATATACATATACATATACATATACATATACATATATATATATACATATATATATATATATATATATATATATATATATATATATATATATATATATATATATATATATATATGTGTGTGTGTGTGTGTGTGTGTGTGTGCAGGGGAGAGATCCCTTGTAAACCATATTATAATTGAAAATCATAAAAACTAATATATAACCATTAATCATATTAAATCAATGGCTTATACTAATAGGGGCATTATCGTAAATATTATGAAGTTTTGAATGGTAAGATTTTAATAATTAGGGGCATTTTAGGCAAAATAAAATTCATGTTTCTCTCTCATCTTTCGTAATTCAATATCCTCTCTGCTAATCATTTTTTCTCTCTTATCTCTCCTATTTACTATAAAAAATTATAACAACTTATGTAATTTATATGAAATTTAGTAATTATGTATGCGAGAATATAAATTTGTAAAATATAAAAAAGTGTTACATATGTATATGTTACAACGTAACAACAGATGTTACGAATACGCAACAACATATGTTACATATATGGAACACCTATACGTAACAACACTTGTTACATATACAATTACTGTACCCACAATATATGTTATAACAAATGTTATGTAATACTAGAAGCAAGTTCTTTCAGTACTGAAATTAGTCATTGTTGAGTCTCTATGTAACATTAGATTTTACATATACCATATACCTTTACGCAACATCAGATGTTACGTATATGTAATAGCTATATGTAACAACATTTGTTATGTATACGTAACAGCACCTGTTACGTATACATAACATTCTTTAGATAAACTACTGCAGGACCGGGTAAGATATGGTCAATACAATAAGTTTCACAATGAGGAGAGTGTTAGAACACTTAACAGATCAAATAGGGAACTAGGTTAATATGTAAGATACTAAGAACACAAGTAAGTAATAAGACAGAACCTAAGAACAAGATAAGTATAATTTTCAAGAATGTTTATATTGTTCTCAACTTCTATTACAAGTGTTACAAAGCATAAAAATAAATACAAGAACTTGAGATACTTTATACTACATCCTACAGCCGGCTATATTTTGAAAGCTAGCTGGAAACATTAATCTAGACAACAAGATCAATGTACAGTCAAAAGACAGATTGTCTTTTGACTTGTGACTATAAATACCATAGCTCACATCCTAATCTATTACAAAAAGGATAAAAGGTATAAATTAAAAAGTTACTGACCCCAAACCATAATCTACAATTTACAAAAGCATGGACTTTTTCACCAACTTATACAAGTTGGTGAGTCTTCAGAGTGACAGCGAAAAGTTGGTCAGCTTTATGCAAAAGTTGATCAAAGAAAGCATGTCTTCTCTGTCTTCGGAAGAAATCAGTCTCCAGTATTTTGACTTTGGAAAATTTTGTCTTTGAAGCTTCGAAAGACTTCATCTTAGGCTTCGGAATATTCGGTGTTTGCCTTCGGAATATTTTCCACTTAGAATATTTTCTTTGAAGTGTGTAAAAACTTTCGAAGTAACTTCTACTTTGCATTTCATTCATGTATGCTGGAAGCTCTTGATTACTTTGGTTGCATCAACTTTTAAGTATAAATCTTACAACTACACTTATTAACCCAAATTTATATCAATGATTTAAAGATAAACCGATGAAAGAATGAATATATGAATTATATGAAAAAGTAATAAAAAGGATTTGTGAATCAATTAGTGAAATATGGTTACAAATGTGAATAAAGATATAAAAGTCAAACAAGGAAATTAGTTATATCAATGATAATAGTTTCCTAAATTAAATATGTGTATTTTTACTAAATCGCCCTTTGAGAAAATTAGAAAATAAAATAAATAAAAATTATTTGATTGGTTGAAAATAGTTTTCATGTTTTTCAGTTATAAATGCGGATTTCATTTGATCCCCGTCTTACTGTTCGAAAAAAAGTTAGATTCTCGTTATTATATACTTAAAACCAAAGATCAGTGGGCAATAGAGTTGTGCCACACGACTTTGGTTTTAAATATAGATAAGGTGAGTCACAATAAGATGATTAATTCGTGTTTGCCTTAGTGGTTAAGGTATTAGACCCTGGGTCGTTCAACCTGGGTTCAATCTTGCTAACTTTACCTCTTTTTTCTTTGATTGATTTGCTTTTTCTAATATTTGTTTTTCTAGATTATTTTATTTAATTTTTTAATAACTCTTCTAACAAATTTATTGTTTCAATGTAGTTCTTCAACGGTGTCAACTTTTAATATAAGTTTTACCAACGTTAAAAATTCGGTTCATTGGTTTTTTACGGTTGTTTTCTCTTTTAATATTTTCTCTTTTAATATTTCAATGTTACTCGACTAAACGGTTTTCATTTTTTATATAAAGTTTGAATTTTATTTAAATAAATCCATAACTTTACCCATCGTTCCTTTTACTTTAATATAGAATTTTATTTAAAACTGTGCATATTTACATGACAACGCGCAATAACTGAGTTCCACATCGAGCAAAACAAGTCATAAAATGTGACAAATCGAGGTACTAAAGTAACTATTTTTATGGTTTTATGCCGTCACAATTGATAGTAGTTTATCATAAAATGCATCCTAAGGTAGGTTTGTTCATGAGCCAATTCGAACTGAGCAAACATTTACTCGTGCTTGGCTCGTTTTTAAACCGAACCAAGCCGATCGGCTCGTTTACAACCGAGCGGAAAATCGAACGAACATTTTTCGAGCCTTTATTTTTTGATCGGGCGTCGAGCGAGCGCAAACGAATGACAAACATTTTTTACAACTTAACTATATAGTGTGTCATCCAGTTTATATTGCAATGAAAGACGAAGAAAATGTTGCGTTTTAGATTTTAACTAGTATTTAATCTCACGCGTTGCGGTGGGGTGTAAATCGTCTCAAATAGCATCAATGTCACACCCTCTCTAGCGACGACCAACACCTGAAAAACTCGTAAAACAAAAGAAACAAAACCAAATGTTGGAGCATATATTGTCATATATAGTGTGTCTGTCGCTTGTCGAATAGTCTAGGCTTAATGTAATACACCTGATATGTTATAAACACATGAAACTGGGTCATTCGTAGGAGCATATGCGAATGAGACTCAGTCGTGCGACTGAGCCTTGCTAATGGGCCAGTCGTGCGACTGAGAGATGCGACTGGTCATTCGTAAGACTGAACCATAAGTATGGTCCAGTCGCACGATTGAACCATACGCATGGTCCAGTCGTACGATTGAACCATACGCATGGTCCAATCGCACGAATGGGCCCAATCGCATCTAATATGGGCCGAGGCCTATATATACCAGTTTCAATGTGTAGAGAGATTAAGGGTTTGGGGAGGGAGTCTGCCCGGAGCTTAGGGCTGCCGGATGAGAGGGGAGGTCATGCTCGATCTCCCCTTGCCAAGAGTCTTGATTCTTATGTTGTAACGAGCTTGTAATCGTTAGGTTTTATCAATGAAACCATTATATTATAGTTCGTGTTATTGATTGTCTATTGGTTTTTGCTGTTGTTTATCCTTCCGTCAAGAACATGCTCGGATGTCTACCGATCCAGTGACTTCACAACTGGTATCAGAGCCCGGTTACTGCTGGAATGATCTAACAATCATTCTAGCAACCCGAGCTCTTGATTTCTGGATCAAATTTCAGATCTTGACAGTAAACCCACTTCGTGTTCTTCGTGTTTTGCTCAGATTTGGTAACGTGTGTTGGTTTTATGTTAAAATCGAACTCGAAACCACGTTCCTATAACCCTTGCGAATCTGATGATGCCTATCTTGTTTCGGTCCATGTAAAATTCGTCAGATTAGGGTTTTGGGCAGCCCTGGCGGCTGCAAATCTGAAAATCTGCGTGCAGATGCGCTCATGCGACTGGGCCATGCGAATGGACCATTCGTGCGACTGGACCATGCTAATGGACCATTCGTGCGACTGGACCATGCTAATGGACCAGTCGTGCGACTGGACCAGTCGTATGTTCAATCGTGCGACTGGACCTGTCGTATGTTCAATCGCACGAATGAGCCATCCGCATTGACTCATCCGCATTTGTTCCAGACTAAAAAAAAAGAGTCTGGAACTGCTTCTTGCACAGATTTAAGGATGAGCAAAGCACATTCACCCTGCGGTTCTTTTGTCAAACAAGTTCGATGTATACCCCATTATTCGTCGGACCTCCAGAATAGGTGAATGTATTTGGAACACGAAAGAGAGAAGAGAAAATGTCAGCAGTCAGTACTGATTTTGTGGGGTAGTCAGGAGCATCTGACTATTTATGGGCCAACCAAGTTATATTTATCCACACAGAGAGGATTCTCATTCTTAGAGGGAATCTATGTATAGAGAAATTAAAGACGCAATCAGAAAGTGATGATGTGAGCAGGTTTCTGATGATGAATCTACATGCATGCTGATTTGTTTGATATTGTCAGCTGTGGATTGGAACCTTCAACCTTTTGCCCAATACACCGTATGAAGACGCCAAGAGAGCACAACGTTTATATATTGGGATATGCTGAATGTGAGGGGGAATTTCTGCAGGTGTTAATGTTAATCAGGTTAGCCTGTGTGAAGATTGAAGCAATGGAAAACTGTTCATGTCATTATCTGGAAAAATCAGTCATATGGGGAATCTTGATGCTGTGATGCTGTTCTGCAAAGTAAACGAAAACTATTGTGCCTAAATTCATCTTCAGGGATACTGTAGCAACCTGACGGAGCGGCAACGTTGGCTAATATGGTTTTCGTTTGATTCTATTGACAACCAGAGCAAAGATTGACTTAAGATTGTAAGAGGTGTTATCTACTATTCGCAAGCAACGTCCAAGGGGGAATTTGTTGGAGCATATATTGTCACATATAGTGTGTCCGTCGCTTGTCGAATAGTCTAGGCTTAATGTAATACACCTGATATGTTGTAAACACATGAAACTGGGTCATTCGTAGGAGCATATGCAAATGAGACTCAGTCGTGCGACTGAGCCTTGCTAATAGGCCAGTCGTGCGACTGAGAGATGCGATTGGTCATTCGTAAGACTGAACCATAAGTATGGTCCAGTCACACGATTGAACCATACGCATGGTCCAGTCGTACGATTGAACCATACGCATGGTCCAATCGAACGAATGGGCCCAGTCGCATCTAATATGGGCCGAGGCCTATATATACCAGTTTCAATGTGTAGAGAGATTAAGGGTTTGGGGAGGGAGTCTGCCCAGAGCTTAGGGCTGCCGGATGAGAGGGGAGGTCATGCTCGATCTCCCCTTGCCAAGAGTCTTGATTCTTATGTTGTAACAAGCTTGTAATCGTTAGGTTTTATCAATGAAACCATTATATTATAGTTCGTGTTATTGATTGTCTCTTGGTTTTTGCTGTTGTTTATCCTTCCGTCAAGAACATGCTCGGATGTCTACCGATCCAGTGACTTCACAATTGGTCCTAACAAGTGGTATCAGAGCTTTGGCTCTTGATTATGTGTGATTCAATCAAGATTGATAAAAAAGTTAGTGTTTTTACACTAAAAACGCAATCTTTTGTGTCAAAAGTGATCTTGGACGTTCCCTGCCCATCAAGTTTCGGTTTCCACGGTCTTAGGCGATTAGAGTTGGCGAAATTTCGAATTTTTACGGCTAAAACACGTTTAACCTAGAAATTTTCGCAAAACAGCAGCTTCAGTCGCACGAGTGAGCCATTCGCACGACATGACTTCATTCGCATTGCCCAGACGCACGATTGGACCTAGTCGCATCCCCATTCGCACGACTGAACCATTCGTTCGCAGTGTTCATACGCATCTGCTTCATTCGCACGACTGAACCAATCGCTTAGTTCAGCCGCACGATTGAACCAGTCGCATAGTTCATTCGCACGCATAGCCCATTCGCATCCTCCAGTCGCACCAGTAGACAGTTTGTTTAGTAGACTTAAAGTTATTCGACATGGAAGATCATATGTCAGCGTTTACTGCCGGGAAGGACTCAAGGATCCTGAACTTGCTGTTACTTGAGAGTGAGGTGGGTAATCATAATAAACCACCAAAGCTCTTAATGTTAGATGAGTTTCCCCACTGGAAACAACGTTTTGAGATCTACCTCAATTGAGTGGATCCAAATTTGTGGGAAGCTATCGAGATTGGGTACAGTATGCCGGTGGGAGCAGATGGAGTAAAGCTTACTTTGAGAGGGATGACTGACGCTCAGAAGGTTAAGTATAATGCAGAGAAGAGAGTCTATGCATTGATCACACAGTCTATTCCTAAAGATATTTTCCACCAATACTCGGTGAATAAGCAGGCCAAGAAATTGTGGGATGAGCTGGAAAAGAGATACGACGTGAATGCTTCGCTGAAGGCAATTAAAGCTAAGGAGTTAAAGAAGGAATTTGACAACTTCTCATCGATGGGAAATGAGAGTTTGGACGATGTTATTGATAGATTCTACCATCTGATGAGTGAACTGCATACACATGGGGTTGCTACTACCATGGAAGAAAAAGTGTCAAATTTCGCAGACGGATTGCCAGAAAAGTGGGCTTCATTCGTGTCTAACCTGAGACAGAATGAAATGCTGGCAAAGCTGGATATCAATGACTTCATTCTAAAGCTGCGAGAAGAAGCACTTAGGATGAAGTACAGAGCTCAGAAGTCTTCGTACACTCAGAATCCAGCTTTGTACAATGCCACACCTCAAGCTAAGACATCTGGAGCACCTCTCCAAACTGCATTTGTGTCTAGTTCATCGGGTCCTTCACAAGCTTCTCCTTCAGGATCAGACACGTCAGGGTCTTCTTGTACCCATTACATTGGATCTGAAGCAAATGCTACTAGACTGAAGACCGAGAACCTCGGTAACGTGACAGTGGAAGTAGCTTGAGAGCACATGGATCTCTTGGCAGCAGTGGTTCATTCCTATGATGGACTTGTTGCTGGGAAGATTGGTAACTGCCATCTGGCAGATGAGGACTACAAGCAAGTAGATGAAATGGAGCTTGAGAGGATGGACATTATGTGGGCTCTAGCGAGTGCTGTCCGGAGGGTGAAGAAGTTTGTGAAAAAGACCGGACAAAACTTGGTAGCTACTAAGGATACCATATTTGGCTTTGACAAGAGTAAAGTGACCTGCTTTAACTGTGGAGAAAAGGGGCACTTCAAGAGAGAATGTGTGAAGCCAAAGAAGACTGGGAACGGGAACCCATTCTCGTCTTTCACTCGTCAAGACAAGCAAACTAGCAGTTCTACTTCATCCAGCAAGGATCCCAAAGCCTTGACTGCTCATGATGATGAAGGACAGGACTGGAGCTTTAGGTTTGTCTCTCCAGGGGAATCTAATATTGCGAGCGTGGAAGATTTAGATGATGATTCCGCGAGTGAAGGAGATATTGCAGTTGAGATAGCGATGTCAAATTTTGAAGAGACAACTCAGGTACAAGCCTGAAGAAGGGACTTCCACAGCAAAGACAGAATCGACAGAATCACTAGAACCAGAGACATCTGATGCTGCGTTGATGGCTAACTCTTCTGAACCTCCTCAGGTAAGTACCACTGACCAACCGTTTAAAAATCATGCTTGTTCTGATTGTGATACTTTTAGAGATAGCATAGATGAAAAATTTGCTAGGTTATTAGATCATAATGATAACTTAGTAAAAGATTTGCAACTGTGCACTGAGGCTAATAGAGTATTAAAACAAAATGAGCATAGTTACAAAGAAAAGATAGACCTTTTGACTAAACAGCTTAGGGAAACTGAAGTAGTTGCATTTAACCAAACTAATGACATTAGGTACTACCTTAACTCCCTAGAAGACACTAAGAAGCAAAAGGTAGTTTTAGAAGTAGAAGTAAACTCATTAAAGCAAAAACTGCACAGTTGGACAAGTTCATCACACATTGTCCAACACTTAGTGAGAGAAAGAAACAACGGGGAGGGTTTGGGTTATAAAGTGGTTCCACCACCACCTGAGACCTTGATGAACACTAAGACTAGACCAATAAATAATAACCCCATCAAGGATCATGTGGTGTCTACTCCTCTTGTTATTGATCTAGATTCCTCATGTTCATCAATTGAATCTGGAACCAAACAAAAGGAGGCCACTTCCAAGGCAAAGGGTAAAATGCCTTGTGTTAATCTGGAAAAAGAATTTGAAAAGGTTAATATAAAGTCAGGGTCAAACAAAGTCAAATCAGAACCTAAAAAGACTGTTAATGTTAATCTTACACAAGTTTCAAGTCAAAAACCAGTTAACCAAAAGGAAAAAGCTGTTAAAAATGTTAAAACAATTAATTTTGTTAAACAAGAGAAAACATCAAAAGAAAAAGAGTCAAAACCCAAATTAAGTGATGTTAGTAGAGTGTCACACGCATCTCCACAAAGAAAGTTTAATCATAAAGTTGACAGCAGGTCGTGCTACAACTGTGGAGAGTGTGGACACATTGCTTCCTATTGTCCTTACTATCAGACACCTAGGAAGAAGATTGAACTTCAGGATTCAAAACCTAGGTCTTCTAAGAGGAGTTCTTTAACTCCACCTAGAAGAACTAGTGAACCTAAAGTTCATCCTATTAGCCAGTCGACTGTTTATCACAAACAGGCCTTGCACAAATCTGGCTTATGGAAAGAGAAGTCATCCTCTGTGTCTGATAATGATGACAAGAAGGAACCTAAGCTACCCTCACCCTCTAAGGGTCAATGGGTTGAATTCATGATGTGTGATGCCTCTGGGAAACCCAAGCCAGTAAAGGCTTGGGTTCCTAACCTAAACTAATCTTTTACATTGTATGTGCAGGGTGTTTGCTACAGTGCTGAAACCAACACGTGGATTGTAGACAGCGGAGCATCCAGGCACATGACAGGAAACAGTGCTCTTTTATCAAACGTCAAGCAAATAAAAGGAGGGCATGTTTCGTTTGCTGGAAACAAGGGAGGCTATATCACAGCTCAGGGAGAAGTAGGAAATCAGAAAGTTAAGTTTGATAAGTTGAACTACGTTCAACAACTTCAAAACAACTTACTTTCTGTTTCCCAAATCTGTGATAAGGGATTTAAAGTCATATTCGACAACAAGAAGTGTTACGTCCTAAAGAAAGACTACATGATTCCGGAGGACCAAGTTCTGATGACAGCTTCAAGATATAAGGACCTTTATGTTTTGGATCTCTCAACTGCTTCTACAACGGATCATGAAGTTCAATGCTTTCTCTCAAAAGCAACTGAGAAGGACTCCATCTCCTGGCATAGGAGAATGGGACACATCAATCAACGGAAGATGAATCACTTGATCCAGAAGGATCTCGTGAGAGGAGTCAACGTCAAGAATTTCCAACTTCCTGATTTTTGTGTAGCTTGCAAGAAAGGCAAACAGACGAAGAAGTCTCATAAGGAAAAGAAAGTTCATTCAATAGAAGTTCCTCTTGAACTTCTTCACATGGATGTGTTTGGTCCAGTCAGTACAAAGAGCATTGCAGGCGACTTGTACTGTTTTGTGGTTACTGATGACTACTCAAGGTTCTCTTGGGTAATGTTTCTGAAGTCCAAATCAGAAACATTTGAGTCATTCAAGGAGTTAGTAACCACACTGGAATCTCTCTACAAGCTGAAGGTGAGACAAGTACGCTCAGACAACGGGACTGAATTCAAGAATCAGTGGATGGAGGCTTACTGCAAGGAAAAGGGAATTGTGCATCAATTCACTTCTGCCTACACACCTCAGATGAATGGCGTTGCTGAGAGAAAGAACAGAAGCTTGATAGAGACAACATGGACAATGCTGGCAGACTCGAAACTGCCTATCCAATTCTGGAATGTGGCAGTGGCTAATGCATGTTATACACTGAATCGAGTTCTGATAGTCAAGCGCCACGGAAAGACATGTTACGAGCTACTACAAAGACGCAAACCGAATTTGGAGTATCTCGAACCATTTGGCGCGCCGTGCACACTTCTGAAGAAGACTCAAGAAGGTAAATTCAGCGAGAAGGCTGATGAAAGGATCTTTCTAGGATACAACGTACCGAACAAGAGAGTTTACCAACTCAACGGGTTTAGTAGAAGTGTGGTGTAACGTTGATGTTCAGAGATATACCACACCACCTACTGGCAAAGGACACGCCTACTTTTTCGACTATGATGGATTCTTCAAGTCCTTCAACATCCCTATCTCTCCTTCGGATGACGAGTTAGCTACACGGATGATGTATGATATCTTGAATAGACCATCTCATGATTCAACATCATCTAGCTCACAGGGAGAATCATCTACTCTGTCAGGGGGAGTAGTCAATGAAAGTGACTCCTCCTCTGAAGATGTAGCTGAAGAAGATGATCAGAACAGTCAGGAGGAACAGGTTCCAATCCCTGCAAGTCCACAAGCATCAAATAGCGACGCTCCTTCGACTTCGGAACCTCAAACTCCAACTACCTCAGATGCAGAACAAAATGTTCATAATCTTGGCTCTGAGGTAGCTGTTCCTACTACTCCAGGATCACGTCTAAACGTCTATCATCCCTTAGACAATGTCATTGGGGATGTCAGATCAGGAGTACAAACCCGAAACCAGCTATACTCAGCTGATTATGCCTCTGTTATGGAAAAGGGATACATTTTATGATGGTGCTTATCGGTGTTTTGTCACGCAGTTTGAGCCAAAATACGTCAGTGATGCACTAAACGATGAGGCGTGGGTGAGTGCCATGCAAGAAGAACTTCTCCAGTTCAAGAAGTTAGGTGTATGGACTTTGGTAGATAGACCTAAAGGTGCTAAGGTCATTGGCAACAAATGGGTCTTGAAATGCAAGAAGGATGACCAAGGGGTCATTATCAGGAACAAGGCTCGACTGGTTGTTCAGGGATTTCGCCAAGTCGAGGGGATTGACTACAATGAAGTGTTTGCACCCGTGGCAAGGATGGAAGCCATTCGTATCTTCCTTGCTTATGCATCGTACATGAAGATTAAAGTCTATCAATTAGATGTGAAGAGTGCATTCCTTCATGGGGAAATAAGAGAGACAGTCTATGTCAGTCAACCCGAGGGATTTGAAGATCCTTATCATCGGGATAGAGTTTACAAACTCGACAAGGCCTTATACGGGCTTCATCAAGCTCCTAGGGCCTTGTATGAGAAACTCTCGACTCATCTTGTGAAACACGGCTTTCGCAGGGGAGTCATTAACTGCACGCTGTTAATCAAAGAAAAAGATGGAGACCTACTGCTCGTACAGATCTATGTCGATGACATAATCTTAGGTTCAAAGAACGAAGATTTATGCAAAGAGTTTGAAGCAGTTATGAAGAAATAGTTTGAGATGAGTGCTATGGGGGAGATGAAGTTCTTTCTCGGGTTACAGGTGGATCAGACACCAAATGGGATATTTCTACATCAGACCAAGTATGTGGGAGACATTCTCAGTCGCTTTGACATGGAGAATGCTTCTGCTGCTGGGACTCCACTTGCTACAAATCATGATATAGCACCTGATGAAAATGGAGATCTGGTAGATGCCATAATGTACCGAGGAATGATTGGATCCCTCATGTATCTCACTGCCTCAAGACCTGATATCATGTATGCTACATGTTTATGTTCTAGATATCAGGCTAAGCCTAAGGTCAACCATCTGATCAGGGTCAAGAGGATATTTCGTTATCTGAAGGGTACACCCACACTTGGGTTGTGGTATCCTCATGATGATGACTTTGAGCTCACGGCGTATAGTGACTCGGATTACGGGGGCTGCTAGATGAACTAAAGTCTACATCAGCAGGGTGTCAATTCTTTGGGAGGAGATTAGTTACCTGGCAGTGTAAGAAGCAGACATCGGTTGCATTGTCAACCTGTGAAGCCGAATACGTTGCTGCTGCAAGTTGCTGTTCACAAATCATCTGGATTCAACAGCAAATGCGGGATTACGGTTTAAAGTTTTCTTCTACTCCTATATTTGTTGATAACTCTGCTGCAATTGCAGTAACTAAAAATCCGGTACAACATCCAAAGACCAAACACATCGGTATTAAATACCATTCATAAGAGACTGTTTTGAAAAGAACTTAATCGATGTGGTAAAAATTAATACTGATTTTCAACGCGCTGACCTCTATACAAAAGCCTTTGATAAACCACGTTTTCTATACTTGTCAGAGATCAATGGCGTTAAAAAGAAAAGTGATGTTATTTCTGATGATGATCATGTGTAGTCCGATGCAGTTTAGTTAAATTTTTCTTTTTATTTTATTTTATTTTCCTTATTTATTTTATTCCGTTTAAATTAAATTCATGTTATTTAGCTGTTTATTAAAATCCTAAAATAATTAAACCAGTTATGATTTTAAAAGTTTAGGGGGAGAATAAGTCAGCCAGTAACATTAAAAAATAATAATAAATAAATAAAATAAAAAATAAAAAACGAGGGAGAAGGAGTGGATATCTGATATAAGGTAGATCGTATCTGTGATACCGATTCAAACCCTTTGGAAAATGATAGTACACAGGGACAAATCAAAAGGGACTTTAAAATTTTAATTTAGAAAAGATGCAAAATTCAAAGTATAAGTCTGTGTAGTCTAAGCAATATAAAATGAAAGATGATAGAAAAACTGGTAACTACTAAGGTAACACAACGAGAGTAGACCTAGAGGTTGCTAGACCACAAATGATATGTCGGTAGATTCAACACAATAGATGATTAGACCTGACTGGTGATCTCAAGATCAAACTAAGTTGTTCAACTGACTGTGGGCTTCCATCTTGTCACTGGTTAACACAATCAACAATATTCCAATAAGGGGTAATGAGCAAGTAAACGCCACAAATGTGTGCGGATGACCATAAATAGAGCAAAGCACGAAAAAATTGAAAGACAAATGCTATCAAGCTAATGACTTATGTTGTTGGTGCATTCTGTGCAAAAGAAAATTAAGCTGCTCTAACAAGGAGATAGGTTGTGTGCCTCTCTGCTGTGCGATGGCACTGACCTGAGGATAAGCATAACCTAGATATTCTAGAATTTATTGTTGTTTGCCGCCTCTCTGCTGTGTGATGGCACTGACCTGAGGATTGGCCTCTCTTTGAAAGCTCTAAGAATAGTCTCTTCTTGTAAAAATACCCGTAGACCGCTCAAAAGCTCATGAGGAATGTTGATTACCATATAAGTGTGGGATCCAAAAATGTTAGTTGAAATAATTAAACATAAAACTATCACCAGTTTGTGTCAAAAGTCTGTGTATGGATTTAAGAGGACAAATATACTGACAATCATTATGGCTGCAATTCTTGAAAGTTCAAATCAATGTGGGAATCTAATAGTACCAGTATGATTTCCTAAATTTGCTAACGACTCTGGATGAAAACCAAGAATTGAGCATCAAAAGGTTTTGATAACAAGTCCCAAATGATTTGACTTGCCTGTATGATTCCAAAATTAAATTGGTCCAGGTGTGGTCAATCTAAGTTGAAGCTGCTTATTCCGGAACAAATCCAGTAGATTTCTATCTTAGGATTTATCTCTCACAAAAAGCCAAAAACAAGTTTAATTTTTGTACTTTAGTTTAATTTTCTAATTTATTTAGTCATTTTAGTTTGTTTGTTTGTCGGACTACATCATGAAAATCAGTATGGAATCAACTCACTAAAAGGGTCATGTCTGAGATGACCACATGTGTTTTCAAAGTTTAAAAGGGTCACGTCTGAGGTGACAAAGTGTTTAAAAGGATCACGTCTGAGGTGATCAAAAAGTTTTCAAGTTAAAATGATCATGTCTGAGATGATCAAATGCTCATAATGTTAATTTCAATAGTTAAAAGGGTTTTAAATGTAAAATGGTCAAAATGGCAGAAAATTTCATAAGAATAACCCATTCGCACGATTGGACCATAAGTATGGACCAACCATGCGAATGGGTCCCATTCGCACGACTGGACATGAGATTGAGCCATTCACCTGAATGGCTTATCAGACTGATCCAATCGACCGAATGAAAGGGTGCGAATGAGTCAGTCGACCGACTGAGACTCGGTCGGTCAACTGAAGGTGCGAATGAAAGGGTACGAATGAGTCAGTCGACCGACTGAACCTCAGTCGGCCAACTGAATGCGACTGACTGGGCCAATCGCACGACTGAGCTTCAGTCGCCCGAATGAACTGAGCGAATGAAGTCAGACGGCCGATTGAACTCAGCTTCAGTATTTAAAGGGCCACAGTCGATCGCATTTCACTCATCACCCTCAATCGCTCCTAATCGCACCTCGTACCGTTACTCTGCCAAAATTTCTGTAGACCTTGTTTCTACATTTGTATTGATTTTCTGACTTGCGTTGACGTTTATACAGGTAGATTGCAGTGAAATCTCACCGAAATCTGAAGAAAATCGAACCCTAATTTGTGATATTCGAGTGAAACAAGAATCGGACTGTAAATGACCTAATAATCAACATAAACTAAGCAAAATGTTAAAATTAAGTTTAATAGGTTATTAGTGACAAGATGGCGAGTCTAATGGACCATTAAACCATGTTAATTACTTGATTTGGTCAAGATTCGAACCACAGGCGACTGAACAGTGGGACAAGCGACTGGTCGTCCGGATGAACTCCAATCGCACGATTGAATCTTGCGATTGGGTCAATCGGCCGAATGCACCATGCGAATGAATTCAGTCGGCCGACTGAACCAATCGCAGACTCAACCAACAGATTGAACTCAGTCGCATGTCTCATTCACCCGAATGAGCTCAGTCGCATGAAAGGACAACCGACTGACTTCAGTCGCATGATTCATTCGCACGAATGAATCAGAATGAAGTTAAACATTACACTTAGAACTGAATTGTGATGTATGACTTTCTAATTGTTATGTGTCTTGTGTTTCAGGTCAATGGCTGATAGATGGTCCATCAACCCAAAGCACAATATATGTGCTCATTTGGACCATACGACTCGGAATGGGGCCGAGTTTATAGAGATTATTGCGTTCCTTCTACGTTCTCGGATACATAAGGCCATTTCTACACCATGTACGCCTTACAGGTCGTTACATCAGGCATTCTGGGAGAATGCCTCCGTTGATCGTTCTCGTGAGCCTTACAGCATACGGAGCTCCATTCGTGGTCATGATATTGAGATTACAGTAGATGACATCCAGAGAGTACTTGAGTTTGGGGACGATACTGATCACCCCACCAGACTACATCCACTTACAGTTAGAGGTTGCTTTCTCAGGATTAAGTACGCTGGGGACATCAACTCAGGTGTGCTCAACAAGAGCAACCTGTGTCCCCAGTACAAGTACTTGGCGCATGTGATCCTGAAGTGTATTGCTTCAAGGAGGGGTGGGTTCGATGACCTATCAGACCAGATTCAGAATGCCTATGTGGCACTGGTGCTGAACCACCCCTTCAGCTTCTCGAGCATGATTTTCTCATATCTGGTGGAGAATCTGGAGGCCAAGGGGAAGGAGGGTTTTTGTATGTACCCCAGATTTCTGCAGCTGATCTTCAATGAGAAGCTGCCACTACTCCCCAAGGAGAGCCATGATGCTGTTGCCCTAGAGATTATGGATGACATGACTTTGGGCCGTATGAGAGTGTATAGGGGCAAGCAGGTAAAGCCCCAAGTGAAGAGGTTGATCGGCCATCTGGCCAATGAGAGATATGTGGCGCCAGGTAGACGCAAGTGGCGTCATGATGACAGCGATTCAGACGACGAGAGGCTATTGCTCCCAGAGCATGATTCCGATGATGATGACAGTGGGGATGCTGGGGATGATATGCCTATTCCACCGAGGGGCACAGCTTCAGATGTTATACCTCCAGTATCTGCACCCACAGGTGACATAACGGAGTCTGCTGGTTTCCATCAGGACTTTATTCCTGGTGAGGAGGAAGACGAGTCTGACGAGGAGCCCTTGACGAGGACTGTGGGAAGCAAGGTTGTTCCCACAGAGTATGGAGTAAGGGCGGTTGGTGAACGCCTAAGAGATTCAGGAGAGACAGCTGCAGATCCTAGCTATGCCCCTGAGTCAGCTAGCCGTGTTCTAGGGGGAGCATCCACCTTGACGGGAACGAGGAAGAAAAGGATGGCTCAGCCCCACGGCCAGAAGAAGAAGAAGAGACGACTCACCTTCGTTACCACCACAGCCACCACAGCTACCACCACCACTACCACCTCCACAGCCACACCATCCACCACCACAGCCACCACAGCTACCACTACCACACCTTCCACTACTGTACATATGCCAACCACCACCATATCTTTCACTCCTACATCACCACCACTATCTCACAGACCCAGCCCCATCTTCACCACAGCCACCACTACCACCACTAGCCACCAAGCAGGACCCTCTTCACATCCCTCACATATGTATGGATCACCTCTACCTCCAATTGGGGTAGAGGAACAGCTTTCCGCGCTAAACCGGATGGTGATGCGCTTGTTAGCTGCTGATGAGGAGAAGACGGCTCAGATCCGCCAGCTGGCTGATCTTACTGCTGCACAGTCACACCAGATCTCAGAGCAGGCTCGATTGATTGAGGAGCAGGCCCAACAAATGGCTGCTCAGAGCCATGAGATCGCCCAACTCCAAGAGCACAGTGTCACATCTGCCAAGAAGATAGAGGAGTTGGAGGAGGCTAAGAAGACAATCATGCTAAAGCTAAAAGGATCTAAGGATGAGCCACTGAAGATTAAAGAGGGAGACGGAGATGATGGTGATGATGATGATGAGGATGACGATGAGGATGATGATGATGAGACTGAGGATGATGAGGGGACTGAGGAAGAGAGGACAGAGGAGAGGGATGAGGATGATGATGCAGAAGGAGGAGATGCAGCTGCATCGGCCTCTGCTCAAGGTCAGGAAAGGAGATCCAAGAATAGACAAGACCAACAAGCTTCCTCCTCTACTCCGCCAAATGATGACCCAGTGATCCAAGACAAAAGTAAAGATTAGATGTCTATGTATTTGATTACTTTTGTATTTGGATCATGTATTTAAACATATGTATTTGATGTTTATCTTATAATTAATGCATTTCTGTTTTGATTATTAACTAATGGTTTATGTGTTACATGTTTAAATCAAATAGATCCAAACTATCAGAGGGATGAGTTCGATGTTGCTCCCCTTCAGCAGGTCCAGACTCAGCTAACGATGATTCTTGATCTGCAAGGGATCGTAAGGAGATTGGTGAGTTATACCCCTGAAGAAGGGGAAATAATTCACGATCTATCAAACGAGCAACTAGCAGAGATCTTCAAGCTAAATCCTGATGAGATTGTAAAGGATGCTCCAACGTGCGACTCGACAAGTGACGAAGAGCTCAACGACGTTGATGAAATAGAGATAGAAGATGTCATTGCAGAGCACTACCCTCAGTATGCTGACAATGAGGGAAATATGGTCCCCAATCTGGATGAATCCCTTGTTAGCGATACTTTTGAGGTGTTAGACAAAATGGAGCAAGAGTCAGAGAAGACAGAGGGAACGGCCCAAGCCTCAAATGATGATGTCGATATCCGAAAGGCTGAGTGGGCTGCGTGTTTTGAAGAAGTTAGAGCCCAACGCGCTGCACCTAAACAGGACGCCTACACCAAACTCTACAGAGTCAAGAAACATCATAAGGTGTCGGGCAGGATTATAGCGTGGGCATATTTTGAGGACCTTAACGTCTATGCAGTTAAGAGGGAGAAGGGCATAGAGTACTTTAGATTCCCACATGATCTAAAGACTCTACCAGGTTTTGAGCTCAACCAGCTGGCCAAACTGAAGCTGTTGTATGCTGACCCAAGAAAGATGTCAGGCTGGTTGGAGGCTGCCCTAAGGAAGGAGTACCACACCAGGTGGGTTAACTTCAGACCCCAACAGCCTACAAGGTATATCAGAAGGTCTGAAGTTGATGCCATTACTGGAAAACCAAAGATAGTGTTGAAGTGGAATCCTCCGCGCACGATGTCAAGAATCCCGCTCAGGGAAATGCCACAGGATTTCACTCCACACTTTAAGTGGTGATACTACGATTGGAGGACAGGAGAAGCGGTCATAGTCCTAAACAAAGAGGGCCAAAATGGATACTATCAGGGTATTCGACCCAATGTGGCTTACCAACTTGTCAGCTAATGATGTCTACACTCTATACAAGTGGCCACTGTTCTATGATACGCAGGATATAGTACAAGCCTTCCAGTTCCAGAACGTCATAAGACTCTGTTTTGCATTCGAGATTCATGCAGGAGTCACGAAAAGGATAAGTACAAGAAATATGAGGAGGTAATGAAGAAAACAAGACATTACAGAGATCTAGGTCCAAGGGGGAGTTTGTTGATACATGTATGTCCCTAGATCATGATATGAATGTAATAGATCTTGTTTGTCTGATTCTGATGTAATGTTTGGATTGTTAACGAAATGATATTGGTTGTTTGTGATTTACAATGTTTAATATTTCATTAATGAGTAGATATTGAATTGGTTAAATAGGTTTGTGATTGTTTGAATTGTTACACATAATGTTATATTAATTAATACATTCAAACTTAACAAAATGAAGTTCTCATGCGAATGGCCCATGCAAATGGACCACACGCATGAATAACTTCATACGAATGACTCAGTCGCACGACTGAACCAGAAGACTGGATCAGTCGTATGATTGTAACATAAGATTGGCTCAGTCGCACGACTGAACACTCAGTCGTGCGGATGAATCAACCGCATGGTTCAATCGCACGACTGAACCATACTAATGGTTCAGTCGCACGAATGAACAATACCAACCTATAAATACAACCCAATTCGTGGAAAAACGAAAGCATTCATTCTATTTCGACTCCAGACGTACCCTAGCCGTCCAGAAACCTCCAAGTTCATTCTCCAAGTTCATAGAACGCTGTAGATCGATTCCCAATCGATTCTTAACGTTAGATTCAATACTTTATTGATTCTTCGTGCGTTCTCACTGATTGGATCGCCAATCAAATAGGATTCCGCACTATTTGGTTCGGTTTACACGTTAATCATTAGGTATTTCGTTCAAATACCAGGTCCTAACACCGAACATAAACATAGCGTAAAACTTTAAACCATGCATGTGCATTGTGATGTGCTTATATGTTAAAGTAGAATGAAGTGTCTTACACAACGCGGTCGTGAAACAGAAAAAAATATATATGTAAAAATTATAAAATCACATATGCATGTGCATGTATGTTAACTCGAAAAGTTTAGACCAAGACGTAAAACAAAAAAAAATTGTATGATAAAAAAGTATATGAGACCAAAGTTGAAAATAAAAAATATATTAAGGTTAAATTTAAAAGATGAAAACTATAGGGTTATAAATGAAAATAAAAGAACAAAATGTGGTACAATTTATAAAGCATAAAGTACAACCCACAATGCATAACCTAGTTGATAATTAGTAATATATAAATGACTTAAAACAACTACATTTCATAAGATAATATTTTTATGAATAACAATACGTTGTTACCTGACGATGATGTTAAGCTTGTGACCGATGTTGGGGTAAGCATATTGCAAAAAACGATACTGAGAGTGGGAGATGATCGACTAAGAGTAAGAGCGGAGTCAAATTTTTTCATAGCGAATTAAGATTTCACTTTAATGTTTAGTATTAATATTTTTACTAGGTTTATTGATTTAATATGTATAAATACAATTGTATTCCAAATGTACTAAAGTGTTATGTATAAACTATATATATATATAAAAGAATTAAAATTAATTTGAGCCGAACGAACCTTTGCTCGTATTTGGCTTATTTGCAAAACGATCCGAACTAATTGACTCGTTTACAATCGAACGAGTGACGAGCGTTTTGAATGGGCATCTAAAGGTAACCCATGGTCCAAAAAGTAAAATGAGCAAAAGCCCAATAATAATTAGCCTGATTTAGGTTTGAGGTGACCTCCGGAAACTATCACCAGTTCACCACCATTTGGCATTTCCATTGCTATTGCAGGACCGTTTAAGGGCTTTAACACAATTACAACACAACAACACAATGAGGAGATTAACTAAACTTTAATCAAACAGTGAACTGGGTTAACCAAAGTGATACAAAGAACACAAGTAAAGCAAGAGACAGAACAAGAGAGTATGGGTTTCAAGGAGGCAGTATATTGCTTTCTCAAGTTCTTTTACAAGTGTTACAAAGCATAAAGAAAGATACAAGAACTTGAAATACTTATACTACAACCTACAGCCGGCTATACTTTGAAAGCCAGCTGGATACAATTGACTAGACACTAACAAAATCAATTGTAGGATCAAAAGGCATATCTGCCTTTTGACCTTGTGACTATGACATGCCATAGCTCACATCCTTATACATTACAAAACGGATAAAGTATATAAAGTGGAAAGTTACAGACTCAAGACCTCAATGTACAGTTACCAAAAGCATGGACCTTTTCACCAACTCATGTAAGTTGGTGACTTTACAGAGATGCAGCGGAAAAGGTGCTTTATGGAACAGTACATCAGATAAAGCATGTGTACTAAAAGTCTTCGGAAGAAATCTGTCTTCATAGGTTGAAGCTTCGGAAGACTTTGTCTCTGAGGCTTCGGAAGACTTCATGTTTGGCTTCGGAAGATATTGGTCTTGGCTTCGGAAGATTTTACACTTAGAGTATTTTCTAATGCATTGTGTAAAACTTCCGAAGCATTCTTCACTTCAGTACTTAGTGCATGTTGCTGAGACACTTAGGATGTTTTGGGTTGCATCAGACTTCAGGAATCCTTACAAACTCCCCCTAGGCTGATGCTACCAAAACACTTAGAAGATCTTCAAATGTTGGTAGTCTTCAGTACAATCAAGACCATTCCTTTCTTCATTAGATGGTCAGGATCATCAAGACTCTCATAATATCTTCTCATCTCAAAGAGATCATGCAGAGGTAAGTTGATTATGTCTTGCCATGAGTAGACATTCTCAACACCTTGATCTCTGATAACATTCCATCTTTCTGGATTGGTAGAGTAAGTCCAGGACAAGATGGGTGTCTCAGTAGTTAGAGGAGCCACTTGAATAGGAGTTGATTGGGCTGCCTCATCATGCACTTCCTCAGGTTGATCTGATTCAGCCTGAGGTGCAGAGGTAGATGACTTTGGCTTCTTCTTTTTAGTCTTTGGTTTAGAAGCCATCCTCTTCTTCCTCTTGGATGTCTTTAACTGAGAAGACTGGTCTGCAGCACCATGTTGATCATCAGTGTCTTTCTCAGTTGGGTGTTCCTCCCTCATAGGTTCAGAAGGAGAGGGAGCTTGACCCTGCCTAGGATCAGAAGATGAAGCTTGCTGAGGCTCAGCTGGAGGTGCTGGTTGAGGTGTCTCTGGTTGTTCAAACTTGACCTCCACTTCAGGTGGGACTTGACTTGGAAGAGAGTGCAAGTCAATGAGTTCTCCACTTTTAATCTTCTGCTTGATCACCCTAATATGCTCATCCATAGTAGATAGAGACATGGGGCCAAGTCTCCTTCCGGAGAATCCATATAGCTTCAAGAAGCTCATCATTCTTTGTCTGTCAGCAGACTTCTTTGCATTCTTTTGAATGATGGCTCTTGACTTTGCAGCTTCTTCCCCTTTTAGTTGTCTTTCTTTCTTTGACTAGCTCAAGCTCAAGTTGCTTTAGGTACTCGAACTCAATGAAGTCATAGGACAAGGGAAGAAGTGCATCTGCCTGATAGAAGCCTGTGGCACTCAGGTAGTTGATCATCTTGATCCTATCTTCTTCTTTATCTACCTGAGGTTTTTGTGGAGCCACATCTTCCTGTGCAGGACTTTCTTGAACTGGTGAGAGAGTGGGAGCATGCTTGTAAAGTCTTTTCTGTCTCTTCTCCTCTTTGAATTGGAGAAGTAGCCTTGCATCCTCTTTCTCCTTCATCTCTCTTGACACTTCCATGTCAGCCAGTTCATTTAACTCTTCTAAGGGGAGGGAGATGATTTCATCAATGTCATAGTTCCTGGTCTGTAAATAGGTAATCTTGACTGCCCTTAACTCATCATCTTGAGTATTTGGTCTGGGAGCAGCCCTGATTGCAGCTTGCATGAAGCTAGATGACCCAGTAGAACTTTCTCCCCTTAGCCTCCTTTTCCTCTCTCTCTCTTCCTCCTCAATTTCCTCAGGAGTCATTATCCTTTTCCCTTTGTCACCAACAGACCTTTGTGACTCAGGGTGGATTGAGGCTTGGCCTTCATTGCTTGGAGTAGCTTCCATGCTCTGGCCAGAGAGAGGCTGAGAAACACCTTCACCAGCAGGTGTCTTAGATGGAGTTTGGACCTCTGCAGCAGTTGTTGATGATGAGACAGGGGTCTCAGGTTCTGCCACTGGGCCTTCAGTCAAGGTTTCCCTTATGAAACTAATCTTAGGGTCCACCTCAACATCCAGTTGACCGATGACATTGCCTGATTGCCTAAGTCTCCTTCTTAGAGTGAACTCTGCAAGGATCCTGTCCTGGATTCTTTGAGCCAGTCTGTCAGCTTGTCTTGAATTGCTTGGATTGACAAGTGGCAAGTTGACTAAATCCAGTCTTTCATAGAAGCGCAGGCTTTGGAATTGAAAAACTTCTTGTTGGCCTTGAACTCTGTGAAGTATAAGGGCTCTTCTGTCATCATCATACCTCCACCTTATGATGTAATTGCCAGTTCCTTGTGGTGGAGATGAGACAGCCCTTGGTATACCTTCCTCAAAGAGACTCCTGATGAGTGAGTCTATAGAGTCCACATTAATGTGAACTTGAGGAAGTTGCTGAGAATGCACAACAGCAAGTGAGGATGGTGAGTCCTCTATGTCCATTCTCTCTGAAGAACTCCCAGGTTCTGTGGTTGTAATAACTTTCTCCCCCTTTTTGGTAGCATCACCCACTTGCATAGGTGAGCTGGAGGATAAGTCAATCACTTCCACAGGTTCTTGTGTTCCTGGTTGAGCTCTCCTTAAAGGTCTCCCAGCTAGTTTTTCCTTCAGATATGAAATCTGGAGTTGCTGATCATTGACCCTGTTTTGCAGGGTAGTCACCTGAGATTCCAAGTGACTAACCTTAGAGACTAAATAGGTGCATGTTTTTGACAATTTCTGCACCTTTAGTCTCAAATTCCCCTCATCTTCATCAGAAGAATCATTGGGGGATGAGATGATTGGACCAAAGTCCTCTCTCTCACCACCAGCTTGAGTTTCTTGGCTGCTGGTTTTCCTCTGCTCACTGGCAGCCTCAGTTGAGATGCCAGTGGGCTGAGTTGCCATGGTTGAGGTCTTAATGATGTAATCACTTTCAAAAGTGAGAGCCTCTTCCATATGGACATCCTGAACAGGTTCAGAAGTGTCCACCTCAGTAATAGGTGACTGATGTGGGATAGAATGAGGAGAGTCAGAGGTACTCATCTCTCTTTGAGTAGGGGAGGAGAAGAGAGACTCATGGTACTCACTGAATCCTAAGTCTTCATCAGTATAAAAGGATAGGTTGGGAATTGGTTGGTTGAGATCCAAAGGCTGGGGATGGTAGCTGTCTCCTGAAGGTTGTTCACTTGAGTGTTGAGACTCAGAGTGAAGGCTTAAGGCTGTTGGGCTAGTGAGCTCATCAGGGTGAGCTTGAGGAACCTCAGCCCTGATAGGTGAAGTAATGGGAGTGGTTTGCTCCTCAGGAGAAGTGGGAGCTCTAGTGTCCACTTCTTCCTGTAAGGTTGAGTATATGGGGGCCTGCACAGACTCAATAGCCTGAGCAGGGGTTCGTTTGGATTTTCTTTGGTAGGTGAGGGTGATTTCTGGTCTTTTGAGGGTAAGGAAAAAGAGGTGTGGGTTCAACACTAGCTTGTGTTGCTAGGTTGTCACCTTGAGCAATGAGCTCTAACATTTTTGGGACTAGGGCTGTTTCTACCCCTGAGAAGCCTACAGTTGGCTTCTTCATTATTTTAAAGATGCCGGGCTTCATCTGTCCCAATTTAAGAATATTACTTGTTTCCCTCAACTGTGAGCCCAGTTCACAGTTGAGAATGTGTTGAACATATCTAGGAAACATGTAATACTCTAAGGAGTCTAAGTTTGCAAGTAATTAGTATAAACAAATTGTGAATACCTGAACTTGACCCCCTGAACCATTCCATGAACTATAAAGGAGAGATCCTCAGGAATCTGGTCCCATCCACCATGCTTGTTTGATAAGCTGTGGATAACCACATGGAGCAGGAATTTCCATTGGGATGAGACCTTTCCTTTCCTGAAGGTCTTTACAGAGAAATCTCCCTCATAGCCCATCTGCTCAAAAGAATGATTAACAGCTTCTTTTGGGAAGGACACCTCACCTTCTTCATCATCCAGCTGCAAATGTTGGTTAATGATGGCCGGAGTGATGAAGATTGTCCTCCCTTGCACTGTGGCAGACAGTGCCTTCTCCCCATCCATAATGACCTCTTGGCAGGTCTTCCAGAATTCAAGCAAGTGATCCTCATATAGAGTAGGATCAATGGTCAGGGAGGTGAAATAGTTTGACAGAGTCAAGAATTGGCAAATCTCTGAGAAACTTGCATCTTTCTCAGAGCTTAACAGAGCAACTTGATTATGTTGCCTGTGAAGTTGCATGGAGAAATCTGGGTTGTTTCTGCGGTTAAGGTTGGCCATTTCAGAAGCTTAAGGGTGAAGAAAGGTAGAAAGCAAAGGCGGTTTAGAGAATTAGGTTAGAGGAATAGTAGAATTGAGGAAGATAGTGGGAAAGAGGGGGAACCGTTGGGTATTTATGTGAAAAGGGATTTGAACCAAAGTTAATGAAAGAGGATAAACTTTGAAATCCGGAAGTCGGTCCCACCTCTAAAAAGGTAGTTTACTTTTGCTCAAAAAGTAGTTTTCTTGGAATTCGAAAAGCTTCCGAAGGTAATTTGTCTTCGGAAGTTTTGATTGAAAAAGCTTCCGAAGCTAAAATGGCTTCGGAAGATTTTCCTGAGAGTCTTGAAGATTTATGCTTCGGAAGAGAAATAAACCCTTGGATGCTTTGTATAGAAATAAACAAAGCTTCCGAAGGTTAATTTTGCTTCGGAAGGAAAAGGTCCTTAAAATAAATAAGTGTCTGAGATAAGAATTTTAAGCTTCGGAAGATGAATTTGACTTCTTCCGAAGGTAAAATCTCTTAGACAGTTATTTATTTTGAAGACATGTTTTTCTTCCGAAGATAAAATTTTATCTTCCGAAGTATCAAAAATTTTCAAGAATCTAAAGAAAGTCTTCAAAAAGAATTTAACATCCAAAGAAAACATGAGCTTATGAAAGTGATGAACTAGACAACTTAGGACACAATATTTTAAGAAGAAATAATTAGAATTAGTTTTAAGAAAAAGTCTACTCAAAGTTAATCATCCCAATAGCTGATATCAGATACTTAAATCTCTGTTCATCAAAAGCTTTTGTGAACAGATCAGCATATTGTTCATCTGTATGAACTTTGACTAGTTTAATTAATCCCTTTTCATAGTTATCTCTTATTAAATGATACCTGATGTTGATGTGTTTGGTCCTTGAGTGCTGCACAGGGTTCTCAGTGATAGAGATAGCACTATTGTTGTCTATGTGGATAGGAGTCTCTTTGAAGTTAAATCCATAGTCCAGCATCTGATTTTGAATCCAAAGCACTTGAGCACAGCAGCTTGCAGCAGCAATGTATTCAGCCTCAGCAGTTGATGCAGACACACAGGATTGTTTCTTGCATTGCCATGAGACAACCCTTCCACCAAGGAATTGACATCCCCCAGATGTAGACTTTGCAGTCATATTGCAACCACCATAATCACTATCTGTATAGGCATACAGATTGAAATTAGGATTCTTTGGATACCATAGACCAAGTGTTGAAGCACCTTTGAGGTATCTTAAAATCCTTTTCACAGTGATTAAGTGAGACATCTTAGGGTTGGCTTGATATCTTGCACAAATACATGTAGCAAACATGATATCAGGCCTGCTAGCTGTAAGATACATAAGAGACCCAATCATAGCCCTGTATAAGTGTTCATCTACACACTCCCCCTCAAGATCTGGACCAAGGGAGTGGTTTCTGGCTATGGGTGTCTTAGCAATCTTACAATCAGTCATGTTGAACCTCTTGAGTATGTCTTGAACATACTTTGACTGACTTATGAAGATGCCATCTTCAACCTGCTTCACTTGAATTCCCAGAAAGAAGTTGAGTTCTCCCATTGAACTCATCTCAAATCTGTCTTTCATCAGCTTCTCAAAGTCTTTGCAGAGCTTTGGATTAGTTGAACCAAAGATGATGTCATCTACATATACTTGAACCAGCAATAAGTCATTTCCCTGTCCTTTGATGAAGAGAGTTCCATCTATAGTACCTCTCCTGTATCCATGTTTACAAAGATACTCAGATAGTGTCTCATACCACTTCCTGGGTGCCTGATGCAGCCCATAAAGAGCTTTGTCAAGCTTGCAGACATAATCAGGATGATCAGGGTCTACAAAACCAGGTGGCTGTTTGACATAAACCTCCTCATCAATCACTCCATATAAGAAAGCACACTTTACATCAAGTTGGTAGACCTTGAAGTTCTTGGATGCAGCAAATGCCAGGAATATCCTAACAGCTTCTAGTCTTGCTACAGGAGCAAAGACATCAGTGTAGTCAATCCCTTCTTCTTGTGTGTATCCTTGAACAACTAGTCTTGCCTTGTTCTTGATGATGATTCCTCTATCATCCTTCTTATTCCTAAAAACCCATTTGGTTCCAATGGTAGTCTTCCCATGAGGAAGAGGACAAAGGTTCCAAACTTTCTGCCTTTTGAATTGAAGCAGCTCTTGTTGCATAGCTTCAACCCAACTTCCATCCTTTAGAGCTTCATCAACTTTCTTGGGCTCTATCTGAGATAAGAAACAAGAGTGAAGACAAACATTTGCTTCATGGGTTTGTCCTCTTGTTCTTACCCCTGTGACAACATCTCCAATGATGTTTGTGGTGGGGTGAGACTTGTGGATCCTTAGCTGAGGGATCACAGCAAGTTGCTGAGAAAGATCCAAATTTGAGAAATTTAGATCTGGTCTGGAAGATTCACCCTCCACATTATCACACTTATCAAGATTAACTTGATCCAATGAGTGTGTGACATCATTGATGTTGTCATCTATGGTATGGTTATTAGCATCAAGAAATTCCTGATCACTATCACCATCACCATTGTTGTCTTCTACAAGTGAGGTGTCTTTATCTGGTTGAGAGGCCTCTGAGCTGGAATTTGAAGGCATACCAGATGTATCAGCTGAATTTGTCATTGTTGTGCTGATAGAAACCTCATTTGCTGAAGTAGTTCCAACTGGAGCTGAAGATGTATGAGTTGAGGGTCTTCCTAGCTCAAATCTTGGATCAGGATCACCTGTATTTAGATTTTCTGCAGATCCTGAAACATGCTCACAAGATTTGTTAAAACAGTTGGTAACTAAATCAAGATCAAACAGCCAATCCGGACCAGAACCAGCCACACAGGTGTGTGCTCATTGAAAGTCACATTGGCTGACTCCTCAACAATTCTAGTTCTGAGATTGTATACTCTATAAGCTTTAGCTTGGAAGAGTATCCAATGAATGTCCATCATCTGATTTCTCAGCAAACTTGGCAATTTGATCTTTGGTATTCAAGATGGTGCAGGGACATCCAAATGACCTGAGAAAACCAATGAAAGGTTTCCTCTTGTGCCAAAGTTCATAAGGAGTCTTACCATGTGTCTTAACTACTAAAACTCTGTTTTGCACATAGCAAGCAGTATTAACTGCCTCTGCCCAGAAGGTGATAGGCAGTTTAGAGTCAGACAACATAGTTCTTGCAGCTTCAATAAGTGTCCTGTTTCTCCTCTCAGCAACTCCGTTTTGCTGAGGAGTCCTGGGAGCACTATATTGTCTTGTAATACCTTTTCATCACAAAATGTATCAAGGATTTGGTTCTTGAATTCAGTTCCTTGATCACATCTTATGGTTTTGACCTTGTGATCACATTGATTCTCAACTTTTAAGATGAAATTCTTCAGAATCTCAGGGGTTTCATCCTTAGTTCTAAGGAAGAAGACCCAAGTGAATCTTGTAAAATCATCTGTGATCACCAGACAGTAAGAGGTCCTTCCTAAACTCATTACACTGGTGGGGCCAAAGAGATCCATATGTAACAAGTGTAGGGGAGTAGTGATGGAGTTCTTTTCCTTAGGCTTGTGAGATACCTTGTGTTGCTTCCCTTTCAGGCATGCAACACAATGATCATCACTTGTAAACTCTTTCTTGGCATTCCAGTTACCAGATCATGTTTAATTAATTTATTCATGTTCTTAAAGTTTACATGGCACATTCTTTTATGCCATAGGAAAGACTCATCACTATTTGCTTTAGATAGAAAGCATGAAACTTCTCCAGAGGGAGATGTTTCTTGCAAATCCATCTTGTACATGTTCCCTTTCCTGGGGGCTCTGAGCAGGATATGCTCATGAGGAATGACCACACCAGGCTTGAGAACAATGCACTCATGCTCAGTAAAGAGCATGTTATGACTCTGATCACAAAATTGGGATACACTCAGAAGATTGTACCCAAGCTCCTTAACAAAGTTTACCTTCTCAATGCTGAGCTTACCATTTGTGACCTTGCCCCTTCCAGAAATGTAACCACCTTCATCTCCTCCAAAAGCAACTGGTCCTCCATCAATTCTCTCAAAATTATAGTAGAGACCTATTGCCTGTCATGTGCCTGGAACAGCCACTGTCAATTATCCAGACATTCCTGTTTGTCTTGAGCTGTTCCTGCACAAAGAAAATGATTAGTTACATTTGGAAACCCAAGCCTTACTTGTCTTGGGCTCATTAGTGTAATAGAAGGTAATGCAACAGTAATAGATCCTATGGTTGTACTATGGGGATCTTCAGCTGTTGTTGATGGAGAAACCTCAGTCATTTGGTCTTTCTTAGACTTCCACACCACCTTTGGAGTCTCTGACTTGACCTTCAAAACCTTAGAAGCTTTTGGAACTTCACAAGTTTTGATGACTGAACCTTCGGAAGAATCTACAGTCACTGCAGCAGACTTCAGTGCTTCGGAAGAACTCCTTTCTTCCGAGACCAACTTTGCTTCCGAAGGTAATTTTCCATTTACCTTCTTCTTTGATTTGGAGCTTCCGAAGGAAACAGACTTTCCTTCCGAAGCTTGAGACTTCTTGAGACTCTTTGAAGTCTTTGTATTGGTCATGTGGACAGTACTTTTAGGATTTATGGGCAATCCTTCGCAATATGAGAAGTACTTTCACACATGACACACAACATTTTCTTCTTCAAACAAGTCTCCTTTTGAGAGCAAGACTGGCATTGGTCGCATCCCTTCTCCACCTTCATCTTGGTAGATGCTGAGACAGTTCTTTTGGGCTGTGAACTGTTCTTGGAGTTTGATGGTCCAGGCTGTGCAGCAGTGGTACACAGCAGCTCAGTCTTCTTCTTTGCACTGAGATGATTTGAACAAGAACCATGACTCTTAGCTGAGGAGTCTTGGTTGATGTCTTCAGTCCTTACTACTTTGAAACCTGCAGAGATAAACACTTGTTTCTGCTTAGCATCAAAAGTAGCCTTGATTTCTTGAGCCTTCTTTGCTTTCCTTTTGCTCTTCCAGATCAAGTTCTTTCTCTTGGACTTGGTCATCACAGTTGATTTCTTCTCCTCAGAAGGATAGTGGCCCTTGGAAGAATCCTCTTCTTCACTCTTCTCAGAGGAATTCTTCACTATCACTTCTTCATCATCCTCACTTACAGGATCTATGAGAGGAAGCTCATCTTCACAAGTTTCACACCTAGGAGATCTTACAGACAAGATTGTGTGTGGAGGAGCTATCTCATTTGATCCCAGTCCCTGTCTATTTTGATAACAAACTTTGTTGTGCAGGGATGAGGATATCATGTTCTTGAAGGTCTCTTCTTCAAGAGCACTCTTCTCTGCCTTGGCTTTGCTGATCACAAGCTCAGCCTGGCACTCAGTCAACTTAGTGATGAGATCTTGGATCTGAGTTCTAAAATCTGTATGTTCATGTGTTAGTACTAAAATGGTTTTCTCCAAGTCCTCTATCTTTAACTTGTAATCATTTTCAGACTTTCTAAAATCAGATTTTAATATGTTTAATGACTCAAGATCAGATCTCATCTCTAAGTTGTAGGACCTGTATCTATTTACTTTAGCAATGCATTCAGGAGAGCAGAGATGTTCCAATACCTTGGCTTCATCATGGTCAGCCATCAGTGCTTGGTTTGGAGAAGCATCTTCCACCTGAAAGCTCCAGTCAAAGCCTCCCTCTTCAACAGCAACAGCAGCATGTTGCTTTGTCTTCTCAGCCTGAGGGGCTTTGTCAGTGTAGTTTGGTCTGGGTTGTGTTTGGCCCCCATTTTCTTTTGGTGCCTTACACTCCCTAGCAAAGTGACCCATAAGGTTACAGTTGTAACACTTAACTTTGCTTTTATCCAGCCCGAACTTACCACTGGTAGCATTGCTTGGAAATCTTCTTCCTGTCCTCTTGTAGAACTTCTTGGCTCTGTGAGTGAGGAGAGCCATCTGCTGAACTATCTCCATGTATTCCAGGTCATCTGGATGGATACAGTCCAGGTCTTCAAGAGTGAAGAGATAATTCCCATAGCTTTCATCAGTAGACATAAAGGCTTGAGAAGAACTTGTGTCTTGGAATGGGCTTCCTTGAGTAAAGTTCTCCCTTGGTGTCTCCGGGAAGGTGATGAAAGGACCCTTTTGTGAGTTGTCAGGGTAGCATATGAGATGATGTTGGGGTTCTATGCTGTCCCTTTCAACCACATGAAGGGCTGAACCCATTTGATTGTTGGAGTTGCCAGATGAACCTTGCATGTTCATCTCCATCTAGTATCCACTGAGAATCCCATACAACTCTGTCAGAGTAAGAGTTTTAAGGTTCTCAGTCCTCTTGATCACCACACAATAGTGTGTCCATTGCCTAGAAAGTGAGGACATGAACTTCCTTACAATGTCCCTGTTCTCAAGAGGAACTCCTCCATCCACTAGGGTATCCACAATCTCAACATACCTGAAGTATTGTTGGGTCATGGTTTCACCTGCTTTGAAGGTGAAATTTTCGAACTGCTGCTTCAGAAGATCTTTCTTGTTCTCCTTGGCTTCAGAGGAGCCTTCATACATCAGCTTCAGTGCATCCCACAGCTGTTTGGCTGTCTTGCACTTCTTCAAACCTCTGTATATAGAGTTTGGGAGAGCAGTCTGAAGAGCAGTCATGGCCTTCCTGTCAATCTCTACTCTTTTTCTTTCTTCATCTGAGTAGTTGGCCACATCTTTAGGAATCATACCAGCACCAGTAGCAGAGGGGGTGCTGGGTATGAAAGGTCCATTCTCAACAGATTCCCACATTCTTGAATCAAGAGACCTGATGAAGCCTTCCATCCTCATGCACCAGGTGTCAAAATCATCAAGAGTGATCAGTGGGGATTTGTTCATGGTTCCAGTCTCCATATCAGTCTTTGAGATGGAAGCCATTTGGAGAGTTTAGTTTTTGTGTGTGTGAGGGATCTTAAGATGGTTAGATCTTATATCAAGAGCCTGGAATGCTCTGATACCAATTGCAGGACCGTGTAAGGGCTTTAACACAATTACAACACAACAACACAATGAGGAGATTAACTAAACTTTAATCAAACAGTGAACTGGGTTAACCAAAGTGATACAAAGAACACAAGTAAAGCAAGAGACAGAACAAGAGAGTATGGGTTTCAAGGAGGCAGTATATTGCTTTCTCAAGTTCTTTCACAAGTGTTACAAAGCATAAAGAAAGATACAAGAACTTGAAATACTTATACTACAACCTACAGCCGGCTATACTTTGAAAGCCAACTGGATACAACTGACTAGACACTAACAAAATCAATTGTAGGATCAAAAGGCATATCTGCCTTTTGACATTGTGACTATGACATGCCATAGCTCACATCCTTATACATTACAAAAAGGATAAAGTACATAAAGTGGAAAGTTACAGACTCAAGACCTCAATGTACAGTTACCAAAAGCATGGACCTTTTCACCAACTCATGTAAGTTGGTGACTTTACAGAGATGCAGCGGAAAAGGTGCTTTATGGAACAGTACATCAGATAAAGCATGTGTACTAAAAGTCTTCGGAAGAAATCTGTCTTCATAGGTTGAAGCTTCGGAAGACTTTGTCTCTGAGGCTTCGGAAGACTTCATGTTTGGCTTCGGAAGATATTGGTCTTGGCTTCGGAAGATTTTACACTTAGAGTATTTTCTAATGCATTGTGTAAAACTTACGAAGCATTCTTCACTTCAGTACTTAGTGCATGTTGGTGAGACACTTAGGATGTTTTGAGTTGCATCAGACTTCAGGAATCCTTACAGCTATACGTTTACCTTCTTCTTTATTTCTTTCTTTCTCCCACACGCCCCTTCGCCAGAAGTAGGTTAAAGTGACGGCGTCGTCGCTGTCCGCCTTGGCTCAGCCCTATCACCGCTGCGTCTTGGCCCTACGTTTTCTTATCTTGAAACCACCACCGTCTCTTCCCTTCATTTCTAGGGTTTACGTTTTTCTTCTTCTTCTTCATCTCTAAACAAACACACAGTCATGGTCAAAGTATCGAAGGCTGATAAGAAGATCGCTTACGATCAGAAGCTCTGCCAGCTTCTCGACGACTACACCCAGGTCCTTGTGGCCGCTGCCGATAATGTAGGCTCCAACCAGCTCCAGAACATTCGTCAGGGGCTTCGCGGCGACTCTGTGATCCTTATGGGCAAGAATACTATGATGAAACGCTCTATTAGGATGCACTCTTAGAAGACTGGGAACAAGGCCTATTTGAACCTCATCCCTCTCCTTGTTGTATGTTAATTCTATATACATTTTGGGTTTAACTTTACATTATTATGGTAAATTAATTCTCTTCGGTAGCTTTTACAATTGCTGATGTAATTGCGTCTTTAGGGAAATGTTGGTTTTATCTTCACGAAGGGTGACTTGAAGGAGGTTCGTGAAGAAGTTGCTAAGTATAAGGTGAAGTTTCGATCTCTGATTTGGGTTATTGTGGTTTTTAGATTGTTTAGGGTTTCTAATCTTTTTTTTACTCTGAATATTGTGTTATTTCAGTTGAAGTTTATTTCACAATTGTCAATAGCTAGTTGATTAATGCCAAGTTAATAGACATTGTTCTGTACAGAATGTTGATTTTATAGTTATCTTATTCGATAATTATTTCACATTGTTCTGTGTTTCGATGATTAGGTTGGAGCTCCTGCTGGTGTTGGTTTGGTGGCTCCTGTGGATGTGGTTGTCCCCCCTGGAAACACTAGTCTAGATCCATCTCAGACATCTTTCTTCCAGGTTATTACACTTTTTTATGATTAGGTCTATGTGTTGCATGATAAAGTTTCTAACTTTTAAATTATAACTCATCAGGTTCTCAACATTCCCACCAAGATTAACAAGGGTACTGTTGAAATCATCACCCCTGTGGAGCTCATCAAGAAGGGTGACAAAGTGGGTTCTTCTGAGGCTGCTCTTCTGGCCAAGCTTGGCATCAGGCCATTCTCATACGGTTTGGTTGTTCTAACTGTTTATGAGAATGGTTCGGTCTTTAGCCCAGAGGTGCTTGACCTGACAGAGGATGACCTGATTGAGAAGTTTGCTTTGGGTGTCTCTATGGTCACTTCTCTAGCACTGGCTATTCACTATCCAACCATAGCAGCTGCTCCACACATGTTGATCAATGGGTACAAGAATGTTTTGGTTGTTGCTGTTGAGACCGAGTATTCTTTCCCATTGGCTGACAAAGTGAAGGAGTACCTAGCAGTATGCTGGTCAAAGAATCTTAAATGATCTTTGTTTTTATCTGAGCTTTATAATATTTACATATGTAAAATGTAATATCAACTGAAACTTATTGCAGGATCCAAGCAAGTTTGCAGTGGCTGCACCAGCTGCTGGTGGTGGTGGTGATGCTCCGGCTGCTGCTGCAGCTGCCCCAGCTGAAGAGAAGAAGGAAGAGCCAGCTGAGGAATCTGATAACGACATGGGCTTCAGCTTGTTTGATTAGATGGTCTTTGAGATCTTTTATCACTTCTCACTTTACCATGCTTTCGTTTAGTATTATGTTTCAACAACAATACTTGAACGCCTTTGGATTTGAATTTGTGTTTTGATTAGCTTGTTCTGTTAGATTAATTTTTATAATATGTTGGCATTCAAGTTACCCTCGGCATTTGTTGACTGACACGCAAAACTTGGTATGAAACGTAACTGGTGCTGTCAAACTGTTAATTTGGTCCAGATTTGTGTTGGTCTATCACTCTTTTTTGTGCTGGTCTTTAATCACTCTTTTTTGTAAGAAAACAAGCTAACCCTTGGACAATATTCTCATTAAAGTCATTCCAGTGCGTTGTTTGGTTGATATTCTGATTTTGGTGCATCGTTGATGATTTAATTTTTTTTGGAACGGTTAAAGGATTATTGACGGGCTATTGACCCACCTGATCATCTACATTACTCGGGTACGGAACCCAAGACCTGGACACTTTATTTTTTTTTGTCACAGGTGGTTTAAAACCCAAGACCTTCTCTTATTTTGAATGAAATCATGGGATACCTATGCTCACTTGAGCTGATAATCATTGTTGATGATTTAATCGTGATTGCAGTTTTAAGTAGGGTTGCAAGCCAATCAAACTAGACCTTGGTTTGAAAACCTTTAGGTTAAGTTTGTACCTGCCCTTATTACTTGACAAACCCTTGTGATTTGTACTCGAGCTAATCGTATTGAGCTCGGTTAGATTACTCGAGTTGGGACGCTAAGTTCTTAAAGTTTGAATATTTATATAGAACTTAGTTTGTATGTGGTGTTGTTTAATAATGCAAATTTGTTAAAAAGAATAGGGGCATGTTTGGGTTTCCTTATTAAAACAACTTATTGACTTATTAACATTTTTAATAAGTTAATAAGTTAGTATGGAGTGACTTATTGACTTATTTCCCTCACAACCATTATATTGCCAAACACTATAAAATGACTTTTTAACTTTTTAAAAGTTAATAAGTTAATAAGTAAGGAAAAAAAGCACTCCCAAACACTCACTAGAATTCTCATGGTTTAACCTTTCAGAAGGGATAGGCTATTTTACAAGGTACAGTTAATGGGATAGGCTATTTTACAAGGTACAGTTAATGTGCCACAGATGGTTTGTGGCTGTATGTATTTGAACCATAATTATGCGCGTCAAGCAACCATATATATATTCATATTACGTAATATATAAAGCTTACCTTTTGTTTAGTGTGATGCACGGCTGCATGCTAAGCTAAGCATTGCGTCTTTGAAGCTGTGGGGAGTAATCCGCCCACAGTCAATGGTTTGACCTTGTGTTATTTGTAAGTAGAATCTATTCGTAGGCGGGTATGTCTATCTGTATAAAGGCTCCTAGGTTTAGAAGCATAGTATAATATCACATTATCACTTGTCCAAGAATGTAAACTTGACAAATGTATGCCTGTAGGTGGACCGTAACACTAGTCCCTAACACGGTCTTTCTAGGCATGATGCGACCATGCCTTGTGCTTATTATTTGATCCTCATGGTGTCTGTATAGAAAAAGAAATGGAAGTGGACCTAAAGGCTATAGTTACTGTTGAAACATAGGAAATTGCTAACATATTCAATAATCTAAACTGAGAAATTGTTGTTAAAAATTTTCATTTAGTAGAAGTTGAAATGCCTATAAGTAAACCTTAACACACACAACCCCCCCCCCCCCCACCCCATATCCATTTAGGCGTCACATCACACATTTTATGCCCTTTCATTTCATCTTACTCTTAAAAAATTATTTACACCCCCTTTTAACTCTCCTTTATGCTCGTTAGCAGGTTGCCCTTCACAGTCATAATCTTCCCTTCATGCTTGTTAACAAGCTGCCACCCCCCTCCAATAACGCTTATAATGCCTTTTAATACGGCCACATAGACTGTCTATGTGGCCGTATTAAAAGGCATTAGAAGCGTTATTGGAGGGGGGTGGCAGCTTGTTAACAAGCATGAAGGGACTTAGAGGAAAGAAATACCGAAGTTAAATCATTGTAACAAGAAGATGATTGTATTATTGTAAGATCCAAAATGCCTTTCATCTGAGGGTACTAAGGGTTTTAATAAAAATCTTTCGGGTGATTTAAGACAAATTTCTGGATGCAATAATAGGATCTAATTTATTAAGAAATTTATTAGAAATTTGGATCGGATTACTCAGATTATTTTTGTATACGTAATATAGCACATACGTTAATACTTATTTATTACAACACATAAAGATTAAGAAAAACATGTAATCTGAGGCATGGTACGGGTAGGAGACGGAACATGATATTCAAATAAATACAGAAGGAGCATTCTTCATCTTTTCCCTGCAAAAAGAAGCCACTCATCAATGGCTGCTCCCAAAATTATTAAGTCTCACCATTTCTAGAAGAGGAAAGATGATAAAGTAGAACATACGCAAAATCATATCTGGGTATGTTTCTGTTAATGTCATTTTCAGGGGACTGTTAAAAGGGATTATACGCCTCGTATAGGGCCGGCTATACGATCCACCTATACTTTACGTATGATGCTATATGACCTGTATACAAATTTGGGGTGTTGATTTTTAATTACGGATGTTTAAATATCAAGGCCCATCTTTTATTACATGCTTCCACTGGACACAAAAACCAATATAAAAATACAAACAATAAAAATGTTTGGGTGATGCATTCACCATCAACAGTGTATCTCTAATCGACGCAAATGATTTACATCTCCATTTAAACAAAAAACCAAACAAATATCATATTTTGTGTATCGTGGACTCAACAATACAGAGATACTCCATATATGATATATCGCTGACTCAGTTTCACTAGGACACATAACACCTTATGATTGGTAATTAATTGATAATCTTAATTTTCAATGGCTATACTTGTAAACTTGAATGTTAAAAAGGTTATTTTGATAATTTTCCCAAATATATATATATATATATATATATATATATATATATATATATATATATATATATATATATATATATATATATAGGGATGAGATCATGTGAGAACTCTATATTTTTATGAGAACTATTTAACTCAAATATCCACCTTTGATTTAGAATCAAAACTAGAATATTCCATCTCAATGGTTAAGATTAGATTAAGGGTAAAATAGTAATATTAATTGTTGTCCTTTTCTTTTGTGTCAGATTTGAATGTACTTTTATTTTCTTTTTCTTTTTCCATCAAACACCATTATCATCTCCATCTCTACACCATCACCACAAGAAAGCTCCTTCTTTAATATTCCACCATAACGAAGGCAATCAGACCACCAGCCAAGACCAACAATGTCGATTCCAACTTCGTCGCCATCCTCGCTACCTTTTTATTTGCCTTACGGATCTGGATGTCTGCCATTGTCGCTTCGTCTTCATCCTCGCTACCCTTTTATGTACCGTACAGATCTGGATGTCCATAATCACCACTACTGTTACCTTCGTTGAGAAGCTTGTCCAGAGATTCCTACCACCCTTTTGGACATAAGATGAAGCACTAGCACTCATAGCCTGTTCGATATGAGAAGTTCATCTGACAAGGTATGGAAAACTATTTCTTATGATGTTTTGTTTGGTAACTAGTGATATATTATATGACATTAAATAAAGCCAAGCAAATATTGAAGCAGGTACATGAATTTTTTGTAGTGAAATTGCTTGAAATCATAAATTTATACATAGATTATTGATGTCTTGTTGTTTAAAGAATTAAATCTTCAATGGTATGTAATAGGGATTAGAGAGAGAAAGAACAATTATTCTTGTTGGTGTAATGTTGTTATAGTAGTGTACTTACATTGGTTTTTATTTCGTTATAATGGTGTAGTTTGTTATTTTGGTTTCATTATTGTGTGAAAATTTTGTTACAATGATGTAGTTACATGGTTTAATGTCGTTTAGTTATTATGTTATTGAAATAACGTTAGTAAGTTGCATCAGTTTATATTTGTTTTACAGATTGATTTACATTGGTCAATATTAGTTTACATCAGTTTACATTAGTGTAATATTGGTTAATATTGATCAATGTTTGGTTTTTCATTGTGTAACTTGATGTTTCGTTACAACTTTGCTAAATGTTGCATTAGTATATCATTAAAACCTGATGTAACTAAGCACATGTGATATTTCTTTAATTTTTTACATTTGGTTTACATTGGTTTAATGTCGTTTGGTGTAGTTACATGATGTAATGGCGTTTGGTTGTTATGTTATTGAAATCAAGTTGGTGTAGTTACATCGTTTAATGATGTATATTTTACATTTGGTTTACATTAGTTTTCATTGGTTTACATATTATTTTTCATTATAGTTTTGCTACTGTTTACAGTAGTGTAACACTGTAACATATGGTAAAATGGTGTAACATATGGTTTTAGATAGTGTACTTTTGTTATTTTAGTGTGATTACAGTGGTGTATTCTTATTATAGTGGTGTAACGTATGGTTTTAGATGTTGTAAGATAGTTTTTAAGTGTTAGAAATGCTAATTATAGTGATGTAGCTACAGACGTCCAAACAAAATTACAAAAAAAAATATTGAGACTATATGGTAATTAAATAGAAAAATAATACGAATTTAATAATATAATTTTTATAAAAATATATTATAGTATAAAAAAGTTATAAATGTATAAAAAAATTGGGTGTAAAGTTATTTTTATATAAAAAGAAAATAATATGATTTACATTGAGATTTTTTTCAATGGTGTAGTTACATGGTTTAATGTCATTTGTTTTCAGGTTGATTTACATTGGTTAATATTGATTTACATTGGTTGTTAGGTTGTTATAATGACGATATTACTGAAAGTTTGAACGATGTAATATCAGGTGTAATGACGATTCGTTTGTTTTACATTTGTTTTATAGAGTGATTTAGATTGGTTAATACTGTTTTACATTAGTTTACATTGGTTTACATTGTTATTTTTTATGGCGTAACACAGTATTACATTAGTGTATTATCATGGCGTAACACATTATTACATTAGTGTATTACCATGGTACATTAGTTTACTTCGGTTTAACTTCGTTACAGTGGTGTACTTTTGTTATTTTGGTTTTGTTACAATGTTTAAATTTAATTACAGTGTTGTAGTTACATGGTGTAATATTGTTTGGTTGTTAGGTTATTGTAATGAGGATGTTATTGTTAGTTGGAGTGGTGCAATATCGGGTGTAAATGTTTGGTAGAGTAACGCAAGATTATATGATCTAACGTCGTTTGCAACATTACATGAGAATTAACGTTGTAACTTGTAACATGGGTTTAATGTTGTTTGGTTGTTAAAATCACGATGTAATTCATGATTTAATGTTGTTTAGGTTTTGCATACGAAAATGATGTAATTCACTGTAATATGTAACGTCCAGAATTTTTTTTAAAAAAAATATCGAGACTATATTAGAATTAAAGAGAATAATGAGACGAGTTTAATGATGTTATTTTTATAAAAAATTAACAATGTATGAAAAAGTTATAAAGGTTATAAAAACAAAAGGGGTAAAATTTTTAAATAGGAAAAAAGAGATTTAAGGGGAAATAGGGGGGACATGAGTCACATTCTTGTTAAAAGCTGATTTTTGGTTAGTGGATAAAATGACTATTTTGCCCTTTTTTATTAAAAAAGAATAGAAAGATCTAATCCATTGATTTTTTGATCCATGGTTGGTATTGAGTTAAAGAGTTCTCACAAAAAGGTTGGGTTCTCATTAGAACCACACCCTATATATATATATATATATATATATATATATATATATATATATATATTGAATGTTAATAATTCACTGTTGATATTTCTGATATGATAATTAAATGTGCTGCCTAGTTTCATACTCCCAGGAATATTTCTTGTAAATTTATGCCAAATTATTCTTCTACTATATGATATTTGTGTTTAAAAACTATTGTTTTTCTATTTAGTGATTATAATATTATTAGGATGTTAATTTCTATGAAAGGAAATCATATAGTATATTATTCTTGTCGTTGGAATTGAGAGATAGGAACCCCTTAAAGTATTGGGTTTTTCTTCAAAGAAAAAAAAAACAAAATACTTTTAAATAACATTTAAGAAGAAAAGAAGGAGATGATATAATATAAAGTAAAAAATCAATACAAGTAAGAAAACAACAGTTTAAAGTTTGGTCAAGGGTTTAAAGATTATTATGAGCAAGATTGATCGAGATTAACATAAAAAAAGTATGTTTGATTGTCAAAAATAGAGAAGCAAGATTGATTACATTAGCAAAATGCGAGAGACTATTATTAACGTTGTAGATTTGACTTTCAACAGGTAGACAGGTTTGATCAAGACCCAAGGAGACAAAAGAAACCAGGCTTCTTTTCAAGAAAATAAAGACACTTTTTATGGTTGAAAGTTCACCCAAGAACACGAACGAAGAAATTGAACAACTTGCAGATCTTAATAATGTTCCATTCCAAGAAGCAGTGGGAAGATTAAAGGCTTTTGAAGAACGCACTAAAAAACAACTAAGGAGGAAAATATATCTAGTAAACTACTATTCACCAAAGCAAAAGGAAAAGGGTTTGACACATAAATGTGAACATCACGGTTGCAAAAACTCGAATCAAGAAGGCTTAGGAGCCGCTGAGGCAAAGGTCAAGGATCCAAGAAAGGTCTAGGCAATAGTCTAGTACAACGGGACAAAAGTCACATAAAGTTTCATAAATGTAATGAACTTGGACATCACAGGAATTAGTGTCCAAAATGGAAATAAAAAGAGGAAGCTCGTGTAATTCAATGTGAGGAAGATAAACTTATGCTATTATGAATTGGAAAGATGAAGACCTTCTCATACTTAATTTAGTTTAAGGTAAAGTTTTGAAGGTTTATGCTAAATTAGTTAGTTTATTTATATGTTATCATAAGTTAGTATGACAAATTGTATAATTAGGATTAATATAGATAAGTTATATTAGTTACTTGGTGGTTAAGCAACCTAGTTAGAACCCATGGAGAACCCACAAAGTTTATACCTATAAATACATTGTAATATCCTCATTTGACACTTGATGATCTATTTTTACAAGAACAAATTCTCTACAATTCATCCATTGTAAATCTATGTTTGATCCCTCTCTACCAACAAGATGTAGCAATGCAATGGTTTGAGGCGTTGATGGTCTATTGTGCTTGAATTAGAAAGTTGTTAGGTTGGTCTTCACCTACACACTCCTACTATTCGGCTTTATTTTACAACTTATAACCCTCAAACTTTATTCATAATTTTCTCAATTTGAGCATAAAACAAAGGGAATTCTGACTTTTCACAACTTTTAATATTTACTGTAATACTATATATAAATGATCATCTGGATGAAAGGACATGTATTTGGAGCTTGTTGTGCTTCAATGGTTATCATACGATTTCATAACTATAGAATTTGGTCTTTTCTTAATCTTTACATGACTACTTACATTGCTTGGTACTTGACCATTGCAGCTTTGATTCATGGCCAATCACTCGATATTCATTAAAACATATACTTTTTGATACATATTAAAACACATCAGGGTGGGTTGACCAAGCATACTTTTTATCTATTTTTTAGTTCTTAATAAACTTTCATTGTGTTAGATATGATCACAAAATAGACACTGTTTCAGTAATAAACATATTTTCACTAAAATGAATACACTTTGGGTGACTTTCGCTATATGAGACACTTTACTTGTTTGGCTCATTAGCAATAAATCACACACTCAACATTGACTTGGTTATAAGTAAATGGGTCAAAAATACAACCTTTAAACAGGAGTGAGTTCAAGAAAGCTTTGTTTCTTGTGTTGTTGGTTGTTTATGATTCTCTTTTGTGTTGTATAGGATGAATGTGTGGTTAACTCCCAGCCAAAAACATTGGTTTTGTATTTCACCTGAGCCACAAATATACTTTATACCTTTGGTGGACATACTATTACTGTGTTAGTTTCTCGTTTCCTTTTCCCTGATTTAAACCTAACAATGAGACATTTATAATATTAATAAAGAATAATGGTTATAGGAATGGGGTGTTTGTTACATCGAGATAATGCATGTTATGTGGAAAGTGGAAGCCTCAAAAGTTGACGTACATTTATTTACCACATGCTATGTATTCACTTTAACAATTTCATCAGCAGTTGCAATGTATTGGGCATTTGGGCCTTTTGGGATAAACTTCTTTAAATACTTGAACGCCTTTGTTAAATTTAGTAATACAATTCTTCTGTAACATGTCATTTCCTTTATTTGGTTAGTCATTTGTGTATGTCAAGTGTCTTTGCAGGTCATTAATATACATGCTGATTTCTTCAAGGGTTAAAGTTGCCAAAGATGGATTGTTGCGGTCGCTGCTGTTTATTGAGTCAAGTCCAAGGGTGTCAAGTGTTTCTTTTGGATATATATATTCATCGCTTCCGGCTTAGGGTTTCATATACACATATTCAAGAAACCTGCTCTCTAAACGCTCTCCTCATCGTCTTCTTCCTTGAGAGACTGCATATTCTTAATGCAACCTCCCTGTGATTCCTGTTCTTAATCTGTAGTTTCATCTTGTTATTGAGTTCACCGATTTGGTGAATCTCCTTTCGTTTGTATTGGTGTTCTCATTCTGGAGTTTGTATCAAGTGGTTTCTTATTTTGTTGGAGTTTTTCTCAAGGTTGCTATATTTTTTACATGGTATCAGAGCTTTGGCTCTGGTATCCGTAGTCTTCCGCTGATATCTCTTCATCTTCTTCGATCTAGGGCTTCATAACCCTAGAGATTTCGGTTTGGAACGATCTCTGTTGCTGATATAAGATTTGGGGTTTTTCGCTGTTTTGAAACCCTAGATCTCAGATTGTTCTGCCTATTGTTTGATCTGGATTTGTGCCGAGTTTCTCTGGTTCTTCTCGATCTGTTGTGGCGATTCTGGTGGGTGTCTTCTCTTGATCTTCTGCTGTATCAAGATCTCATTTAGGGTAATAAAACCCTAACTCTACATATATCTGCAATAACGTGGTAACCCTAGAAGGTTACGTGTTATCTGCTGGTACTTCTTTTCTGTGACTTTGTAACCCTAGAAGGTTACGGGTCACCGCTATTGGAATACCCTTAATAGGGAACCCCCGCTGTGAGGATATCTCTTCCCTTTTCCTTTTTATTTTCTGTTACACGTATTATTGTCTCTAGGCATATTATTGACCGGGTTAGGAGTACCGGATCTGGTAAACTTGTCAGGGAGAGCCATCCCCTGTTCTGTTTGCATTTATCTGTGTTGCATTTGTGTCTGTTTGACACTTTGTGTGCATTCACTTGTGTGATTTCTATTATTGTGTGATTGCATTAAAACACCTTGGGTTAATCCTTGATCTGCCACTATAGTGGTGTGAAAACCTGGCTCTGACCCTTGTGTGTTCTCTGTGCGTGTGACTGTGTGCTCATTCTATTTTCTTGTTTAAACGGGCTGATTTTGTTATACCACTAAAATGGGTGACGAATCTACATCAGGAGCCTTAATCAGTAATGAAACATTAATAAGTAAACTGGATGCTAGCAACCCTCTTTATCTACATGCAAATGATTCAAACACATTATCCATTGTAACAATGAAACTAAAAGGAACAGAAAACTATTCTGTTTGGGCAAATTCGATAAAACTGGCTCTTGAGGTTAAGAATAAAATTGGTTTTATTGATGATACATGTAAAAGGCCTACTGGTAATGAGGTACTAGCCAAACAATGGGACAGATGTAATTCAGTGGTATTATCTTGGATCCTAAATTCTATAACAGATGAATTATATATAGGACAAGTATATTCTAAATTAGCTTCTGAGGTTTGGAAAGATTTAAAAGAAACATACGATAAAGTAGATGGATCTGTTGTGTTCAACCTATATCAGAACATAAATGCTTTAAGACAAAATGGTAGTTCTGTGTCTGAATATTATCATAGGTTGAACACAATGTGGAAACAATTTGATTCTATGCTCCAACTTCCGTCCTGCACATGTAAAGCTGCTAAAGAATTTAATGACTTTAACCATTTAATCAAATTAATGCAGTTTCTCATGGGTCTTGATGACGTTTATCAACCTGTTAGAACTAATCTGCTCATTAGGGACCCCCTTCCAACTGTTAAAGACGCCTTTTCTATTATATCTAGGGAAGAATCTCACAGAAATGGTGGTTCTTCTTCTGTAACAAAATCAAATCAAAATGTTGCATTCTTTGCTAAACCAAATCAATCTTTTGACAATAAAAGGAGAGTTGGAAGGGGACCTAACCCCAACCTCAAATGCACACATTGTAATCTGATTGGTCACACAGTAGAAAGATGTTATGAGCTGGTTGGCTATCCACCTAACTATAAAAAGAAAAATGCTAATCAATCTAACAAAGGGACCAATTCAAATAATACCACACATACAACTAACAAATCAGGTCCTGTATCTGCTGCATCTTTGTCTTTCACTCCTGAACAGGTCTCAAAACTGATGAATATCCTTAGTGAAAAGCACACCTCTGATTCCCAAACCTCAGGAGTTGGAGGTAAAGATAACTCATGTAATTTTTTCTCTAATGTTGGCATCTTAAATTACTTATCCATTTCGAAAAATGATTTTGAAACTGGGTGGGTTGTTGATTCAGGAGCTAACCAACACATGACCAAAACTGATAAAAACCTTATAAATTGTGTTGATGTATCAGATCTGAACATAACTGTTAATCACCCAAATGGTACATCAGCCAGAGTAATAAAAATTGGTGACTTGAATTTGACAAGTAATGTTATCTTAACAGACGTGTTTGTTGTTCCTGAATATAGTGTGAATTTATTATCTGTTCACAAGCTTGCTAGAGATAATAAATTAAAAGTCTGTTTTGATGAAGATAGTTGTAATATTCAGGATTTGAAGTCAAAGAGAGTCTTGGTGACTGGTAAACAAACCGGTGGTTTATACTTCTTTGCAAAACATGGTCAGTCTATGAATGTGTGTTATAACAGTACTCAAAATGCTAAACTATGGCACTCTAGGCTTGGACATCCTTCTGATAATGTTTTAAATGTTTTAAAAGATGTCTTTAAAATTGACACCATACATGAGTCACAGCCTTGTGACATTTGTCACAAAGCAAAACAAACTAGGGTTCCTTTTCCTTTGAGTGAACACAAGTCAAAGTTTATAGGAGAACTTGTCCATCTTGATTTGTGGGGTCCGTACAAGGTAACTAGTAAAGAAGGATATAGATATTTTCTTACAATCGTAGATGATTACTCACGGACAGTTTGGTGTTATCTTCAAAAAACAAAAGATGAAGTTTTTCAAAGCATAACAGCCTACTGTAGTCTAATTGAAAACCAGTTTAATAAAACAATCAAAGTTTTTAGAAGTGACAACGGTAGTGAATTTGTTAATAATCAGTTGTCAAGGTTTTTTGAATCCAATGGAATCTTACATCAAACATCTTGTACGCATACCCCACAGCAAAATGGAATTGCCGAAAGGAAACATAGGCATTTATTAAATGTTGCACGTGCTTTGTTGTTCCAAGGGGGTGTTCCTCTTAGTTTTTGGTCTGAATGTGTCCTAACAGCTACTTATTTAATAAACAGGACTCCCTCGTCTATACTATCAGGAAAAAGTCCCTATGAAGTAATGTTTGGTTTTAAACCCTCTCTTGACCATCTAAGAAACTTTGGCTGCCTTTGTTTTAGTACTGTTTTGAACAACTCAAATAAGTTTTCTAGTAGGGCTGACAAATGTGTTTTAATTGGATATTCAAATTTAAAAAAGGGTTATAAGCTTTGGAATCTCGAAACAAAAACTGCATTTTTTTCAAGGGATGTAAAATTCTATGAACATATATTTCCTTTTAAAGAAAAAAATATTACTGATTCCGTTTGTCAGCCTTCACCAGGATTAAATAGTTTGAATTTTTTTAATGAGGAGCCAAATGAGGTCTTTAATGGTAAAGTCCCCTATGATGATGAGAGGGACAAGTCTCAAGGGTCTGCTAATGAGTGTCAGCAACCTGATAACACAAGTAGCAGCACTTTTAGGGAGGCTGAAATTAATTTTCAGCAGCCAAGTGCTGATACAGGTGAGGGTCATGGGACGGTTGACACCTCATCAGAACCTAATGATGAGACAAACCCTTCTGAGGGGCAAAGTACTCATAATCATGAACCAAGAAGGTCAACTAGAACAGGGTCTTTACCAAAAAGGTTTTCTGATTATATAGTCGAGGGAAAGGTAAAATATGGCATAGAAAAGGTTGTTAGTTATGCGAATTTATCACCTGAAAATTTCTGCTTTGCTACTAATCTAAATAAGACAATTGAACCCCAAAATTATTACGAGGCATCCAAGGATAAAAACTGGATAGATGCTATGAATACTGAAATGGAGGCCTTGCACAGAAATAATACATGGGTTGTTGTTGATCTTCCGCCGGGTAGAAAACCCATAGGATGCAAATGGGTATATAAGATCAAGTATAAGTCAACCGGTGAAATAGATAGATATAAAGCTAGGTTAGTAGCTAAAGGGTATAATCAAAAGGAGGGCATTGATTTTGATGAAACATTTTCTCCTGTGGTAAAAATGGTAACTGTTAGGTGCATAATTAGTCTTGCTGTTCAAAATGGGTGGTCATTATTTCAATTAGACATTAATAATGCTTTTCTGTATGGAGATATAACTGAAGATGTGTACATGACTTTACCCGAAGGATATTACTCTAAATCTGATTCTAGGGTGTGCAAATTAGTTAAGTCTTTATATGGATTGAAACAAGCATCCAGAAAATGGAATGAAAAACTCACTGGTGTATTACTTGCAAATGGTTTCAAACAAAGTTTATGTGATCATTCCTTGTTTGTTAAGCAAAGTGGGTCTTTATTTGTCGCCTTGCTTGTTTATGTGGACGATATTGTGATAACCGGAAATGATAACCAAGAAATATCAAAGGTCAAAACAATTTTAAGTTCGAATTTTATGATAAAAGATTTAGGTATATTAAAGTATTTTTTGGGCATAGAAGTTTTATACTCAAAAGGGGGTGTTAGCCTGTCACAAAGAAAATATTGCTTAGATTTATTATCTGAATTTGGTTTTCTTGGCTGTAAGCCTGTTGGCACTCCAATTGAACAAACATTTCTTATTTCTTCAAAATGTAAATCTGATGAATCTATTTTGCCAAACATATCCATGTATCAAAAATTAATTGGGAAATTGATTTATTTGTCGTTGACCAGACCTGATATTTCTTTTACTGTTCAGTTTCTAAGTCAATTTATGCATGCTCCAACTAAAATACATCTTGATATTGCCTTTAGATTGCTTAGATATCTAAAGCAATCTCCTGGCAAAGGTTTGTTTTTCTCTAAAAGTGATTCTTTTGAATTAGTTTCTTTTGTCGACTCTGACTGGGGTAAATGTTTAGAGACTCGAAGATCTGTTTCTGGTTATTGTGTGTTCTTAGGCAACTCTCTTATTTCTTGGAAAAGCAAGAAACAAAGCACAGTTTCCAGGTCTTCTGCAGAAGCAGAATACAGGGCAATGTGCTCTGTTGCTTGTGAAATTCTGTGGATTATCAATTTGTTTAAAGAATTAAACATCAATTTTAAGTTACCTGTTAAAATGTTTTGTGATAATACTGCTGCGATATCTATTGCAGCCAATCCTGTTTTCCATGAAAGAACCAAGCATTTTGAATTAGATCTTCATTTTCTTAGAGAAAAAATTAGTGCTGGGATTTTTAAAACTGAGCAAATTAAATCTGCTCATCAAGTTGCAGATATTTTTACCAAAGGGCTGCCTGTTGCTCAACATGAATTGTTATGTCAGAAGCTTGGGTTGGTTGACATGTTTACAGTTTGAATTGAGGGGGGGTGTTAAATTTAGTAATACAATTCTTCTGTAACATGTCATTTCCTTTATTTGGTTAGTTATTTGTGTATGTCAAGTGTCTTTGCAGGTTATTAATATACATGCTGATTTCTTCAAGGGTTAAAGTTGCCAAAGATGGATTGTTGCGGTCGCTGCTGTTTATTGAGTCAAGTCCAAGGGTGTCAAGTGTTTCTTTTGGATATATATATTCATCGCTTCCGGCTTAGGGTTTCATATACACATATTCAAGAAACCTGCTCTCTAAACGCTCTCCTCATCGTCTTCTTCCTTGAGAGACTGCATATTCTTAATGCAACCTCCCTGTGATTCCTGTTCTTAATCTGTAGTTTCATCTTGTTATTGAGTTCACCGATTTGGTGAATCTCCTTTCGTTTGTATTGGTGTTATCATTCTGGAGTTTGTATCAAGTGGTTTCTTATTTTGTTGGAGTTTTTCTCAAGGTTGCTATATTTTTTACAGCCTTCTCTGGACTGGTTTTGTGATGCAGTAGTTACCTCTATGCTCATACACTAGGTCAACATTCTTGAGCTCAATTCACTTTGTTTCAAGATCTAATGAATTCACTAACATTTCATCATCTTATAGTTTATAACTTTTGAGTTTGCGTCTATCCCATTCTAAATGTGTGGGAGAGTGGTGGGAATGCATGACACTAAGGGGCTGTTTGGTTCATAGAATATTTATGATGAAATTGGAATCTATAAAAGGAATTGAAATTCGAAGGAATTAAAACTAATTCCTATCATGCATCTGGTTGGCAGAATGCATGGAATTTTTTGACGTAATCCTGATTGGTTGAAATGAATTAGAATGTAAATAGTAACAAATGAAAGAATTACCCCTTATTGTATTTTTTAAGGTTTTTTATTTATAATAATGGCTTTAAAAATAAGAATAAATACTCCAACAATTTATAAAATTCTCACGTTTTATGTTCATAGTTGCAAAATTCTCACATTGGTCCACTTAATTGATCAGATATGGATTTGTACGTATAAAACATGTTATATTTTCTTTTCTATTTTATGATGTGTATCGATCTATTTGTTAAAGTTTTGTTTTTTTCTCTTACATTAAAAGACCTGTAACACATGTAGTACCGAATCATGGATTCAGATTTAGCACAACGTGTTTGGCTCAATTTGGGTTGAACACTCAAACATGTTAGGCTAAATCAATGTCCGATCAACGTAACGTCTTTACACCATTATCCATCTACTTTTATACATTTTTAACGGGCGTTTATGTCAAGGCATAAAGTGAACTTTTTTATTAGATATTTATTTGAAAGCTGAATCTCATTGGATATTTTAAGTTAATTTAAAATTTTAAAATTTTAAAAATAGGATATTTTAAGTGAAAAATTAAGTTAATAATAATATATTTTAAGTCAAAATTCTAAAGTTAGAAAAACAATGTATGTGGTCAGCTATATAAGAAAACTTAGTTTTTAGATGTTTATTTTTGTGTTAAGTCTGTATTTATATAGTGATAAGTATAAGAAAAATAAAAATCTTTAGGTTAATGTGTTACATCATTGTCAACCTATAAATACGCAAGTTTACGTCAGATATAACTTTAATCTACGTGTAAAATTATGGGTTTGTGTTATGTCAACCCATAAACATGATCCATTTAATACTTAACTTTTAAACATAAACATGTGAATAATTTTGTAGTTTGGTTCATATAATTCCTCCAAAGCAAAGAAACTTTTAGTCAAAACAAATGAAGACAGTTGAAGTAACTTGAAGTAACTATTATTGAGTACTAGAAGAAATGGGTGTTTCAAACAAGTATGTGGGTAAAATTACGAGACACACAAGAACTTATAGAGAATGTTATTAAAGTTTTTGGCCTGTTCAAGCTGAGGTACATGTGATCCTTTCTTCATCACCTCCAATGAAGCATTGTTCCCCAACAATCTAAATAAGAACAACAATGTTACCACTTTAAAATCAGAAGACTCACACGCGCACGCGCATGCACACACATATGTATATGGTGAAGTTCATTTCAAAACATTGAATCTTTACGAGATCAACAACAACAAACCTAAATCATCTAGTTTTTTTGTTCAATTTTGTAAAATCTTTTAGCTTCTACATACTAATATGTATGATAAATATAACCTTTACAAATCATTAAAACATATTCTTTTCATTGTTTTTATTTACTTTTGAACGTTACCCACATATGTGTAGGCTATGTGAGGTAATATAGCCTACACATAAGTTGCACATGTATAAATAAGGTGTATGTTATAGATACACTCTATTTATTTCATCATCTCTATCTCTCTATACATACATATAGATACATGGAGAGAGATAGAGACAATATGGTGTCTAAATAACAATAAAGGGTGTTTGTATAACACAACCCGTAGATAAATAAACAAAATTTGTTTGTAATATGAATTTTAAGTTTATTGAATAAGAACTTTATTTTAGTTATTTTCTTATAATTAAAAAAATAGAATAAAAAGAAAAAGATTTATTTTGTTCTCACTGTTTTCGCAAAAAAATGTATTGTGAGTAGAACCTGCCCCTGTGTGTGTTTTCAAATGCCTACAATGGGATGGGAAAGACAATGCAAAAGAAACTCTACAAATGTTATACAATTCTAATGGTTCTTTAAGTTGTTCCTCGTACCATATACATATGTATATATATTTATACATATGTAAATATGCACAATACGTATATTTACACACATATGCATAACTAATGTGGAACCCGTATCTATACCTATACATACACATCTATAGATATCCATATATACACACATACATACTCTATATACATATATGTCTATATTTACATACATGTATGTGTGTATTTGTATATGCATATTGTTTGGATAACAATGGACTGTCAAACTGCTCAACATTGATTACGATTTCTTGTTTTGATGATTTCTTGAAGTTATGTCTTGTAATGTTAAATTGTTAATGAAGAATGAACATATATCAAACACGTGTCTCATACACATATAAATCAATAAGTATGAAGATCTAGTTCAATATGTCAAAGTATTTACATTAGCAGACCCAATTTTTTTTTCATGGGGTCGTAGAATATTAGGGATCGATTGTCTATCACTAAATATTAATATTTTTGGTACGGTCCGGGTCAAGTTGGATCAAATGATGCAATAAGAAGATAGAAAAAAGTAAAGCAAATAATCTAAAAATTGATCTATCAACATGTTTTAGTTTTTAAACTAACATTAACAATTAATATTAGGGTTGTAAACGAATCAAGCCAGCTCGTGAGTTATCTAGGATCGAATCGCGAAAAGTTCGGATTGAGCCAATTTTAAAAAACTCAAGCACATATTTGGGCACATTTAATAAACGAGCGCGAGCTGGAGGTTTACATATCAAGTTTGCTTGTGTGTTTAAATGAGTTTTTTATCTATTAAATTTTATTTAATCTTTTAAAATATATGTATCTAAATAATAGTTATTATAAATGTTTTTGATAAAAACAGTTAATCAATAAATAAGAGAGCCTAAGCATTTTAATAAAAATGGTTACAAATAGAAGCCTCTCACACCCTTTTACAACAACCAATTTTCTCAAAATATTTCTAAAAGACTTGGTAAAATCTCTCTCTAATTTTATGATAGTTTAACATCAATTCGAAGAGGCAAGATCAAGAGCAAAAACAAGAATTTGTGCTTCAACTTAGACCATTCTTGTTTTTTCATAGGTGTTACATTTAATCAGTGTTTTGTCACCATCTATATTTGAGATTTGTAAGGAGACATCACTAAGTGGGTTAGTGATTTAAGAGATAGGTGGTTATTACCTCCTAAGAGCATAGGCAAAATTGAGAGCATAGTAACATAAATGTCATTAGTTCTTTTATAAAGTAATTAGTAGAAGGTAATCATTGCATTTTAAAGAGTGAGATGAAGGTGATCACTTTTTTTGTAAAGTGAGACGTGTTGTAATGACAAGCTAGTGGAGAAAGCTCTTAACTAAAGATCATGGAGAGTGCGTAGAGTGGATTTGTTAATATCCACATGAACCTCTATCAATTGGTTTTATCTATGTTTCCCTTTAACTCTACATTTGATATATTGTTGTTTATGTCGCTTAAACATAAGTTTTAAACAAATAAATTTTCAACAAAAACTCCCCACTCTTTCTAGTTTTCTGATAGTTGGTATTAGAACAAGTTGCTCTTAGATTTTGAAAATAAGTTACATCTTTTTCAAAACTAGAGTTAGATCAATGGCCGTAAATATTTATGTAGAGGAGAATTCTATGTCTTGTCACTATTTGCTTGAAAAGTAAGAGTTTTGCTATTAGAAACAACATTTGATATTTATGTAAAAGATAAAGATATAGATCTTTGGGCTATTATTAAAACTATGATTTAGTTCCCACTATATATTTCGAGGAAACAAAATCTACCATTTCAATGAAAAAAACTCTTTAGACACCAAAAGATAAAAAACATTATTTTAGAACGTTGAGGGTAAATCTATTCATTGTAGTGGCTTCACTAAGTAATCAACATGAAAGAGTTTGTGATACGATTCTAATGAGTCAGGACTCAGGTCAACCTAATTTGGTTTGTCCAACAAGTATTCAAGACCATTTTTGACCCATTCAACCTCAGTCAAGGCAGTTAGCTGTTGGGAGGGCTAGTGGGTAATTGAGTAGGTGATGTTTAGGGGGTAACTATAGCAGTTACTTATGCTATTTAAGTTTATTTAAGTCTTGTGTTCTAGCTATAGGTTTTTGTCTTGGTTATTTGGATTATTTGTGACTTTTAATTGGAGAATTTCCCTTCTCGAATCGGGCCAACTATCTATCTATTTATTGTTTTGTTCCATCAAAATTTTTGAGTTCTATCATTTGGTTCCATTGCCGGAAAATGATGGAACCTTTTACTAGGAGTAGTCCACCCAATGGCAAAGGTTCTAACCTTGGTTCTTTTGCTGCCTAATTGGCAGCTATTGCTGCTTGATTAGACTATATTTTATCTTTGAAGAATGATGTTGCAGAACTCAAGATTTTGATGTATGGAACCCACGTCTGGTGCAATAGTCAAAGTGGTGATTATGAATGACCCATGTTTTGATGATGATTTCAAGTATGACAAAATACCTAAGGGTGAACCTCAAAGTCCAAAGACAGATCTGGTCAAGGAGGACTATCCGGTGACAGATCTGATCAAGGAGAACTGTCTAGTGACACATTTAATCAAGGAGGGCTGTATATGTGACATTCCCATGTCTAAAGTTGTAAGAGTTATGGAAAGCTATGATCTTGAAGTATCGGATGAGAAGCATGCAGGAGATAATCAAAGAATTAAAGATGAATATGAAGTCTTATGCAAGGACAAGCTGGAGTGGTTTAGATATAACGATCAGAATGTCAATTCTAGTCGTCTGAGTAAGCCAATAAAGTTCACAGAGCTATCTATAAAGGTTAAGGAACAACCCACCACTTATGAAGTTATTATGGTGTTGCTACCCAGGAATAAAATCATACATGCAAATTTGAAGCATAAGGAAATTGACCTTCAGTCACAATTCATTTTGGTTCATTAATGGGTCTATGAAGCGGGTCAGCCTACAATTGAATGGCTTGTTGCTTGGCAAAACAATTCCCTTCTTTCCGACTTAAGGACAAGTCGTTTCTTCGGGCAGGCAGTATTGATACGATTCAATGAGTCAGGACTCAGGTCAACCTAATTTAGTCTGTCCAGCAGGTATTCAAGTCCAATTTTGACCCATTCAAACCCAGTTAAGGCAGTTAGCTGCTGGGATGGCTAGTGGGTAATTAAGTAGCTAATGTTTAGGGGGGTAACTGTAGTAGTTACTTATGCTATTTACTTTTATTTAAGTCTCGTGTTCTAGCTATATGTTTTTGTCTAGGTTATTTGGATTATTTGTGACATGTAATCGGAGCATTGACTTTCTCAAATCGGGCCAGCTATCTATCTATTTATCTTTTTGTCCCATTAGAATTCTTGAGTTCTATTAGTTTGTATGTACAAAATTGTAAATGATGTATGTTATACTCGTGTTATTACCCATCAAGATAACCTTCAGACAATGAACTACAAGATTAAATTACTTGTACAATAATATGAGTAATTAATTGTTGGTGTAAGAGTTTTCATGTACAATATCATAAATGATGTTTGGAATACTACTCTTTACCCCTCAAGATAACCTCAAGTAATTGACAACAAGATTGAATTACTTGTACAACAATATGAGCGATTTAAAGTTAACGAACATGAAAAAATCGATGAGGATTATGCTTGGTATAATGTTATTGTTACTAGTCTAGAAGCTCATGGTACTACTTATACTAACAAAAATTATGTGAGAAAAGTTTTGATTCCATTTTATCCTAGGTTGTGGATTAAGGTATCCGCCATAGAAGTACTTAAGGGTCTTAACACACTTCAACTAGAAGGATTTACAAATGATCTCAAAATGAAAATTATTATTGAAAAAGATAAGGAAATTTCCAAACTCATGAAGGAGGAAAATAAATACATTTCTCATAAAGTTCAAAATTCAAAATCATTAAGTGATGATGATAATGAAGATTAATTAAAGATAACTGATAAAGAAGAGTATGCCATAGAAGTAAGACAAATTAAGAACTTCTTCAAAAGAATAGGCAGGTTCATAAGAAAGGCAAGTGAGGAAAGGCGATCTTCAAATAACAAGACAAAGGCTTCCTAAAAAGATATGAAGTGTTATAGGTGTGGTGATCCAAATCACTTTGCGAATGATTATACCTAGCCACCAAAGTGATAACAAGACAAAAAGTTTTGTTGGTGGACCGTAGAGTGATAGTGGTGATGAAGTTATTAATAAAAAAAGGTAAGTGTCTCATAGGCCTCGTAAAGGTATCATTCAACTCTTCTTCTTACAGTGATGATAATGATAGTGATTCATGTGATGAGCTTAAGTTGCAATATAATGGTTTGTGTTATTTTGATTTTAATGTAGCTTACCGACAAAACAAAAAATAACTTTCTATTTTTCAATTTTTAACTCTTTCCGGAGCAATATCTTTTTAGGGACTCAAAATGTTATGGTGGTACGTGAAATATGGTTTAAAAGTGTGATTGTGAGTAAACATAAAGTTCACAACACAAGAAACAAGAAAATATGGGTATGGTGGTATGTGAAATATGGTTTGAGATTTGTAAGGGGACATTAGTAAGTAGGTTAGTGATTTGAGAAGATGTGGTTAGTATCTCTCAAGAGCATAAGATCAAGGTAACCAATTCCTTTTTAAATGTGAAAGTTATAAGAAGATCACTTCTTTTGAAGAGTAATTCATAAAGTGAGGCTTTACCGTAGTTTTTAGCGGATAACCCCAAATTAGGTTTAATAGTACACCCCAATAGAGGACGATCATACTTGCTCAATTTATCTCTCTCAACTTGGATACCGTACGCAGTAGGGATTCGCAAATCTTGTAACAGTGATCTCTTAAGTTTAGAAGATAAGATAGTGGATCTAACTCTAGATTGAAGATATATGAGATAGTGTAAAGTAGATTAGTTAACATTCACTTGAACTTGTATAAATCGATTTTATCTATCATTCCTTTAAACTTTACATTTGATATATTATTAACTATAGTTAGTAGATTAACAAGAGTTTACTTTCAAACAATAACTTTTTTAAAGAAAACCTATTCACCAGCTCTCTATATTTCTACACATACACACACACACACATATATATATATATATATATATATATATATATATATACTCTTACATGTACATGCATGTACATATATAAGTATATGGATATACATACGTATATGTGTATATGTATATATACAGATAGATAATTTGTATGGTGTCTTTAATATAAAACCAATTTTAGGTAAATAACCGTTAAATCCACATAAACATTTACAGTGTGCATAATTCACCCAAACGGCAAGAAACGTGCATTGTCACCAACTATGATAATGAAACATCATCTTTCAATAAATTTTCTCTACAATGCACTCTCATTCACAAACATCCTTCCAATTTCAAATCAATTTTTATATCTAACTTTATAACCAAATTAGTTATTATTATCATTATTATTATTATTTTTATAAAATATTCAGATTTTAGTATTTTAAAGTTAAATTTAATAAGGTTGAAATCTTTTAAAAAATAGAAATGTATTTAATAAGCGGATATATTTATGCACAGTCATTCCAATTTTTTTCTTGATATTAAAATTTACAAAAAATTATATTATAAAAGTTTATTGGATTGATATATTTATAAATAGTGTAAATTCGTAAATCAAATGAAAAAATATAGTGGTTAATTGACATATATAGATATTTGCATGTGTATTGTTCCAATATGTTGAAGAAAATCACATAAAAGTTTACTTTGAGGAAAGCCGACCATACTCGTACTTGGGCACAACCCGCAACTGGAGTCATACAATTGAGCATTTGTGGGAAGGATACCACATATGGTTGTGGAGACAAGTATTGCTCCATTGTTGATGGTGTAAGCGTCTTATGTATCACAATAAAAACGGTTTGTATAATTGTTTATGTGGTCAACGGGTGTTTGCTCAAAATTGGTTCTTAGCCTATGCACACTTACAACGTGTACATATCTATCATGAAATAAGGAATGGGACGAAAGACTTACTTTTTTAGCTCTTTTGCCATATCGACCAAAAAAATGTTATCCTGGTCTCCCCATATGATTAACACTTTCTACGTTCACAAAGTATGAATATGGTATTAGTACAACATACAGGAGAAAGTAAGTTAATATTTAAAAGTGAAATTAAATTTAAGAACTTCGGTATATTATAATTTAATTGAATGGACCATTTTATGACATCAACATATTTAAAGATGATTTTTTTATATATTTTATTTATTTATTGTAATAGTTTAAAGATGATTTTTCCAAATTATTTTAATAATTAGAGTAGTTTATTTCCTAGAAGTAAATAAATTACAGAGATAGAACCTTTGAAAGAGGGGAAATGATAGGAGGGTCATGTTTGCCAAGTGCAAGCCCTTTAAGTAATTCCATCTTCTCTTTTCTGTTTTCACAATACAATTTCTGCACCAAAAATTACCATTCAACAGTTGTACAAATCGAAGAAGACAAGAACAGGTAGTTTTTGAGAGCAGACAATACATTTTTCGTGCATAACCAATCCAAAAGATAATGAAAAGCACCACAAACTAATCGTCAAATGTTTGCATTGTTGGTGTTTTCTAATTTGGTAATGATTTATATATTTTATAAATCGTGTAAGCATCACTTTCACATTAAAATAATTTGTTAATATTTTAATCGGGTAAGAGAGAACGTTGATTCACAAGAACGAGTGATATTCCTTATAATTCTTTTGTAGATTTGACTAAATATGACCTTATAGAAGCATTTAATCTATGTAATGAATCATTGTATCTCTTCATGAACATTATTTTCTTGTGTGTAATAAATCAAAGAAATGAAGATAAATGGAATTAAGAATAAAGAAAAAAGAGTAGAAAGGAGAAAATAATATAATTCAATATTCTAAAGTTCGAAAAAAATTAAAATATTTGAAGAGGTTAGACCGGAAGATTTTTTGTATTTTAATTACTCTCTTTTCAAATCCGCACAATTTAGAAGGAAAGTTAGGAGGAGGGAAGATAATTAAAATCCTATTTTCTTTTCTTTTCGCTTCCTTAAAACATTGAACAATTTTTTTTTAACGTCTTTCTACATATTTTCATTTTTCTCTTTAAATAGGATTCAAAAACACAACAGAAAGCCATGATAGTTGGTAGTTTTAACAACCATAATTGTCGAACACTAGCAGTTATATCAACATAACATTATCATTAGTGTAAATTTTTGCTATGATATGAAAATTCCATGGCACAACCCAGAACATTTTTGCTCTAATCGAGACATAAACCCATGACATTCAATTTGAAAAGTCATACACTAGGCTAGAAAGCTTTGTTTCATCAAAGTTGGTGATTCAAATCCAATTTAATATAACAATCATGATAATCACATAAGCGCAATCAATGATCAACTTTAAAAGAATTCAAGGTGAAATAGTATGGTTGGAATGATAAGGTACTTAAAAGGAAGTTTTAAACAACTAACTAATCTTATGAAATTGGTAGTTCAATAGAGACAAGGTTCTTCACATAATTCATTTTAGATAAGATGTAATCAGTTTAAACTTAATCTCATGCTCAATGCGTAATTAAGCTTAGGTGGTAATCAAATGAGACTATGAAACTTTGAGAATAGATGGTTGATGGAATCTATCTTTTTGAGTATATTATCTAGCCTTGCATAGAAGACATAAATGGCCAAAAAGACAAGAGTTTACCATGGTATCTTATACATAGAATTGTCATATGACGTGGAAGTTGAATTACCACACATTGGAAGGTGGGTGTGGACAAGCATAATAAACCAACTTATATGAAAGTAGATTCAAAATTATTAAGATAAATAGAGATATTAATACTCCCTATATTGCACTTCAATAATTGATTGTCTAATTTCTAGACGACACAAAACCCACCAAGCACCACAATATCAATGGTGGAAATTTTATATTACGCATTATTTGGTACGTTATCCATATATAAATGGTGTCGATGTGTGCCAATATTTAGACTAAAAGATTTCCCTAGTCTATAAAACAAATGTATATAGACTATGCTTATCCTACAAACATACTTTGTACAACTGATTGATACACACGTGGATAAACGACATAATAAGATAAAAATAAAAGTACTTGTATGCTGATAAAAACAGTGTGTAACAAGTCAAAATATATTAGTATAAAATTTTTCCGTATAAAAAAACAAGCAGGTTAGCATATACGTACGCACCATGGCAGTGGAAAAACATGTAACAATCACACGATTTGTTAAAAACATATTCTTAAATTGGAATAGAAATGATTAGCCCACTTTATTTGAAGTAAACATATAATTTTCTTCAATTGTATCGATAATAGATTAATTAATTAGAATAATTACTTATTAATTATTAGTCATTATAAGCTGACAAAACGGTTTAGGATAGAAAAGAAGCGACTATGGGTGTTCAATATTTGAATTGTATTCATCAATTAGAAAAACGAATAATAAAAAGACACACGTTTATAAATGATCGACTTAATTACACGGGTGGTCCCTATGGTTAAGCTCGATTTCACTTTTGGTTTTTAACTCTCTGAAATTATAAGTTTGGTCCAAAACTTTGTGCAAACGTAACAACGATGATCCCTGAAACGGATGGACGTTAATTATTGTTGTTAAGTGTGTGTGAAGTGACAAAAATACCCCATTCACCTTTCTTCTTCTCCATCAACCACCACTCCACCATCTTCAACCACTATGACCACCTGTACCACCTTCAACCACCACCACCACCCTCAACCTTCAACCACTACCATCTTCAACCTTCAATCCCCCACCACCACCACCACCTTCAACCTTCAATCCCCCACCACCACCACCACCCTCAACCTTCAATCACCACCATCTTCAACCCTCAACCACCTTTAACCACCACCACCACCACCCTCAACCTTCAACCACCATCATCTTCAACCTTCAACCACCACCATCACCACCATCAACCTTCAATCCCCCCCACCACCACCTTCAACCATCACCACCTTCAACCACCTCCAACGATGTCCATATCCATCATCGACCCTCCACCTCCGGCGACCGTTCACCTCCGACGACCTTTCACTTCCGGCGACCCTCCACCTCCATCATTGGCATCAAATCTGATGGTTGTTAATGCGATTCAGATCCGCTCACTTTTGTCACCACCATCGCCATAAACGTCACCATCTTTGGTGATGGTGGGTTTCGTTGCAGCAGTAGGTCGCCGGAGTTGAAGTGCCGGTGGAATGAGACAATGATACAAGGGTATTTTAGTCATTTTTAAAATATTAACTGAAAAACTTAACGGACATCCGTTTCAGGACCATCGTTGTTACGTTTGCGCAAAGGTTTGGACCAACCTTGTAATTTCAGAGAGTTAGAGACCAAAAATGAAATCGGGCCTAACCACAAAGACCACCCGTGTAATTAAGTCTAAATGATCTTGTAAGATAACAATAAAAGTATTTGTACGCTGATAAAAAGAGTTTGTAAAAAATCAAAAGATATTAAAAAAGAAAATTTTAGCATATAAAAAGGGAAACATGTTAGTATAAGTGAAGAAACATGTAACAATCACGAAAATAATTAAATTAAAAATTAAAAATTATATTTAAATTGGAATTTATATGATTGGCCCACTTTGTTAGGAAAAATCATATAAGTTTCGTCACTTGCATCAGCACTGGTTAATTAATTAGAGTTATTAGTTATTTATTATTAGTCATTATCAGACTTATATTTTAACTGGAATAGAAGTTACTGGCCCACTTTGTTAGGAGGAAATCATATAATTTTAAGGGTCCTAATAAATAGACACCCCACTTTATAAATCGACACCCACCTATACACCGCGTATGGGTCTATACGCGACGTATAGGGTCGAGTACATTAAAAACGAGAAAAATTCAGGGGGGGGTGTCAGAGAGCTATACGCCCCGTATAGCCCTATACGACCCCCCTATACGACACATATAGGGCTATACGACGCGTATAGCGAATTTCGACACTGACTACGAGTGAAAATTCAGGGGGGCTGTCAGAGAGCTATACGCCCCGTATAGCCCTATACGACCCCCTATACGACACATATAGCCCCATACGACACATATAGCCTTATACGATCCCCCCTCTATACGACGCGTATGGGGCTATACGACACGTATAGAAATTTTTAGGTGTGGATTTAAAATATTGGGGTGTCTATTTAAAAAAACCCAATTATAATCAATTGTATCAACAATGGATTAATTAATTAGAAATATTACTTATTAATTATTAGCCGACAAAGAAACCATTATTTTAAACGCTTTAGAATAGAATAGAAGATAGTAAGATGTTCAATATTCGAATGATTGGAAAATTCAAAGTTTGAATACATTCAATTCGAAAATTACCGATTTAAAATTCAATTTGAATTCTTATATTTGAATTCGATTTAATACGTGGTATAATTATTGAACTCGATTCGAATTGCAAATTGTAAATTTTGATTCGATGAGATTGGAAATTCAAATTAGAATACACAAACATGTATAAACAACCTAGTAAGAAAAGAAATGAAAATACATGACCAGGTAAGATAAAGATATAAGTACTTGTAAACTTATAAAAATAACGTATAAAAAGTCAAAAGATATTAGTATAAGAATATTCTACGGTATGAAAAAGTAAACATATTAGTATACTGTATATATTATACGTATGCACCATGCTAGTGAAGAAACTTGTAACAATTACATTACACAATTAGTTAAATACATATATTTAAACTGGAATATTAATTATTGGCCTACTTTGTTAGGAATAAACATATAATATTCTTAAATTGTATCAGCAATGCATTAATTAATTAGAAATATTATTTATTAATTATTAGTCATTATGAGCCACCAAGAACCTATGTTTTGTTTAACGGTTTAGAACAGCATAAAAGCGATTAGTGAGACTTACGTCAATGAAATCGTTGAGAAAAAAATCGGGCACGTAGACACGATTAGATAAAGCCATACGCATCAAAGTACGGAGCTGCCCCGGCGTCTCGGGTAGCATTAGGTCCTCGATTTTTTCGACGTTTGCCCTCTTGAGCAGCTCGGCGTTATCCTTGGGCTTCATATTCACCCCTGAGCTCGCGATCACCACTTTTTCTACCCTTTCGGGCCACATCTCGGCCATTCTGTACGCCACGAAACCCCCATAACTTGTCCCTACCACCGAGTACTTATTCACGCCAACCTTCTCCATTAGTTTTCCAATTGCTTTTGCTTGGAAGATCTCTGACCGCTCAGGGGATCTCGTGGTGGATCCTCCAAAGAACACTAGATCGGGGATGTACAAGTCGAAATGAGGCGAGAGAAATGACACCTACGTAGAGTAATGAAATTAGTAACCAGCAACAATTATGTTGTGTTCTCGAGATTATTTAATGAAAGAAAAAGAAAAGAAAAAAAAATTATTTTCTTTTCGTTTCTTTTTCATTCTCTTCTTTCCTTCTTTTCTTTTTTCTTCATTTCATTTTAATTTGAAAATATTAATTTTAGCATTTAATTTCCTTTCATTTTTTATGTTTTCTTCTTAACGGAAGTCGGAAACACAAATTTGTACTTTTCATTCAATTTCTTATATTAAAAAGAAAAAATATCTGAAACACAAATTTTATTTTCCTTTTATTTTCTTTTTTTCTCTCATTAAATGAACTCAGTAACATAACGTTAAACCAAAATACAAAAGTACGTTTACATTTACCTGTTGCCGCCACTGCCAAACGCCATGAGGACCGAATCCGTGAATTAAAAGGAGCGATGATTTGCGTTGTTCATCATGAGAAGATGGTTTGGGTCCCCAAAAGTGGATGGTGGTGTATTCATCCACATCTACGGATTGGGAGGAGAGGCCACATGCACATAGGGAACGACGGAGGAAGGACCCATACAAAGAGACAAAGCTGAGGCAAGAGACCACCATTATTGTTGTTTGATGCGATGAATTTCGGTGTTAAATGCAAATAATGTTTGGTGAGCTACTCTTGACTCTTATAAAGGCATAGAAAGATGAGGGAAGAAGAATTAGTACAACAGTTTATCTTTTTTTTCCTTTTAATATACTTTTATGATTAGTTAAATCTTCCCCGTTTTCTATAATAAAAATCTGATAATAAAAAATATAAGAAACAATTAAATCTAACTCACACTCATAATGGTTTAGTTGTAGTTTAGTTATTTTTGTCGTATGTTTTATTATATAAATTAAAAAACTATAATAGTTGTAACATCTTAGGCAAATCTCACATCGGCCGTGGACATGAGAGATTCCTGGTTCATAAGAAATGTCTGGTCTTTAATATCATCAACGCGTTTTGCGCGCATTGGCTGTGGATGAGAGGAGAACTCCATAGTTAAGCATGCTTAGATGGAAGCAATCCAGTGATGAGTGACCTTCCTAGGAAGTTTTCACCTGGGCAACCAAAAACAAATCCGTAAGCTCCTCGTGAGCAAAACGAACAATATTGATGGTATGAGGGGCGAGTGTTACAACAGTATTCTCTCACTTTGTTAGATTTATCAACTAAAATGCACTACAAAAAACTAAAATGTTTTTCAATTAGGTAGTTAACAAGTTAGTACCGGAATTGAAAATTTTTTCAATTCAGGTTGTAATAGTATTGTTTAAAGATTATTTTTTTCTGTTTAATGACAACACTTCTATAAGAACGAATTCAACGCGACATTGAGAAAATATTCTTAACTTATTAGTGTACATCATTTACCTTTTATCGACGGGTGGTAATTATGATCACCGTGGTTCAATGCCTTGAAATTGCTGTAATATGTTTCATTTTCTACACCAGCAAAAACATCTTTCTCGACATAACACATCGATACATATGTGAGAAAATATAATCAATATTGTTGCATTAATCAATTTTGATAAACTTCATCGAATAAAAAAGTCTTTCGACATCAAACGTTGTGACAACAACCATTGCAATAGGCAAGACCTTAATGGATGAGTTCAAAAGTAATTTGGTACTTGATTTGTATAACTTTCTTTACAAGTTCTTCAATATCTGTTGACATAGATCAAAGCTTCTAAATTGTTCTGAATATAACATGGCAAGCCATAATAACATCTCATGATCAAAACACTGAAACGAATCTCTAAGATCAAGTGGACAATACACGTAAGCAACTTCGAGTTTAACATAGTAAGCCACTCATTAACCCATTAAGTATAAGATCTAAGAACCTAAATAGAATTAAAAAGTTTAAATTTTGCTAAATTAAAATGTAATAAGCTAAACTTTGTTAACTAAAATAATTAAAAATTAGATGCCTAATAAAAACATAAAAAGGTAGAGATATATTCGTAGCTCATCATTAATTATCTTTCTATGCCGTTCTCGAATCACATCCACCATATTAGGCATATCAATTTCATTTGAGAACAATATGTAGCGAGTTATTTTAATAATTTTTCTCATCCATCGTCTTTGTATATCTTTATATCACATTTCATATCTTAAATCATTCTAACAATATTACCAATATTTTGATTTTTAACTATAAAGCTCGTGACAAGCCATTTGTCTTTCTAAATAAGTTTAACATTAAACGAGCAACACAAATAAATTCAAAATTTTACATAATCTCACCCAAACTAAAATCTGTGCCTACTTTCACTTGTTTTCACACGTCTAAAAGTTGGTGTATAGACTTAAGATGGGAACCCCAACGAGTGTCACTAGCTCGGGCTAAGCTCATTTCTTTGTTTTTTGATTTATTTCTATATAAACTTTACCTATCTCTATATGTTTCACAAAATTACCATCTTATTTTTGACAAATTGTATCTATCCTTTTACATGAAGCTCGTACAATACTCACAATCATCGTAAGGTTATCACTAACATTATTCGCACATGCATAATCAAATGACGTAGTCACGACAACTAATTTCAATTGGTATATATGTAATCTTATGTTAGGAATCTGTGTATCACTTAAAAAAAGAAAAAAAGTAAGATTATTAACAATCATTGTGATAAATTTGACAATAAAATAGTGTACATGAGTCTGATTAGATCAATTCCTATCATGGTCTAGTTATATGTTGATCTATGAAAAGGTTAAAGCTACTGAAAACTCAAGAACTCAACACTGGATGCCAACTACCGATTTTTGCAAAGTGCTGAATCAACTGCCAAACAACATGTGCTGAATGACTGCCGATCAGCATATGTTGAACACCTACTTATCAGCACTTATGGATAAGAAAGTTGATCGACTATTACTAATCAGCATTGAACTACTTAAACTTTTACACGATACAAGACTGTCTATACCGACGGCTGTTGTGTGCTACTTTTTGGAGACAAATAGTACTAAAGCTAGCTAACTCTGATATGCCGATTGTCTGTCTTGTAGTACATTCTAGACATAGGATGGTTTATTCTTATTGTTTAGATTTCATAGTATAAAACTCACATACTTGTATAGTAGAGGCAACCTTGGTTAAGCCACTTGTGTATTTACTGAATATTACTTTTTGTACTCAGTTTTGATTAATCAAGTGAATACTTTGAAAGAACAACTTGTGTACTTATATTTACTCAAAAGTATTTATGGTTGTTAGTAAGTTGTTAACTTAGATTCTACATTTGTTAATTTATGATTCTAAGGCCTATATGAATGCTGATGCACCCAAAATAAACCAAGTGCTTCCTGCATGCATGCACTTGGTACTAAGTAGAAGTTGCTTCTGCATAATAGATATTCTAAGTGTACAATCTTCCAAAGCCAAGATCAATATCTTGTGAAGCCAAAGTGAAGTCTTTGGAAGCCAATAAAGTGAAGACAAATTTCTTTCAAAGACTTTGAAGAACATGCTTTCTCTGATGTATTTTTCATAAAGCTGACCAACTTTCCATTGCAACTTTAAAGACTCACCAACTTATACAAGTTGGTGAATGATCCATGGTTTTTGTAACTGTACATTGAGGTCTTGAGTTTGTAACTTTCTACTTTATGTACTTTTATCCTTTTTGTAATATATTAGGATGTGAGCTATGTCATGTTATAGTCACTAGTCAAAAGACAAAATTTTCTTTTGACTTTACATTGATCTTGTTGTCTAGTGTTTCTAGCTTGCATTCAAAGTATGGCCGACTGTAGGATGTAGTAGAAAGTATCTCAAGTCCTTGTATCTTATTTTTTATGCTTTGTAACACTTGTAAAAAGAACTTGAGAAGCAATATACTACAATCTTGAAAATCCTTACTTTGTTATTGTGTTCTTAAAGTTCTGCCTCTTGTAAGTCTCAGTTCCCTATTTGATTTGTTAAGTGTTCTAACACTCTTCTCATGGTGAGACTAAGTGTATTGACCATCCCTTAAACGGTCCTGCAATTGGTATCAGAGCATTCCAAGCTCTTGATTGTAAGATCTCACCATCTTAGATCCTTCAGTCTCACAAAATACTTAACATCTCAAATGGCAGCTCTCACAAAGGCTGATATGGAAACCAGAACAATGACAAAGTCCCTAGTGATCACTCCTGAAGACTTTGACACTTGGTGTCAAAGAATGGAAGGCTTTATCAAGCCTCATGACTCCAGGATATGGGAATCTGTTGTCTCTGGACCTCGCATACCAAGCACCTCTTCAGCTGCTACTGGGGGTGGTATGATTCCAAAGGAGGTGGCTAACTATTCTGAGAAACACAGGAAGAGAATAGATACAGATCAGAAAGCCATGATTGCCCTCCAAACTGCTCTTCCAAACTCTATATACAGGGGCTTCAAGAAGTGCAAAACTGCTAAGCAACTATGGGATGCACTGAAGCTCATGTATAAGGGGTCCACTGAAGCAAAAAAGAACAAGAAAGACCTCTTGAAGCGGCAGTTTGAGAACTTCACCTTTAAAACAGGTGAAACCATGACTTAAAAATACTTCAGGTATGTTGAGATTGTGGATACTCTAATGGATGTTGGAGTAACTCTTGAAAATAAAGACATTTTAAGGAAGTTCATGTCTCCTCTTCCTAGACAATGGACACATTATTGTGTTGTTATCAAGAGAACTGGGAACCTTAAGAATCTCACTCTTATAGAGTTGTATGTTATTCTTAGTGAATACCAGATGGAGATGAACATGCAAATTCTATCTGGTAACTCCAGCAATCAACTGAGTTCAGCCCTTCATTTGGTTGAAAGGATTGTAGAGAACCACATCATCATCTTATCTGCTACCCTGACAACTCACAAAAGGGTCCTTTCATCATCTTTCTAGAGACACCAAGGGAGAGTTATACTCGAGGAAGTCCATTCCAAGAGACAAGCTCTTCACAAGCTTTTGTGTCTGCTAATGAAAGCACTGGCAACTTTCTCTTCACCCTTGAAGATCTTGAATGTATCCATCTGGATGATCTGGAGTACATGAAGATAGTTCAGCAAATGGCTCTTCTCACTCATAGAGCCAAGAAGTTCTACAAGAGGACATGGAGAAAGTTTCCTAGCAACGCAGCCAGTGGAAAGTTTGGGCTGGACAAGAGCAAGGTGAAATGTTACAACTGTAACCAAATGGGACACTTTGCTAGGGAGTGCAAGGCACCAAGGACAAATGGTGGCCAAGCACAAACTAGACCAAACTACACTAACAAAGCCAACCAAAATGAGAAGCCAAAGCAGGAAGCTGTAGTTGCTGTTGAAGAAGGAGGCTTTGACTGGAGGTTTCAGATGGAAAATGTTTCTTCAAATCAAGCACTACTGGTTGACCATGATGAAGCCAAGGTAATGGAACATCTTTGTACACCTAAATGTATTGCTAAAGTTAATAGATATAGGTCCTATAATTTAGAGATGAGATCTGATCTTGAGTCTTTAGATATCTTAAAATCTGATTTTAAAAGAGCTGAAAATGATTACAAACTTAAAATAAAGATTTTGAGAAAACCATTTCAACTCTTAAACATAAGCACACCAACTATAGGACTCAAATCAAAGATCTCATCACTAAGTTAACTGAATGTCAGCCTGAGCTTGTGATCAGCAAAGCTAGGGCAGAAAAATATGTTCTTGAAGAAAAGACCTTCAAGAACATAATATCCTCATTCTTGCATGCAAAAGTTTATTATCATAAAAGACCTTCAAGAACATAATATCCTCATTCTTGCATGCAAAAGATGAGCTTACTTTTATAGAACCCTTGAGTAAAGAAGATGAAAACTAGATAGTAAAGGTTGACTCTAAGAAGAGTGAAGAAGAACATCATAAAAAGGGTCACTAGTCTCCTGAGGAGAGAAAAAGAGTTGGAATGACCAAGTCTAGAAGAAAGAACTTGATCACAAAGACCAAAAGAAAATCCAAGAAGACTTAAGAGATCAAGGTAACTTTTAACTCTATGTAGAAACAACTTTTTATCTCTGTAGGTTTTGAAGTGGTTAAGGCTGAAGACTCAAACTTAAACTCTAGTACCAGGAGTTCTAGTTCTTGTCCAATTCATCCCAACATCATGAAGAAGGCTGATCAGTTGTGTACTACTGCTACACAACCTGAACCATCCATCTCCAAAGGTAGTTCTCACCCTAAAAGAATTGCCATATCATTTGCAAAAATGAAGATGGAGAAGAAAAATGATCAAGTATAGCTTTGTTCTCAAAGGAACACTCTCAGAAGGAGGAAAATGGATTGTGTTATGTGTGGCAGTACCTCTCATCTAGCAAAGGATTGCATCTACAACTAAAAAGTACTGCCCATATGACCAAGAAAGAAACTTCTGAGAAGATGAAGAAGAAGCAAGCTTCGGAAGGAAATTGTTTTCCTTTTGGAAGCTCCAAAATGAAGAAGAAGACAAGTGAAAACTTGCCTTTGGAAGAAAAGTTGGTCTCTGAAGAAAGAAATACTTTCGAAGTACTGAAGCCTGCTGCAGTGTTAGCAAGATCTTCCGAAGGTCCAGTCTCCAAAAACTTCTGAAGTTGTAAAAACTTTCGAAGTATAGAAGGACAAGTCTAAGCTTTCAAAGGTGATATGGAAGACAAAGAAAGACCATGTGACTGAAAGTTCATCATCAACATCAGCAAATGATCCTCCAAATCTGACAATAGGATCAATTACTGTTGCATTGTCTTCAACTTCTTTTGATAAGCACAAGACCAACACGACTTGGGTTTCCAAATGTAACTAAGCATCTTTTTTATGCAGTACAGCTCAAGACAAACAGGAATGTATTGATCATTGATAGTGGCTGTTCCTGGCACATGACATGCAATGATTCTTTACTCCAAAATTTTGAGAAAATTAATGGAGGACCAGTTGCTTTTGGAGGAGATGCATGTGGTTACATTACTGGAAGGGGCATGTGATCTGGTTGTCGAGACTCGATTAAGAAACAAATTAATTTATCGGTCTTAGCTATCTTTATTGTGTAAGGGTAAGTAAGGTCGTCTTCTCAGGTAATATGTGGGAACTGTTTAATTAACATGACTCGATTAACTAAAGCTCAAACTTTATAACTAAAAATTGAAACTTTGAATGGACTAATGAACACAATAGCATAAATAAATAAACATTTAAGCAAATCTGATTAAATAAAGAAAAGCAATCACTTTCGGATTTTTAATTCTGCAAGATCAACAATTGGTAATTCTAAATTAGGGTTTGTAAGAAAGAATACTTAAAGATCTCAACTTTTGATTAAAGTGATAACAAAGGAACAATCCTTTAAGACTCGTTCATTCACAATGTTACCAATTTACCTATATCAAATTGTCTACTTTTCTTATTGAGCTCATGATGCAAGAAATCCCAAAATTGATAATAAAGCACACAACTTTATTTATAAGCAAATCGTTTAAATCAGTCAAAATATAATGTTTCATTAAATAATCAATGTTTAATACAAAAACCCAATCAAACATACCAATTGTCTCACTTTACAAGAATTGTACTCCCGAAAGCAATTAAGAGAATCTAGCCACACATCGTCTTCATTAGATCTTCAATCTTGACTTGATGATGATCAATGATGATATGGAAGATGTTAGGAAGCTAGAAAGCACCTAAAATCTCATCGAAATCACCAAGTTTAAGCTGCCAAAAGTTTTTCTTCGACTTGGGGTTGTATGTGTTTAAATAAACTTGAAAATCCACCAAATTCGGCAGGGTTGTTGGGGACCGGCGTATCATACGCCCACATGGGCATATAATACACCCAAACCAGCTCCAATATGCCCAACATTTTGCTTTTTTTCATCAAATACGCCCACTAATACGCCACCAATACGCCGCCCGACGTATTATACACTCAAATCCGGCGTATCATACGCCGGTACACCTAAATTTTGTGCCTTTTCTTGTAAATATTGATATTTACATCTTCAGTCCTTGTAGTTGCGTGTTTTGGCTCTTTTCATCCAAAATAAGCACACAAACAACTTGAACTTGTTTCACCATTATCAAGATGTAAAATCAAACATTTATATGAACTAAACACCAAATTATTGACACGTGATCACATCCCTACACTTAACCTTTTGTTTGTCCTCAAAAAAACTTACTTACAAACTTCTCCCTAATTAAGCACACATGCCACATTATCACTACCTTGAACAAATAAGATCCCAAGACATGCTTAGTTTTCAACTTCATGATGTAATATTCACAACCTAATCATTTAATACTATTTGCCTTTGAATTCTTTGGTTGGCATATACTTACCTTTTGCTTCAAACATTCATGCATTCACATTCCTCAAAATAAACATTCCTCTCGGTTATTTTTATGGACTAGTGATGATATACTAGTGTTTATGGAGCTCTCAAACCACAAATGCATATACTAATCATAAGCTTGTATATTAATCAAATAGCCATAAATTGACATAATATAATAAAAAAATCAAGAGGTCTTTCTTGGGTGGTAATGTTAAGATAGGGTTTAAGGTAGGATTGAACGGGATTTTAGAGTGGCTAATGGAGAATGAAATTCAACTTAAACACAATAGATATCTCATTTATCACTATTATTCTTCTGCTTGCACTACTTGTACAATTTCTCACACTATTTTGGTTGCTGCATATTTGGTTATTTTGACCTCATATTTAGCTTTTCTTATTTTCTATTTTTTTCCTTTTTTTTCTCAAGAATAACCTTACTATTACTGAACTACTATTGATATGACAGTTCTAAATATGTTATGGATTGGACTTCATCCCCTAAGGTTTCACAAAAAGGCTAAGGCTTCTAGGTTTATTGTTTTGGCTTTGAAATGACAAGTTAGGGCTCAACGTGGATCTATAGGAAGATTTTGTAGGCATGGAATTGAAAAGAAAGGTTTAAACAAATGGTTCAATCCTAATGCCTCTGCAGGATCGGTTTTTGTCACTTAACACTTTGTTTTTCTCTCAAACTCACCTGAATCACACTCGGTTTAGATGATGCAGAATCCCTTCTAAGAGTTGAATGAAATATAAGAAAACAAGAACACAAAGAAATAATTTTCAAGGTTCGTATATATTACTTTCAACTAAAGTATTTAAAGACTCTTACAAGCATATTACATGAGTACAATGAGAAACTCTATATACTAGATCCTACAACCGGATAAACTTTGATACCAGCTGGAAACCTATGACTAAAGCAGATACTACAATGCTAAAGTTAAGGTATCTTAGATAAAGTATTATCTAAGATGTTGATACATGTATGTCCCTAGATCATGATTTGTAATGTAATGAACTTGTCTGTCTGATTTTGATGTAATTGTATTGATTAATGAAATGATATGAATTGGTTGTTACTTGTAATGTTTAATATTTCATTAATGAGTTGTGATTGAATTGATTGGGTTTATGAATGTTTGAATGAGTGCACATTAAGTTATATTAAATAGAACATTCAAACTTAACTTAATGAAGTTCTCATGCGAATGGCCCATGCGCGAATGGACCACACGCATGAATAACTTCATACGATTGACTCAATCGCACGACTGAACCAGGAGACTGGATCAGTCGTATGATTGACACATAAGATTGACTCAATCGCACGACTGAACACTCAGTCGTGCGGATGAATCAACCGCATGGTTCAATCGCACGACTGAACCATACTTATGGCCCAGTCGCACGATTGAACAATACTAACCTATAAATAGACCCAATTCGTGGGAAAACGTAAGCATTCATCCCATTACGACTCCAGACGTACCCTAGCCGTCCAGAAGCCTCCCAAATCGTTCTCCAAGTTCATAGAACACATCAGATCGGTTCCTAATCGATTTCTGACGTTGATATCAATTCTTGATTGATTCATCGTGTGTTCTCACTGATTGGATCGCCAATCAAATAGGATTCCGCACTATTTGAGTTGGTTTAACACGCAATCACTCGGTATTTCGTTCAAATACCAGGTCCTAACAAGTGGTATCAGAGCTTTGGCTCTTGATTTCGTGTTGATTCAATCAAGATTGCATAAAAGTTTGTGTTTTTGCACGAAAAACGCAATCTTTTGCATCAAAAGTGATCTTGGACGTTCCCTGCTCATTGAAGTTCAGTTTCTACGGACTTAGACGATTTGGACTTGCAAAATTTCGAATTTTTACGGCTGAAACCCGTCAAACCTAGAAATTTTCGCAAAACAGCAGCTTCAGTCGCACGAGTGACTCATTCGCACGACTAGACTCATTCGCAGTGTTCATTCGCACGACTGGACCTAGTCGCACCCTTCATTCGGCCGACTGAACCGTTCGTTCGCATAGCTCACACGCACCAGATTCATTCGCACGACTGAACCATTCGCCCTGTTCAGTCGCACGGTTGAACCAATCGCAGAGTTCATACGCACGAGAGGACCATTCGCATCCTTCAGTCGCATCAGTTAAAGTTGATTTGATTAGACTCTAAGTTTAGTAACCATGGAAGATCAGATGTCAGCCTTTACTGCGGGGAAGGACTCAAGAATTCAGAACCTGCTGCTGCTTGAGAGTGAGGTGGGTATTCACAATAAACCACCAAAGCTTTTGACTTTAGATGAGTCCTCACTGGAAGCAACGTTTTGAGATCTACCTCAATGGAGTAGATCCTAATCTGTGGGAAGCTATCGAGGTGGGGTATAGTACACCGGTGGGAGCAGATGGAGTGAAATTAACGTTAAGTGGGATGACTGACGCACAGAAAGTAAAGTATAATGCTGAGAAAAGAGTTTATGCGGATAACTCAGTCGATCCCCAAAGACATATTCCACCAGTACTCAGAGAACAAGCAGTCCAAGAAACTGTGGGATGAGCTAGAGAAAGGTATGATGGGAATGCATCGTTAAAGGCAATCAAAGCAAAGGAGTTAAAGAAGGAATTCGATAACTTCTCATCGATTGGTAACGAGAGTTTAGATGAAGTCATAGACAGATTCTACCATTTGATGAGCGAGTTGCATACACATGGAGTGGAGAAACTATGGAAGAAAAAGTAAGCAACTTCGCAGATGGATTGCCTGATAAGTGGGCTTCATTCGTGTCTAATCTTAGACAGAATGGAATACTTATAAAGCTGGATATAAATGACTTTATTCTTAGACTGCGTGAAGAAGCACTAAGGATGAAGTATAGAGCACAGAAGTCTTCATATACACAAAACCCAGCTTTATACAATGCCACGCCTCAAGCTAAGACTTCTGGAGCACCTCTCCAGACAGCATTTGTGTCTAGCTCGTCAGGTCCTTCACATGCTTCTCCTTCTGGATCAGACACGTCAGGGTCGTCATGTACCCATTATATTGGATCAGAAGCAAGTGCTACTAAATTGAAGACCGAGAACCTCGGTAATGTGACTGTAGAAGTAGCACGAGAGCATATGGATCTTCTAGCCGCTGTAGTTCATTCATATGATGGACTTGTGGCTGGGAAGATTGGAAACTGTCATTTGGCAGATGAAGACTACGAGCAGGTAGATGAAATGGAGCTTGAACGAATGGATATAATGTGGGCCTTAGCTAGCGCTGTCCGAAGGGCGAAGAAGTTTGTTAAGAAGACTGGACGGACAGAATTTGATAGCTACTAAGGACACCACATTTGGTTTTGACAAGAGCAAGGTGACTTGCTTCAACTGTGGAGAGAAAGGGCACTTCAAGAGGGAATGTGTCAAACCAAAGAAGACGGGTAATGGGAACCCGTTCTCATCCTTTACTCGCCAAGACAAGCAAGCCTCTAGTTCTACTTCATCAAACAAGGACCCAAAAGCCTTGACTGCTCATGATGATGAAGGACAGGACTGGAGTTTTAGATTTGTCAACCCAGAATCTAACATTGCCAGTGTTGAAGATATTGATGATGATTCTGCGAGTGAAGGTGATTTAGCAGTTGATATAGCAATGTCACACAGTGAAGAAACAACTGCAGCTGAAGTCAGTTACACACCAAAGGAGGAAACTTCCAAGTCAGATTCAGAAAAGTCAGAATCACCAGAACCAGAGACGTCTGATGCTGCGTTGATGGCTAACTCTTCTGAAACAACACAGGTAAGTACAACTGACCAATTGTTTAATAATCATGCTTGTTCTAACTGTGATATGTTTAGGAATAGCATTGATGAAAAATTTGCTAGGTTATTAGATCACAATGATAACTTAGTAAAGGACTTACAACTATGCACTGAGGCCAATAGAGTTCTAAAACAAAATGAGCATAGTTATAAAGAAAAGATAGACCTATTGACTAAGCAACTTAGGGAAACCGAAGTAGTTGCCTTTAATCAATCAAATGACATTAGGTACTATCTAAACTCCCTAGAGGACACTAAGAAACAAAAGGCAGTTCTAGAAGTAGAAGTTAATTCCTTAAAACAGAAACTGCATAGTTGGACTAGTTCTTCACACATAGTTCAACACTTAGTGAGAGAAAGAAATAATGGGGAGGGATTAGGCTACAAAGTGGTTCCACCACCACCTGAGACCTTGATGAACACCAAGTCTAAACCAGTAACAACAACCCAATCAAGGATCATGTGGTGACCACTCCTCTTGTTACTGATCCAGACACATCATGTTCATCTACTGAATCTGGACAGAAACAAAAGGAGGCCACTTCAAAGGCAAAGGGTAAATTGCCTTGTGTTAATCTGGAAAATGAATTTGAAAAAGTTAACTTAAAGTCAGGGTCAAACAGAGTCAAATCAGAACCCAAAAGACTTCAAACGTTAATTTTTCACATGCTACAAGTCAAAAACCAGTTAACCAAAAGTTGAACAAGTTAAACAGGTTAAAACAGTTAAATTTGTTAAACCAGAGAAAACATCAAACATGCAAGAGTCAAAACCTAAAGTGATTGATGTTACTAAAGTGTCACGCATTTCTCCACAAAGAAAGTCAAACTATAAGGTTGATAGCAGATTGTGCTACAACTGTGGAGAATGTGGACATATTGCTTCCTATTGTCCTTTCTATCAGACACCTAGGAAGAAGATTGATCTTCAGGACTCTAGACCTAGGTCTTCTAAGAGGAGTTCTCTAACTCCACCTAGAAGATCTAGTGAACCTAAAGTCCAACCTGTAAGCCAGACGACTGTTTATCATAAACAGGCATTGCACAAATCTGGCTTATGGAAAGAGAAGACTACCTGTGTGACTGATACTGATGACAAGAAGGAATCTGAGTTACCCTCACCTTCTAAAGGTCAATGGGTAGAGTTTATGATGTGTGATGCCTCTGGGAAACCCAAGACAGTAAAGGCTTGGGTTCCTAACCTAAACTAATACATTTACTTGATATGTGCAGGGTGTTCGGTATAGCGCTGAGACTAACACGTGGATTATAGACAGCGGAGCATCCAGGCACATGACAGGAAATAGAGCCCTTTTATCAAATGTCAAACAAATAAAAGGAGGGCATGTTTCCTTTGCAGGAAACAAGGGAGGATACATCACAGCACAGGGAGAAGTGGGAAATCAAAAGTTAAGTTTGATAAGGTGAACTACGTTCAACAACTTCAAAATAACTTGCTTTCTGTTTCCCAAATCTGCGATAAAGGATTTAAAGTCATCTTCGACAACAACAAGTGTTACGTGCTGAAGAAAGACTATATGATTCCAGAGGATCAAGTTCTGATGACTGCTTCAAGATATAAGGACCTATATGTCTTGGATCTGTCAACAGCTGCTCCAACGGATCATGAAGTGCAGTGCTTTCTATCTAAAGCTACTGAGAAGGACTCAATCTCCTGGCATAGGAGAATGGGACACATTAGTCAAAGGAAGATGAATCACTTGATTCAGAAGGACTTAGTGAGAGGAGTAAATGTCAAGAACTTCCAACTTCCTGACTTTTGTGTAGCTTGCAAGAAAGGCAAACAGACAAAGAAGTCTCATAAGGAAAAGAAAGTTCATTCAATAGAACTTCCTCTTGAACTTCTTCACATGGATCTGTTTGGTCCAGTCAGTACAAGGAGCATTGCAGGCGATCTGTACTGTTTTGTGGTCACTGATGACTACTCAAGGTTCACTTGGGTAATGTTTCTGAAATCCAAATCAGAAACATTTGAGTCATTCAAGGAATTAGTCACCACTCTGGAATCTCTCTACAAGCTAAAGGTTAGACAAGTACGCTCAGACAACGGGACCGAATTCAAGAATCAATGGATGGAGGCATACTGCAAGGAAAAGGGAATTGTTCATCAATTCACTTCAGCATACACGCCTCAGATGAATGGTGTTGCTGAGAGGAAAAATAGGAGCTTGATAGAGACTGCACGGACTATGCTGGCGGACTCGAAACTGCCTATCCAATTCTGGAATGAGGCAGTAGCAAATGCATGTTATACACTGAATCGAGTCCTAATAGTCAAGCGCCACGGAAAGACATGTTATGAGCTACTACAAAGACGCAAACCGAATTTGGAGTATCTTGAACCTTTTGGCGCGCCATGTACACTTCTGAAGAAGACGCAAGAAGGAAAATTCAGCGAGAAGGCAGATGAAGGAATCTTTCTAGGATACAACATACCGAATAAGCGAGTTTACAATAACTCAACGGGTCTTGTAGAAGTGTGGTGTAATGTCGACGTTCAGAGATATACCACACCACCTACAGGAAAAGGACCTGCCTACTTCTTCGATTATGATGGATTCTTCAAATCCTTCAACATACCTCTCTCTCCCTCGGACGATGAGCTAGCAACTAGGATGATGTATGATATTCTGAATACACCATCTAGCACACAGGGAGAATCATCTACTCAGTCAGGGGGAGTAGTCGACGACAGTGACTCCTCCTCTGAAGATGAAGCTGAAGAAGATGACCAGAACAGTCAGGAGGAACAGGTTCCAGTTCCAGCAAGTCCACAAGCATCTACGAGTGATGCACCTTCGACTTCAGAACCTCAAACTCCAACTACCTCAGATGCAGAACCAAATGTTCATAATCTTGGCTCTGAGGTAGCTGTTCCTACTACTCCAGGATCACGACTAAATGTTTATCATCCCCTTGACAATGTCATTGGAGATGTCAGATCAGGAGTACAAACCCGAAATCAGTTGTACTCAGCTGATTACGCCTCGGTTATGGAGAAAGGTTACATTCATGATGGTGCCTATCGATGTTTTGTCTCGCAGGTTGAGCCAAAATATGTCAGTGAAGCACTCAATGATGAGGCGTGGGTGAGTGCCATGCAAGAAGAACTTCTACAGTTTAAGAAGTTAGGTGTATGGACACTAGTTGATAAACCTAAAGGTGCTAAAGTCATTGGCACTAAATGGGTACTAAAATGCAAGAAGGATGACCAAGGGGTCATTATCAGGAACAAAGCTCGACTGGTGGTTCAAGGTTTTCGCCAAGTCGAGGGAATTGACTACAATGAGGTGTTTGCACCCGTGGCAAGGATGGAAGCTATTCGTATCTTCCTTGCCTATGCATCGTACATGAAGATCAAAGTCTACCAATTAGATGTAAAGAGTGCATTCCTTCATGGAGAAATCAGAGAAACAGTCTACGTAAGTCAACCCGAGGGTTTTGAAGATCCTTATCATCGGGATAGAGTCTACAAGCTCGACAAAGCTTTGTATGGGCTTCATCAAGCTCCTCGAGCTTGGTATGAGAAACTCTCAACTCATCTTGTGAAACACGGCTTTCGCAGGGGAGTAATTGACTGTACACTGTTTATTAAGGAAAAGGATGGCGACCTACTGCTTGTACAGATATACGTTGATGACATAATCTTCGGGTCAAAGAACGAAGAGTTATGTAAAGAGTTTGAAGCAGTAATGAAGAAAGAATTTGAGATGAGTGCCATGGGGGAGATGAAGTTCTTTCTCGGGTTACAGGTGGATCAAACACCTAATGGGATCTTTCTACATCAGACCAAGTATGTAGGAGACATTCTCAGTCGCTTTGACATGGAGAATGCTTCTGCTGCTGGGACTCCACTTGCTACTAATCATGATATAGCACCGGATGATAATGGAGATCTAGTAGATGCCACTATGTACCGAGGAATGATCGGATCCCTCATGTATCTCACTGCCTCAAGACCTGATATTATGTATGCTACATGTCTATGCTCAAGATATCAGGCTAAACCAAAGGTCAACCATCTGATCGGGGTCAAGAGGATTTTTCGTTATCTGAAGGGTACACCCACACTTGGATTGTGGTACCCTCATGATGATGACTTTGAGCTTACCGCGTATAGTGACTCGGATTACGGGGGCTGCAAGATGAACTACAAGTCTACATCAGCAGGGTGTCAATTCTTTGGGAGAAGATTAGTTACCTGGCAGTGTAAGAAGCAGACATCGGTTGCCTTGTCAACCTGTGAAGCCGAATATGTTGCTGCTGCAAGTTGCTGTTCTCAAATCATCTGGATTCAACAGCAAATGCGGGATTACGGTTTAAAATTCTCATCTACTCCTATTTTTGTTGATAACTCTGCTGCAATTGCAGTAACTAAAAATCCGGTCCAACATCCTAAGACCAAACACATCGGTATTAAATACCATTTCATAAGAGATTGTTTTGAAAAGAACTTAATTGATGTGGTTAAAATTAATACTGATTTTCAACGCGCTGACCTCTATACTAAAGCCTTTGATAAACCACGTTTTCAATATTTATTAGAGGTCAACGGTGTTAAAAAGAAAAGTGAGGTAATTCCTGATGATGAAAATGTGTAGTCCGATGTCGTGTACTTAAATTTTATTTTATTTATTTTGATTTGTTATTTGATTTTAATTTTATTTAAACTCATGTTCTCTTGCTGTTTATTAAAATCCTAAAATAATTAAACCAGAAATGATTTTAGTATTTTAGGGGGAGAATATGTCAGCAAGTTAACATTAAAAAAAAAAAAAAAAAAAAAAAAAAAATGAGGGAGAAGGAGTAGCGAGCTGAAATAAGGTAGATTGTATCTGTGATACCGATTCAATACCTTTGGAAAATGATAGTACACAGGAACAAATCAAGAGGGACTTTAAAATTTAAGTGTTAGTAATGTGCAAAAGTTCAAAGTAATAAATCTGTGTAGTCTAAACAACACTAAAAGGAAAGATGATAGAAAACTGGCAACTCCTAAGGTGACACAAAGAAAGTAGACTTAGAGGTTGCTAGACCATATATGATATGTTGGTAGATTCAACACAATAGACAAATAGACTGGATTGGTGATTTCAAGATAAAACTAAAGTGTTCAACTGACTGTGGGCGTCCATCTTATCACTGGTTAACACAATCAACAATATTCCAATAAGGGGTAATGAGCAATTAAACGCCACAAATGTGTGCGGATGACCATAACTAGAGCAAAGCAAAGAAAGAAAAAATGAAAGACAAATGCAATAAAGCTAATGACTTATGTTGTTGGTGCATTTTGTGCAAAATAAAATAAGCTGCTCTAACAAGGAGATAGGTTATGTGCCTCTCTGCTGTGCGATGGCACTGACCTGAGGATAAGCATAACCTAGATATTCTAGAATTCATTGTTGTTTGCCGCCTCTCTGCTGTGCGATGGCACTGACCTGAGGACAGGCTTCTCTTTGAAAGCTCTAAGAATAGTCTCTTCTTGTAATAATACCCGTAGACCGCTCAAAAGCTCCTGAGGGATGTTGATTACCATATAAGTGTGGGATACACAAGTGTTAGTTGAAATAATTAACCTAAACAAGTCACCAGTCTGTGTCAAAAGTCTGTGTATGGATTTCAAAAGTGGTATACTGACAATCATTGTGGCTACATTCTCAAAGGTTTAAATCAATGTGAGAATCTAAGAGTTTCAGTATGATTTCCTTATTTTGCTAATGACTCTGGATGAACATCGAGAACTTGAGCATCAAAAAGATTCAATAACTAGTCCCCAATGATTTAAATTGCCTGTATGATTCCAAAATTGAATTGGTCCAGATGTGATCAACCTAAGTTGAAGCTATTTACTCCCGATCCAAATCCCGTAGATATCAATCTCTGGATTTATCTCTCACAAAAAGCCAAAAATATGTCTGATTATGTGATTAGTTTAAAGTCTTAACTTAGTTAGTCGTTTTAAGTTCTAATTTGAGTCAAGTGTCGGGCTACATCAGGAAAATCAGAAGGAATAAACTCACTAAAAGGGTCATGTCTAAGATGACCATATGTTCTTTGAAAGATTAAATTAGTCACGTCTGAGGTGACAAAGTAATTTTAAAAGGGGTCACGTCTGAGGTGACCAAAGTGGGTAAAAGGATCACGTCTGAGGTGATCAAAGTGTTTGCAAGATAAAAGGATCATGTCTGAGATGATCAAAAGGTCATAACGTTAATTTAATTAATATAAAATGGTCTAAAGGTAAATTGGTAAATTAGCAGAAAAATTAACTAAGTATGACCCATACGCACGAATGGACCATACGGATGGTCTAACCATACGAATGAAGTCCATTCGCACGAATGGATCATACGATTAGTCCAATCGGATGCTTAAATGCGAACGAGTGAGTCAGTCGCACGACTGAACTTCAGTCGGACGACTGGAGAAGGGCGACTGACCCAATCGCACGACTGAGTCTCACTCGCACGACTGAAAGGTGCGAATGAACTCAGTCGCACGATTGGATCTAGGGTGGATATAAATAGAGGGGAGTCGGTCGCAGAGACTCCTCATTCGCAAATCGCCCCTAATTCGCATATTGTACCGTTACTCTGCCAAAATTTCATTTGCCTTAGATTTCTTGTTGATTCTGTGATACTAACGTTCGTCCATCATCGTACAGGTATTGTGCAGTTGTCTTCCATCGAAATCAGAAACAATTGAACCCTAATTTGATTAATACGACTGTGAAAGGCGAACCGCGACCATCAAACCCTAATAACCTATTAAAACTAAGTAATATGTTAAAATTGGTTAAAATAGGTTGTTAGGGAAGAGTAGGCGACACTAAAGAACCGGTTAATTGAATGATAAAACTTGTTCTGCGTAGATTTGATCTTGGGACGACTGAACAAATGAGACAGACGACTGGTCGTCCTGATGAACTTCAGTCGCACGACTGAAGGGTGCGAATCACTTAATCGCACGACTGAACCATGCGAATGAGACTCAGTCGCACGACTGGTGTAACCGCACAAGAGTACATGCGCATGAGTCCAGTCGCACACTCAGTCGTGCGTATGAGGTCAATCGCACGTCTGAACCTCAATCGCACGATTCAGTCGCACGACTGTCTTCAGTCGTACAACCTCAATCGCATGACAGATACTTTTTATTCAAAGTTTAAGTGTTGCTTTATACTCTTAGCCAACGAAACTAACGTTTATGTTATTATGTGTTACAGATGGCGAGTAGATGGAATATGAGCACTAAGCACAACATTTGTGCTCACCTGGACTTGACATCCAGGAATGCAGCCGACTTCGCTGGCATTATTACTTTCCTACAGAGATCTCGGATCGCTCACGCTATATCCACTCCCTGCACACCATACAGATCAGTGCAGCAGGCCTTCTGAGAAGGCGCATCTGTAGACAGATCCACCGAGCCTCATTGCATCAGGAGCTCGATTTTTGGTGAGGCTATCACTATCTCTGAGGAGGATCTGAGGATAGTGCTTCAGTTTGGAGACGATGCTGAGTGTCCCACACGTTTACACCCCCTCACTGTCCGTGGATGCTTCATGAGAGCCAAGTACTCTGGGGACATCAATGCCGGGGTACTCAACAAGAGTAACCTCTGTCCCCAGTTTAAGTACCTTGCGCACGTGCTACTTAAGTGCATAGCATCACGGAAGGGAGGTTTTGACGAGCTCTCTGACCAGATTCAGAACGCTTATGCAGCGTTGGTGCTGAATCACCCGTTCAGCTTCTCGAGGATGATATTCAGTTATTTGGTGGAGAACCTCGAGGGGAAGGGGAAGGAAGGCTTCTGTATGTACCCTAGATTTTTACAGATGATCATTGATCAGAAGCTTCCTTCCCTGCCGAAGGAGAAGGAGGACGCTGTTATCCTCGAGGTCATGGACGACACGACTCTCGGCAGGATGAAGGTCTACAGGGGGAAGCAGGTGAAGCCCCCTGTCAGGAGGTTATTTGGGCATCTGGCCCGGGCTGATTATGTGGCGCCAGCGAAGAGGAAGTGGCGCCACGAGGACAGTGACTCAGATGTGGAGCACATTGCTATACCAGAGACAGACTCTGATGATGATGATAGTGGCGATGCCGGGGATGACATGCCTGCCCCATCTAGAGGCACAGATACAGACGTTATACCCCCGGGGTCAGCCACTGCCGGAGAGGTCGCAGAGATGGCCGGCTTCCATCAGGAGTTTGTTGCTGGTGACATGGAGGAGGAGGAGTCAGACGAGGAGCCCCTCACCAGGACTGTGGGAAGCAAAGTCGTTCCCACAGACCACGGGCTAAAGGTGGTTGGTGAGCACCCAAGGGACTCCTCGGAGAGAGATACTGACCCTAACTACATTCCGGGGTCAGGTAGCAGAGTTGCAGGGGGAGCATCTACTTCCTCCGGGACCAGGAGGAAGCGGATGGCTCAACCACATGGGTTGAAGAAGAAGAAGCGTCGGTTGACCTTCGTGACTACCACTTCTACCACCACAGCCACCACCACCACCACTACTGAGATTCCACCCATCACCACAGCCACCACAGCCACTACTCCTACTACCACATCCACCACCTTACCCACCACCACTATATCTATCCCATCCATCACCAGACCATTCAACCCCACTTCACCACCATCAGCCCACCGACCCATATTCACCACAGCCACTGCCACCACCACCACACATCAGGCTGGACCGTCAGCCCAGCCCTCACAGGTTCATGGATTCACTCTACCTCACATTGGGGTAGAGGAGCAGCTCTCAGCGCTTAACCGTATGGTTATGCGTCTGCTTGCTGCTGACGAGGAGAAGGCGGCGCAGATCCGCCAGCTGACCGACTTGGCTGCTGCCCAATCTCAGCAATTGGCAGAGCAAGCTCGTGTCATAGACCAGCAGAGAGTTGAGGTGTCCCAACTCCAAGATACTCAGGCTCAGTCCGTCAAACGTATTGAGGAGTTGGAGACAACCAATAAGACGATCATGCTGAGGCTGAAGGGGTCGAAGGATGAGCCCCTGAAGCTAAAGGAGGGTGACGGGGATGACGGAGATGATGATGATGAAGATGAGGATGATGATGAGGAAGATGATGATGATGAGGAGACAGAAGAAGAGAGGACAGAAGGACATGATGATGATGACGAGGCAGAAGGAGGGGATGCGGCTGCATCGGCCTCTGCCTCAGGTCAGGAGCGGAGATCCAAACGTCGACAAGACCAGTCATCCACTACTTCTGCTCCTCCGAGCGACACCCCACAGATTCAAGACCAAAGTACTGATTAGACGTTTTATGTATTTATTTACTTTGTACTTGAATCATGTAATGAAAAACAAATGTATTAAAATGTTTATATATATTAAGTTAATGTATGTCTGTTTGATTAATTACTAATGATTTATGTGTTGAATGTTTATCTCAAACAGATCCAAACTTTCAAAGGGATGAGTTTGACTTTACTCCCCTTCAAATGGTCAAGACTCAGTTAACCATGATTCTTGACCTACAAGGGATAGTAAGACGGTCTGTGAGTTATACCCCTGAAGAAGGGGAGATAATTCATGACCTGTCTGATGAGCAAATAGCAGAAATGTTCAAACTCAATCCCGATGAACTAGTGAAGGACGCTCCAACAGTGGACTCAACCAGTGATGAGGAACTGAACGACATTGATGAAGTTGAGATTGAAGACATCACTGCAGAAGAGTATCCTCAGTATGCTGACGCCGAGGGAAATGTGGTCCCCAATTTGGGTGAATCCCTAGTCAGTGATACTTTCGAGGTACTTGACAAGATGGAGCAAGAAGCAGAAAAGACTGAAGAAACAGCCCAAGCCTCCAATGCAGACGTAGATATTCGCAAGGCTGAATGGGCTGCCTGTTTTGAGGAAGTACGAGCCCAGCGTACTGCACCAAAGAGAGATGCCTACACTAAGCTCTACAGAGTCAAGAAACACCATAAGGTGTCGGGCAGGATTATCTCTTGGGCTTACTTTGAAGACCTTAACGCTTATGCAGTTAAGAGGGAGCAGGGCATAGAGTACTTCAGGTTCCCACATGATCTGAAGACTCTACCTGGTTTTGAGCTCAACCAGCTGGCTACACTAAAGCTGCTGTATGCTGACCCTAGAAAGATGTCAGGCTGGTTTGAAGCTGCCCTGAGGAAAGAGTACCACACCAGGTGGGTCAACTTCAAACCTCAACAACCTACGAGGTATATCAGACGTTCTGAAGTTGATCCCATAACTGGTAAGCCAAAGATTGTGCTGAAGTGGAGTCCTCCGCGCACTATGTCAAGAATCCCTCTGAGGGAAATGCCACAGGACTTCACTCCCCACTTCAAATGGTGGTACTACGATTGGAGAACAGCTGAAGCGGTCATAGTCCTAAACAGAGAGGGCCAAATGGATACTATCAGGGTATTCGACCCGATGTGGCTAACTAACTTGTCTGCTAATGATGTCTATACATTGTACAAGTGGCCACTGTTCTATGACACGCAAGATATTGTACAAGCCCTCCAATTCCAAAATGTCATAAGACTCTGCTTTGCTTTTGAGATACACGCAGGAGTCACTAAAGAGGAGAAGTACAAGAAGTATAAGGAGGTGATGCAGAAGACAAGCGAATAGATAGATCTAGGTCCAAGGGGGAGTTTGTTGATACATGTATGTCCCTAGATCATGATTTGTAATGTAATGAACTTGTCTGTCTGATTTTGATGTAATTGTAATTGATTAATGAAATGATATGAATTGGTTGTTACTTGTAATGTTTAATATTTCATTAATGAGTTGTGATTGAATTGATTGGGTTTATGAATGTTTGAATGAGTGCACATTAAGTTATATTAAATAGAACATTCAAATTTAACTTAATGAAGTTCTCATGCGAATGGCCCATGCGAATGGACCACACGCATGAATAACTTCATACGATTGACTCAATCGCACGACTGAACCAGGAGACTGGATCAGTCGTATGATTGACACATAAGATTGACTCAATCGCACGACTGAACACTCAGTCGTGCGGATGAATCAACCGCATGGTTCAATCGCACGACTGAACCATACTTATGGCCCAGTCGCACGATTGAACAATACTAACCTATAAATAGACCCAATTCGTGGGAAAACGTAAGCATTCATCCCATTACGACTCCAGACGTACCCTAGCCGTCCAGAAGCCTCCCAAATCGTTCTCCAAGTTCATAGAACACATCAGATCGGTTCCTAATCGATTTCTGACGTTGATATCAATTCTTGATTGATTCATCGTGTGTTCTCACTGATTGGATCGCCAATCAAATAGGATTCCGCACTATTTGAGTTGGTTTAACACGCAATCACTCGGTATTTCGTTCAAATACCAGGTCCTAACATAAGATAAGGTAGTGATGACGAGTCCATGACTTACCTTTTGTCACTAACTAAAGTTGGTAACTGTACTAACTGATAAAAGGTGAACAGTGGAATAAAGTATGGTCAACTACATGGGCGTAAAAAAGCACCATGCAGTATCTCAGAGACTTGCAGCAGAGTGTCAAAAGGGCCATACTTATGTCCACTGGTTCATAGTAGTGTCTTCCGAAGGTTAATTGGCTTCGGAAGAACTTGTTCTTCCGAAGCCTTGAAGCCACTTATACTTCAGAAGAGGCTACTTCTTCTGAGGCTTAAGAACTTCTTTATATCTTCATACTTCGGAAGTTGTTGTCTTGATTTCTTCTAAGTCTTGAACTTCGGAAGAGGGAAGATTTTGTCTTCAGAAGCTGGAGTCTTCCTTCAACTGGAGTCTTCCTTCGGAAGATCCCTCATACATGATCTTTGGAAGTTCTGTCTTTGCCTTCGGAAGAACTCCATTTGCCTTCGAAAGTTCTGTACTTAGCTTCGGAAGACCTTTACAAGTTGTACCAAAATTTGTCTAAGTGTTTTGGTTTTGGTTGCACCAGCCTTTCTAGATCCAACAAACTCCCCCTAGGCTGATGCTACCAAAACCTCACTTATTCCTACTTCTCAAAACCTTCACCACCAGGGACAGAAGATTTTTATCTGTTTTTTTGTTCTTCCCTGAAGTGGTGCTGAGAAGTTTGTACAAGTCATTTGTGGACAGGAGATCCGTCTATCACTTTGAATGACACGCACCCTTTGTTGTGCTTGTATTAACAGAGTTAGTTGATGGGAGTTGTAGTCATACTCCCATCTAACTATGGATTCAAGTTCAGGACCTTCATCCATTTGAAGAAAGGCTTTGCCTTTGGTTGCTTCCTCCTCCTCTCTCAGTCTCAACTCTTCTTCAATCTTGGTCCTAGCAGTTAGCTCGGCTAGATGAAGACTGCTCAGATGATTTCTGATATGAGCAGCTATCTCAGAGTTGGAGGGGTTGGAGAATGGATTCTCTTCTAACTCAGCAATATCAAATCTGCTTAAGTGTAGCAGAGATGAGGCATTGAGCCTGTTTAGCTCTTTATTATCTCTCTCAAAAACAAAGTTGTGAGAAGAGTCTTCAAACCTCTTTCTTATTCTTGGCACAAGGGGCTGACTTGGCACTTTATTCCCTTTCTTTGTATCCAGCAGAGGCACCAGCCTTCTTCTTAGCTTCTTCTCTTCTTCATTTAGTGAATCCGAGTTGAGGCCAAATAGTTTAAAGGCTTGGTCCAGTGTTCCTCTAGGCAAATCAAAGAATTGATCTCTAGTGAGGGAACATGAGGAGCCATCAACATAGTTAGCTTGACTGACCCCTCCTCACAAGAGATGTCGCTCAATGTTGTACATTTAATAAGCTTCATCTTGATCTCCTTAAACTCCTCTAAGGAGAGATATTTGGAAGGCTCAGGTGATGGTTTGGGTAGTTGTTGGGTAGGTAATAGTGTTTGGGTTCTAGGAAGTGTTTTGGGTTTGAGAATGGGTAATTGAGGTGGTTGTGGTGAAGAGACAGATATGGATGATGGTGTGGGTTTAGGGGTGTAAGGCTCAGAGGTTGCTTCAGTTTTGATGGGAAATGGGAAAGGGATTGGTTCAGGTTGAGGTTGGGGTTAAGGTTGTGGTTGAAGTGTTGGTTTGAAGGTTATCCCCTGTCCCCTTCTATACATCTTTTTCCTTTTCCCTGAGCGAATGTCAACCTTGATGTCACTAACATGTCGCTGCAGGGTCTTCTCAGAAATTAGACCCACCTGCCTACCAGAGAAGCCATAAGCCCGGAGATATTCCTTCATCCAGGCTTTATCACCTATCTTCCTGACAGCAGCGTGTCCTGCTTCTTCCTCCTCCTTCTTCTTCTCCTTCAGTTTCTCCTTTACAGCTTTCTTTCTCTCTTTCTCCATTTGATCTTGCTCTTTATTGAAAAGCCACAAGATCGTGTCATTGTTGTGAGGAGTCAATTCCTCTAGATAAAAACCCTTGGAGCTTAGGAAAGTTGTCCTTTCACTCCTTAGCTGCTGATCAGCATCTCTTTTCTTTCTCTCCCTTTCTTCCTCCAAGGCCAACCTTGCTGCTTCTTTTTTTGTTGAATCTGCAGTAGAGTTGCCTTTTCTAACTCAATTATCTCCTCTAATGGTAGCAGGAGCACATCTTCATTGACAGCTCCAAGCTTGACAAGCCTATCAATGATCTCCACCCTCTTCTTGTTGTTGATAGCCTCTTAGTTGGGTGCAGCTGCTTTGCTACTTGCAGCTAGAAACTTCCCAGTTGGGAGTCTACCTTTCCTTTTAAGATTCTCCAACCTTTCTTCCTCCTTTAGTTCTTTCGTTGTCATCTTCCTCTTCCCTTTGGTGTCTTTGGAAGTGCTAGACTTTGGAGGTTCTTGAGTAGAGGTTTCAGGTTGAGTGGTGGTGATGGGAGCAAGAGATTGTGATGATGTTTGAGCAAAGGGTTGGGTGAGAAAATCCTCCCTATTGACCTTAGATGCTAGTTCTATAATTGCATCTGTGACAACTAGATCATCGGATAGAGAAAATAGCCCTTCCGGAGCTTCAATCTCAGCTTCGGAAGTTTGAAATGGTTCTTCCGAGGCTTTGACTTCTACTTCGGAAGTCTGTGGGAATGCACTTTCTGTCCCAACTATTTTAGTTGTTGGGTCATCAGTCCTCATGTCTCCTTCGAAATCAATCTCAGGTTCAACTTGGACCTTAGGTTTACCAACTTCTTGAACAGTGGTAGATCGTACATTCAACCTCTGAAGCTCTTGAGCTCCAAAGTACATCACAGACACATCAGGGCTTGGTCGTTCAATGGAAGATCCCATCAGGAACTTGGAAAAGAACCTGTTAAGATCTTGGAGCATCCTTTGGTCCATTTGAATGACAATTGGAGGAGGCTCAGGAAAACTAAAGCTTGCTAAGTAGGGTATCTTGAATTTAAGTAGAAAGAGCTTGACTCTGTGGTTTCTTATGCATTTGTCTCTCAACACTCTCCCCCTTTTGGTAGCATCATCCTAAGAGCTTGATGAGCTAGAGGAAGAGGTCAATGAGACCTGAATAGGTACATGCCTAACAGATCTCTCAATCTTTTTCTCAACTAGTTTGGTCTTGACATTTTTAATCTCAAGTTGCTAAGTGGCAGACCTATCCTCTAAAGTCTTAACCTTAAATTCAAGGTTTGAGACTTTAGAAAATCGGTCTTGAATGGTGAGTTGCAGACTTTCCTCATCTTCTTTTGAAGAATCATGGGGAGATGAGGTAACATACCTAGCATGTTCATCCTCACCACCAAATGTGGTTTCTTGGCACCCTGGTTTCCCTTGCCTAATAATGTCTCTTTCAGAGTCATCAAAGGGCATGGTCTCCGTAGTTTCAGTCTTAGTAATGTTACCACTGTCCTGAAGGTCCAATGAGGCTCCTTTAGTAGTGGCAACTGAATCTACATGAGTCCCCTCCACATTTGTGGGACTCACCTCAGTTAGGGCTTGCTGATGGGGGCTAGAGATAAAAGGTCTCTCTAGGCACTATTGATCCTTGAGAGGGTGTTGTGGATCAACTTCATTGCCCTTAAGAGACATAATCTCCTCATCAGTTCCAATAAAAAGGTCAGTAAATGATATTAAGGTTAAGCCTAATGACCCGGGACTTTGGACAATGTCTAATGGCATTGAGCCTATGGTGGGGCTGTCCCTTTTTGGTTGCTCAGGGGAGTATAGAGACTCACCCTAAGGATTTACTGTCACTCCCCAACCTTGACGGCGGAATCGTCGAGATGTGAGGGTTAAGATTGTTCACAGCCACATAACGCTATATTAAATTGTAAATATTATTATCATAAGTCTTAAAATGAAATACAATCATAAGTCACAAACAAGAAATAAGTTCAAACATAACATAACATAATGTAATCTTTTTATTTCATTAACTAGGTCCAAGTCCTAGATTATTGCAAGCTTCAAAGGATCACTTTAAACTTAAGGTTGACCTGAAACATGATAAAAATAAAAAGTCAACTAAAAATAGTTGGTGAGTTTCCAAGGTTTTCATACATAATATGATAAAGTTACAAGTAGCAATTCATGTCATAGGTCATAAGTTAGTAAGGTTATAGAACACATATCGTTACAACCAAACCTCGACTTGATTACAAGTATATAAGATTGGCTAAGTGTATTTGGTTCCCATGATGAACAAGCATACGTCATCAGGAGTCGGCAATACATCGACTTTAGCACCAAATAGGCTTGTCAGGCCCAAAGATCTAAGACGTCGCCAGGCTAGCAATAGTTAATGATTGTAAACAAACTATGTATCTCATATAATCATTTACAAAACACAAATAACCATGACAAAATATAAAGATGAATTGCAAGTGATTTACAAGTCTCAAATGTGTATAAGTGTATCATGTATAAGCAATCATGTTTCATCCCAAAGTAGTGTGAAAAATATAAAAAGGGACAAGGAAACTTACTTGATCAATAAGTATATAATAGATGATTAATAAGATATAGTAATCGTCGTTCCAACGTAAAGTCTTCACAATGTACCTAAGTATATAGATATTACAAGATTTAAGCTTAAACATAATGGGTTTAACGAATTAATGAGTACTAGGGTTAAGTGGATTTTGGGGTTTGTTAAATAATTATATTTAACAAATGAAACTAAATTTATATTTCCTAAAAAAATATATCTATATTTTATACAAAAATATAAAAAGAAACACTTATAACATTTTGAAAGTTTCATAAAGTTTGAATAAATTTTTATAACAAAAAGAATTAAGTACCATTAAACAATATTAATTGAAAAGAAACGTTTTGAAACAATAATAATTTTTAATTATTATTTGTAAGCCATTTAATTATTCATGAACAATCTTTGTTAAAATGTTTTATTAAAAATAATTATTTAAACTAAAAGAGAAATACAGAAAATATATGGTGGCTTTTGAAAATATTTAAAGTTTATAAAAATAATTTTTATATATATTAAAAAGTTTTTATAATTTAATTAAGGGTTAAAACCCTTCAAAAAAATAACATGATGGTGCCCGGGTTCGAACCCGGGACCTTATGTCTGTGAGTGAAGTAACTTAACCAATGAACCAGGCTCTCAGCCGCGGTGAAACTGGTTTTTAATTCTTAAAAGCATGTTTCAACCAAATCCCCAATTTCATATAAACCCTAGAATGTTTGTGAATCATATTGAACATGAATCCGATTATGTTCATTGTGTTAATCATAGGGCTTTTGTTCCCCAAAGAAAAACCGAGTGTTTGGGTGTGTGTAATTACCGGAACGATGATCAAATCGAGGTTACAAGATGAAGAAATAGTCGCGATCAATGTTCGGTAGAGTTTGTGATACAGACATTGATGTTATTCAAATTCGTTGCACATGAAGCTTCCAAGGATCTTGATGGTTGAAAACCCCCTAACAATTCCACCTGAGACTGATCGGAAGTCGATGAACACTAAGGTTGCAGATTCCGATGAATGCGTGGGTTGTTCGGGATGTTCAATTATGATTTAGACAAAATTGAGTTTGACAAAGGTTCGGGATTTGTTACACGATTGATTGGGTTCCCTTTAATTAGATTATCATTACTTTCAGTTGTCGTTTGGTTCGAAGGTCGTCGGTTACCGACCCAAATGTTCACATACCCAGCTTTAACTTCAATTAAAAGGCATTAAGAGTTCGAAACGGTTAGCAACAGGATGGTTTGAGGTTTAATTTGGTTTTAATTGCAGTTACCGAAATTCGAAGGCCCGCCAGCGCATGGCCGGAAGTTGGGTTGGCGGTCGACGGGGAAGAAGGGGGGGAATGGTTTGGGTTTTTAAACAATTACAAAAATGGTCCCTCGAATTTGAATTTCTTTTATTTTATGCTGAAACTTTAATTTAAAGTTTTAAAAATAACAACTTAGCCCCCTAGTTTAGTTGTTTTAAGTTTTAGTTAATAAAATTCTCATGATTATTAATAATATTATTATTATTAATTTTTATTATTAATATTATTATTATTATTATTATTATTATTATTATTAGTATTATTATTATCAATATTATTATTATTATTATTGTTATTATTATAATTGTTATCATTATTATTATTTTCTTAGTTTAGAAACTTAAACAAAAAATCATACAATAATAGTCCACCAAGTTTCATAAATTGCATAAATAAACCATATAAGAATTAACAAAATTAACTTTTAATTAACGGAAATATGAGATGTTACAGTCTCCCCAACTTAAAAGAATTTCGTCCCGAAATTAAGAAAATGAAACTATACAAATAAGAACGGGTATTTCTTCTTCATGTGCTCTTCACGCTCCCAAGTTGACAGGATCAAAGATCACAAGTTTGAAGTATTAGAGTGTAATGCAGCGGAATGAAGAGAAGAATTAGTCAAATTATAGCAAGAGTTTGTTACTTGTAAACAAATGCGAGAGAATAATTTTCTGTGATTAGGAATGTTTCAATAATGCCCAATATTATTCCAAAATCATTCAGTTACAATAAGGTTGGCACTCCTTATATAGAGTGCAATCACTGCTGTAATCACGGGATGGTGATTACTAGCAGATCTAGTACAAAAATAACTAATTCTTAATAAACTACTGAAATGTTCACAACTACTGAGAACATGTCAGAGTGCAAAGTATAAAACATGAAACAACTGAAAAGAAACTACTGATACTACAACGACTGAAGAACAAACTCTTCAGTCATTTTACAAAACTACTGAAAAGAGAAAATATAAAACTACTGAAAGCAAACCGTCACAACTACTGAAGAAGTCCTCTTCAGCTGTTGTGACAACGTCTGATACTTTGTCTTCAGCACTTGTCTTCAGACTTTGTCTTCAGCACTTGTCTTCAGACTTTGTCTTCAGCACTTGTGTCTTCAGACTTTGTCTTCAGCACTTGTGTCTTCAGACTTTGTCTTCAGCACTTGTGTCTTCAGACTTTGTAATCAGTTGTTGTCTTCAGCTGTTGTGGACTTCAGTAGTTGTTGTGACGTCTGTGGGACTTAAAGGTTTTTCTGATCCGGCTCATTGGTTCTTTTGGTCCAACAAACTCCCCCTGAACCAATGCAGCCAAAACCTTTAACTTTATTGAGGTCCCACTTATTGTTGGCAAAATGGATGGTCTTTTTCCTTCTTGATCAGTTGAGAAGATGACCCATATAAGCACCGGCCTGGAAGTAAGTCTCTGATGATTTGGTTGGCAAAGTATGGTTGGGAGCTCTGTATTGGGGAATTGGACACTGAGCTGTTCCCCCATCCATGAAACTCACTTCCCATGTATAAGCCTGTAGGATTCTCTGGTGTATGCTCTGAGAAACATGATTTGTTCTTCCATAGTAAGATTCTCTGGTTCACCATCGAACAATCCTTCACGCCCATACAGCTCTGAGATGTATTTGGCCTGTTTGCCATTTTTGAGCTCAACTGTTGTGATCTGTCTGTAGGCAAACTCATCTGGGTGATTACCTTCAAGTAACAGACTGAGCTCATTTTGTTTGAAGTTCTCAAGCTTCTTGTAGACTAACCCCTTCTTGATTACTCTGTTTTCTAACATCTTTTGGGGAGGCTGTTTAGTCTCATAAGCCTTCTTGAAGTCTTCTACAATCTCCCAGGGTGATACTACAAGGACCACTGTGATCTCTTCATCTACGATCCTTTTTATCTGGCCCTTGTATCGTGCAGGAATGTCCTTCTTCACAATTCTGTGAGCCACCCTAGGATCAGGCCACATCCTCACCTTTTCCTTTTGATATTGAAATGTGTTGGCGAGGGTGTACAGTCTCAGAGCTTCTTTCTTCATACTTATTATTGATGAAGAAGCAGCATAAGTTTTATCTATACTCTTTAGCATCTCCTCATCATGAAGCCTTTGCAATTGCTCTTCTTCGATCTTTACTCTCACAGTTTCCATCTGTGAGGTGGGAGTGATGGGTATAGATTTGACTTTAGGCAAAGTTAGGACTGCAGAAAGAGGCAGCCTATCTTCTTCCTCATCATCCTCTTCTTCTTCTTCTTCTAGCCTCAACATCCTTCTCTTCTTCTTCTTGGATGCATCATCGGCTGTTGGTTTTGAGGGTAAAGGAGTTGGTTTAATGGGTTGTGGTAGTGGTGATTTTGAAGTGGTAGGTTTTGCAGGTTGTTCTAGCATTCTTGTAATGAGTGAGGCTTTGGAGTATTTTGCTAGTTCGTTTCTGTTTCCAGCACCCGCTTCATTTAGTGCTTCAATCACTAATCCCTTTGTATATGCTTCAGACGTACAGATCTTGGTGGTTATAGCCAAGATACTGTCCCTGGTCCATGACTTAATCTCTATCAAAGATCTTCCAAGATACTTTGCAATAAATCTGATCATGATCTCCAGTCTTTCTCTTTCTAGCACATCATAACTTGCCCATCTTGAGTTAATTTCTTCAACTTCAAGTCTTCTAATCTCTGAGTCAAGCTGTGCAGTATCGAACCCTTGTCTGTATAATTGGTCAATAATGGAGTCCATAGATTTACTATGTGTAGCATCCGCCATTTTGACCATCTCATCAAGTTGGAGTTCTTTTTCTTTTCTTTCAATCTTCCTCTTCTTATATGTTATGTGAAAGTCTTTGTGACTTTCACTCACTTGATCAGTTTCAGCTCCCTTCACATACTCTTCCTCCTTCTCAGTCTCTTTCTCAACAACCTCTTCTTCCTCCTGTTCTCTCTCTATCAATATGCGCTTCCCTTTGTCTTTCACTGACTGACTCTCCCCCTTTTTGGTTGCATTGGTTGCAAGGGTTTGAGTAGTAGAAAGCCTTGTGCTCATAATCTCCTCCACCAGTGGCTGTATGATTGAGGGAAGTTTGTCATCCAAGGTTTTGATCACAATGTCGGTGATCATTGGGGTGATGAGAGGTAGGGATTTGTGGAATATAGCAGCTGTTTGCTCAGAGGGGTTCTGTCCCTGAGAAGCAGTGCCAGAAGGAGAGGCTGGTGTATTGAATGTTTTTAGTGGCTGAGTGTTTAGGAGACCTTCAGATGAAGGTGCCATCTGTGGGTGTATGGTGGTATCAGATGGACTTGCTTCTTGAGAGAATTGGTCAAGTAGTCTTTGTAGTCTACTGACTTCTTCCTCAAGAATTGTGTTCTGGGCTAGAACATCATAAAAGAAGCCCAGGTCATCATCAGCAGATGCTGAATCACCTGACCTCCTGCTAGTAGCAAGATGTACATGCTCTGGGTGTAGACCAGATGTAGCATGTGCCCCTTTTTCTTGGAACTGGGGACTTCCAGCCTCAGGACGATGTCCTTCATCAGCTGTGGCCTCTGATGAGGTCTTAGCCATGTTACCAGCCTCAGTCTGATCATGTGCTGATGCAGAAGAGGTGGCAGCCTCACCAGATATTCTTGTCTCCGTATCTACACTAGGAGACTGAACATTTAAACCCCTGTGCTGTGGGTTGTCAGAAGCATGTTGATCCTCTACCTCAATATCTGTGGTTTTCCCTTTAGGTGGTTGTCGGGGAGGAGGAGAGGCATGCAGCTGAGTCAGCACATTTGCAATTATAAGTGTTGGACTTTGGGGGGCATTTTCATGAGGAGATAGGGTATTATGCACCTGGGGAGAATGGTGAGTTTCAATGGCAATCTCCTCAAATGAGGAAGATTCCAGATTTGTGGGTACCCCTTCATTGGTTGCTTCAGTTCCTTTTGAGAGGAATCCTGAGCGGCTGTGGCTGGGTGAGTCTCTGATACTACTGGGGGGTTTACACCAGTAAGTATAACCTGTCTTGGTGGTACAGGAGCATCTTCAGGGGACTCATCTTCCTGAATAGCTGTTTGGTTCGTTTTGTTTTTGGTTTGGTGGGGACTTTGGATTTTGTGGTGGTGGCTGTGGGTTCCAGCTGCGTGGGTTTGCGCAGCTTGGCAGCCATTTTGAGTGATTGGTCAGAGTTGTGCCGGGAGTATACTTCAGGCAATACAGCCATAGCAGGGACTCCCAGGCCAACAAGTCCCTCAGCTTGAAGCTGGTTTTCAATTATGGCCATTATAAACCGAGGATATAATATCCAACGGTTAGAAAGTTGTTTTTGGGCCATATCCTTGAGCTCTAAGAATAATATTTCAGAAAAATTTAAAGGTTGTTGCTCAAGGATAGAGTACAGTACCTGTTGCCACCTTGTGGACATTTGATCCCATGATGAAGTCTTTGGAGCCAGGCAGACATTTACCATATGAAAGATAAGCCGTTCAGCATCCTGGAAATGTTTCTTCAATATGGTAGAAGCACTCAGGTTTCCTTCGTATCCATGGTGGGCAAATGATAGATCAGTGGTGCCCTTTGGATAGCTAGTCGGAAAAGTGGCATCATCCAGATTGAGGGTTTGGCGAAGAATCTCTGGATTGATGACCACCTTTTGGCTATGGACAAACGAATGAAGTGACTCTGTGTCATTCTCTTCAGAAACAAGAGTGACGTTTGTCCAGAATTGGCTAAGGGATTCGGCATATATGGTGGGGTTTATCAGAGAGGCTGTTTGGTAAGGTGACTGGACCATTAAATCAATGGCGTTGTGAAACTTGGTCCAGAATGGTGATTTAGTAAGGTGAGCGACACAGTTGTGTCGAGGTTTTAGTTGCATGGTCGCCATGGATGAAGAGAGGGTACAGAGTTTTTGAACGTTAGGTTTGAGAGTAAAGGTGAGAAAAACTCTGGTGAGATAAGGGATTTATAGGGTAGGGTTATGAACCGACTGAAGGTTTTGGTGAGTCATCATTTGGTTAAACTGGTGATGACGTGGCATTAACTTTTAGAGGTTTGAAATGACTGACCGTATTGGTGTGATCATCAGTTGTTATAAAACAACTGAAGACTTGGTTTTAACCGTCAGACATTGAAACAGCTGAAGTCTTTGATTTAGTCTTCAGTAGTTATAAAACTACTGAGGATAATTCCGACTTCAGGTGGTGAAACAACTGAGGACATGGTGTTTGTCATCAGTAGTTATGTAACTACTGAAGACAGTGGTTTTGTCATCAGTTGATGTAAACAGCTGAAGACTTAGTGGTAGTCTTCAGTAGTTGTAAACTACTGAAGACATAGCTGTGACTTCAGTTGTTTAGAAACAGCAGTTGTAAAAAACAACTGAAGAGAAATTACTCATCAGCTGTTGTCGTCAATGCTTAGCTTTTCAGCTGTTTCATTTGTCATCAGTACTTATCTGCATTTCTGACATCAGCAGTTGTAGTTACCTCAGCTGTTGTGATTTCATCAGCTGTTATAACTACATCAGCTGTTTTAACAAATGAAGTACTTATATATGACATGGTTACCAATGATCATCAGTATTTATTACTGAGATTATCAGTAATTGTCACTTATTCTAGCTGCAGCATACCAAGCCTTAACACCAGGTTGTGGAAAGTTGAACTATCCAAAGGCTTAGTAAAAATGTCTGCAAGCTCATCAGCACTAGGAACAAATTTTGGATCAATCAGACCTTTTTCAAAACAATCTCTAATAAAGTGATGTCTGATTTCAATATGTTTAGTCCTAGAGTGCTGGACAGGATTCTTGACAATACAAAGAGCTGAAGAACTGTCCATTAACAATGGAGTCTTAGTCTCAGTTATGCCATAATCCAATAATTGGTTTTGAAGCCATAATACCTGAGATGTACAACTTGCAGCAGCAATGTACTCGGCTTCAGCAGTTGATGTAGCAACTGAGGTTTGTTTCTTACTCTGCCAAGAAATCAAACAGTTGCCTAGGAATTGGCATCCACCAGAAGTTGATTTCCTGGTCAACTTACACCCTGCATAGTCACTGTCAGAAAAAGCAACTAAATTACCAGAATGTCTAGTAGAATACCATAAACCTAGAGATGGAGTGCCTTGCAAATATCTAAAGATCCTCTTGACTGCAATCAAATGAGACTCCTTAGGTGCAGCCTGAAATCTAGCACAAACACATGTAGCAAACATAATATCTGGTCTAGAAGCTGTTAGGTACATCAAGGACCCAATCATACATCTGTAAAGTGTTTCATCAACCACTTTACCTTTCTGATCTGTATCCAGTTGTGTGGTGTTGCACATGGGAGTAGAACAGGGTTTACAATTTTGCAAATCAAATTTTTCCAAAAGATTTTTTGTATATTTGGACTGATGAATGAAAATTCCATCAGCCTTTTGTTTGATTTGCAAACCCAGAAAGAATTGTAACTCCCCCATTGCACTCATTTCAAACTTTTGTTGCATCAGCTTTGTAAAGTCATCACACAACTGTGGATCAGAGGATGCAAAAATAATATCATCTACATAAATTTGAACAAGTAGATTATGCTGCCCTGCTTTCTTAATGAACAAAGTTTTATCTATGGTGCCTCTAGTAAAATTATTTTCAAGAAGAAAGTTTGATAATGTCTCATACCAGGCCCTAGGAGCTTGTTTCAACCCATAAAGAGCCTTATCAAGCTTATACACCCAATTAGGATGTTTGTTGTCCTCAAAACCTGGTGGTTGACATACATAAACCTCTTCTTTAATTTTCCCATACAGAAAAGCACTTTTGACATCCATTTGAAAAACTTTAAGATTTTGATAAGCAGCATAGGCTAAAAACAATCGAATTGCTTCCAGTCTGGCTACAGGAGCAAAGGTTTCATCATAATCAATACCTTCTTCTTGTGCAAACCCCTGAACCACCAGTCTGGCCTTGTTCTTAACAATAAGCCCATTTTCATCAGTCTTATTCCTAAACACCCATTTAGTGCCTATTGCACACTTACCTGGAGGTAGAGGAACAAGTTCCCACACTTGTTGTTTCTTGAACTGAAGAAGCTCAAGCTGCATGGCATCAACCCATCCATTGTCCTTTAATGCAATGTGATAATTCTTTGGCTCTTGCTGACTAATGAAGAGAGCATAGAAGCAGAAATTTGACAATTGACTTCTTGTTGATACCCCAGCAGTGATATCACCAATGATTTGAGACATAGGGTGATTCTTCAGATCTTGATACACAATGAGATCAGTGCAAGTGTTTGTAGCAGGCTCAGCAGCAACAGATGGTGATGGTGAAGAATTTCCTTGAAACCAATCAGTTGATGGTAGTTCAAAGGAAGTTGAAGTTGTAGAAATCTCATCAGCATTTGTTGTGGATTGTGCTGCTGTAGCTGCAGGAACATCAGGTCTAGCTGAATCAGGCAGTTGATCAGTAAATCTGAAGAGGTGAGTACTACTATCATCATCATCAGCACCAGCAGTACCACCAGGTGGAGAACTGTTGACATGAGCAACAGCAGGAGTTTGATGAGGAGCATATTGTAGTATGTCCAAATCAAATATCTCCACAGGATTTTGTGGAATCTTGTCCTTTGGAGATTCATTAAACTTAACATGTAGAGTCTCTTCAACCATCTTTGTTCTACAGTTGAAGACTCTGTATGCTTTGCAAGTTGATGAATAACCAACAAAATATCCTGCATCCACCTTAGAATCAAATTTCTGGAGTTGATCCCTTGTGTTGAGAATGAAACAAGGACATCCAAAAGCTCTAAAGAATGAAATTAGAGGGGCCAAATGATGAAGAACTTCATATGGAGTTTTCATCAACCTCTTATTCACTAGAGCTCTATTTTGTACATAACAAGCAGTATTGATAGCTTCAGCCCAAAAAGTCATTGGCAATCCAGAGTCAGCCAACATGGACCTTGCAGCTTCAATAAGGGTCCTGTTCTTTCTCTCCACTACTCCATTTTGTTCAGGAGTTCTTGGAATGCTAAAATGCCTCTTGATTCCCTTTGAGAGGTAGAACTCATCAAGTGTATTGTTTCTAAATTCAGTTCCATTATCACTTCTAATACACTTGACTGGAGGGAATACTGCTTCTCAACATACAACACAAAGTTGATAATCTTCTGAGGTGCTTCATCCTTTGAATGCAAAAAGAAAGTCCATACAAATCTGGAGTAATCATCCACAATTACTAGACAGTATTTCTTCTTAGCCATACTCATCACTCTCACAGGACCAAAGAGATCCATGTGAAGAAGCTGTAAGCAGGCTGTGGACTTAGGTTCTTCTATGGAAGGAAATGAAACTTTGTGCTGTTTTCCTTTTAGACAAGCAGTGCAGTCATCTTCACATTTAAACTCCTTCATAGGCAATCCCCTTACTAAACCATGGTTAATCAGCTGATTTATGTTTTTGAGATTAACATGACCCAGCCTTCTATGCCATAGTGTAGATTCTTGAGGGGAAGCCTTGGAAAATAGGCAAGGATGGCCTTTGAGATCTATTTTCTTAGAAAGATCTAAGGCATACACTCTTCCTGTCCTGTTGGCCTTAAGGAGAGTGTGTTTATCCAACACCTTGTCAATCAAACTCAGAACTTTGGATGACAGAATCCGGCAGTTCTGACTTGTGAAAAGAGCAACATGGCCTTTGTCACACATTTGACTGACACTCAAGAGGTTGTACTTGAGATTTTCCACATGGTTAACATCATCAAACTTTATTTCCCCATTGGAAACAAAGCCTTTGCCGATGATGTAACCCTTTGCATCATTGCCAAAAGATACAAATCCCTTCCTTCCTTGAGAGTAGTCATTAAGAAGTGATCTGTTTCCTGTCATATGCATGGATCCTCCACTGTCTACATACCAGATGCCTCTGTGGCATGTTGAAGAACCCTGGAGAAGAAAGCAAATTAGTTAGATTTTGAGACCCAAACCTTTTTGGTTTTGGGCCTATTCACATCAACAGATGGTGGACTAACAAGTTTGCTAGAAATAACAGCTTGAGGGAAGAAGATGGTGGAAAAGAGGAATCCTTTGGCTTGGACCTCCTTTTCTGTGGATTCAACATAGGAACATCTAATTGGTTGACTCTTCCCAATAGATGTTGAACCATCATAACCAGTTGTGTCTGATTTTGTGATAAAGCTTTCAGCTCTTCAGACACATTAGCACTGGAGTTTGATAAGTTCTTATGTTGCACCTTCTTCTTTTGAGCAACCTCAGCTGTTACCTGTTTAACCCCTTCCTTTTTGGATTTCTTTTTGGACTTAAGGATTACAGGATTTGATGTTGCTGGTACAAATGTGGCTTTAAACTCATTTTTCATTTTAGCCATTTTCTCTTTAATTTCATCTTTATGTTTGAGTTTGGATCCTCTTTTGTACCAACAATCATCAGTGAGATGATTAAACAAACCACATACTTCACATGGTTTCTTTTTCATCTTATGTTGATCATCAACTAAAGAGGATGAAACTACTGAAGACTTGCTCTTCAGTACTTTGGAAGCACTATTTGCTTTCTTGGCTTCCTCTTTAGTAGTCTTCAAACTCTTTCTACTGACAGTTTTCTTCTTTTCAGTGCTGTCAGTAGTTGGAGCTTGAACTTCAGGAGTTAAATTTTGCTCTCCAGTCCTTTCAGGACTTTCAGAAATAACTCCTGAGTTGACCAACTCTTTGATCATGTGAGTATCAGCAACTGAACTATCAATATTAGCTGATAGGTTCTGAGAGGGCTTATTGCTGACTTCAACTTTTGATGATGCTTTATCAGAAAGTGAATCACATGATGAGGTGGATTGGTTATTGCTTTCTCCATCAGATTTCACCTCTACTCTTGGAGCAAAATCTGTAGGAGGAGCAGTGTGATTATAACCAATGCCAAACTTCACATTGGAAGCTGATTGCTTACTAAGAAGCATCTCAAAACCTTTGCATGATTTCACCCATCGATCACACTCTACTTGGGTGACTGCAAGGGTTTCTTTAAGACTTTTCTGGTCCTCCAGAATAACCTCTAGCTTAGCCTTTTCATCATTTAATTGGCATTTAAGCTTATAAATCTCATCATTTTTACTATTAAGAGCAGACTCATACTCAGCTTGTCTTTTGGAAATTGTTTTCTCAAACTCAAGTTTTTCATTTATTAATGCTACATTTGCCTCTCTAATAGAGACAAAGGCAGCAATGCAAGATTCAGAACATAACTTGGCTTTGGCCTCTGAAGATACCTGAGTTACCTGTGAAGATGATGCATTTGAGCAGGAACCCTCAGTTGATTCCAGAGCCATAAGTGCCAGATTTCCAAAAGGACTATCACCACCATGTTGATCAGCACTTGTGAACAGTTGTTCATGACCAGACATGTCATCTGGCAAGCTGCTCCAATCAACAACTTCTGGGGTGAAGAAGCTATGTTGTTGAGGTTGAGGGGGTTGATGAGATGGTTGAGGTTCTGGAAGTGCATGAGGTTGTGGTACCATAGGAGCTTGAACTTGACTGGTTTGTGGCATGTAATAACAAGGGTAAGGGTAAGGCATTTGACCCTGAGGAACAAAATATGCAGGAGATTGTAGTTGAGACTGATGACTAGAATTGACAGGATGTTGCCCTTTGTTTTGTTGACTATTGCTAGGAAAAGTCACAAAAGGTGCAGAGGAATTAGATCCAGATGATCTACATTCTCTAGCAAAGTGTCCAAGCCTTTGGCATCTGTGACACCTCAACTTACTCTTGTCAAAACCAACTTTGGTTTTGCCAGAGAGTCCTGGGAACTTTCTTCCAGTTCTTTTGTAGAACTTCTGAGATCTGATATTTATCAAGGCCATTTGGCTCAAAATATCCATCTCTTCTAAGTCATCATCAGCAATCCCCTTGAGATCATCCATGATGAAGCATAGATTGTCATTATTACACCCAGAAAATTGACTATCAACACTCACAAATGCTGAATCAGAAATGTTTGAAGAGAAATCAATATGCTCATCATACTGGCATTCAGATGAAGCATATTCTGACTCATGACTGACCAGAGCAGTGTTGCCTGGTACAAAGTCCTCAGTGAGCTTACCAGATGAAGACAGTTTTCTCTTTTGTTCTATCTCTCTCTCAAATGTGAGCAATTTCCCATGAAGTTGGGTGAGAGATAATTTGTCCAAATTTGCACTGGAGCGTAGGACAATGGTATATGTATCCCATCTCTCAGGCAGTGATCTGAGAAATCTGTTATTCATCTGAACATTAGTATACTCATGTTTGACCATTTTCAATTCAGAGATCAAACAAGAGAACCGCTCAAACTGTTGAGTCAGTGTCTCACCCTTCCTATGAGAAAATGTCTCATATTGTTGGGCAAGGATCTCTCTATTATTTGCCAAGACCTCATCTGTTCCTCCAAATTGTTCTTTCAAGGCATTCCAGAGGTCATGGGCAGATTCATAATGCATTAGCCCAGAATAAATTTCATTGGGTAGTGCCATGGCCAGAATTCCATGGGCTTTTGCATCTATCTCAAACAATTTCTTATCCTCATCTGAGTATTGATCCTTCCTCTTCGGAACCATTTGATTGGTTTCCGGGTTATTCACCATAGGCTTGTGTGGACCATGTACCACTGATGTCCAACAACCTGAGCTGTTAACAGACAGGTGATGGAGCATACGACGTTGCCATATGTTATACTCATTCCTAACCAGCATTGGAGGCTTGGTTGAGGAACCAGTATTGTGAGGATCATTGGAAGGAGTAGTCATTTTGAAACTAAAAACAATTTTATTCAAGCAAAAATTTAGACACACCACAACAAACTCAATGAAAACCAAGAATAAGTCTCAGGATGAATGATTAAAAGCACAGAAAATTCAATCTCTATAACAGTTTCTTGCAAAAGAATGCTAATTCACTCAAACTTGGATCTTGAAGAGCAGTTTCAATGATCAATTATTAGATCGATCAATGATTAACCTGCTCTGATACCATTTGACAGGATCAAAGATCACAAGTTTGAAGTATTAGAGTGTAATGCAGCGGAATGAAGAGAAGAATTAGTCAAATTATAGCAAGAGTTTGTTACTTGTAAACAAATGCGAGAGAATAATTTTCTGTGATTAGGAATGTTTCAATAATGCCCAATATTATTCCAAAATCATTCAGTTACAATAAGGTTGGCACTCCTTATATAGAGTGCAATCACTGCTGTAATCACGGGATGGTGATTACTAGCAGATCTAGTACAAAAATAACTAATTCTTAATAAACTACTGAAATGTTCACAACTACTGAGAACATGTCAGAGTGCAAAGTATAAAACATGAAACAACTGAAAAGAAACTACTGATACTACAACGACTGAAGAACAAACTCTTCAGTCGTTTTACAAAACTACTGAAAAGAGAAAATATAAAACTACTGAAAGCAAACCGTCACAACTACTGAAGAAGTCCTCTTCAGCTGTTGTGACAACGTCTGATACTTTGTCTTCAGCACTTGTCTTCAGACTTTGTCTTCAGCACTTGTCTTCAGACTTTGTCTTCAGCACTTGTGTCTTCAGACTTTGTCTTCAGCACTTGTGTCTTCAGACTTTGTCTTCAGCACTTGTGTCTTCAGACTTTGTAATCAGTTGTTGTCTTCAGCTGTTGTGGACTTCAGTAGTTGTTGTGACGTCTGTGGGACTTAAAGGTTTTTCTGATCCGGCTCATTGGTTCTTTTGGTCCAACACAAGTGAATTCAGCGTCTCGCTTATTCACCCAACGAACCTTGACAATTTGGGTTGTTGTGGTTTTAGTCTTCTTCATAATGCAGTCCTTGATCTCAACAGGTTTCTTGACAAAATGCAATGACTCGTCAATCTGGATGTCTTCCAACGGAACATGCAGACTTTCGTCAGCCAAGCACTTTCTCAAATTTGAAACGTGGAACACAGGATGAACGCCACTAATGTCGGAAGGTAGTTCCAATTTATAAGCTACTTTCCCAATCCTTTTCAGGATTTTGAAAGGTTCTACAAATCTTGGAGCATGTTTGCCCTTCTTTCCAAAGCGAACAACACCTTTCCACGGTGAAACCTTAAGATGAACCATCTCCCCAACTTGGAATTCAATTGGCTTACGTCGCTTGTCAGCATAACAATTTTGACGACTTCTCGCCACTTCAAGGTTCTTGCGGATAATAGAAACTTTATCGGTCGTCTCTTGTATAAGTTCAGGACCAGTGATGAAGTTTTCACCAATGTCGGTCCAACAGATCGGTGAACGACATTTACGACCATAAAGTGCTTCAAACGGTGCCATCTTGATACTCGAGTGATAACTATTGTTATACGAAACTTTCCGCGAGCGGTAGATGCGTATCCCAATCACCACCAAAGTCAAGAACACACAGACGTAGCAAATCCTCCAAGGTTTGGATTGTTCGCTCGGTTTGACCATCAGTTTGAGGATGATAAGCCGTGCTTAGGTCTAATTGAGTACCCAAGAGTTCTTGCATAGACGACCAAAAATGCGAAGTGAAACGAGCGTCTCGGTCGGATATGATGCGCAGAGTACCCCATGACGACTTACAATCTCATCAACGTATATACGAGCTAACCTTGATGTTTTGTAAGTGTCACGTATAGGTATAAAATGTGCCGATTTGGTCAATCGGTCAACGATCACCCATATGCTATCATGTCCTCGAGAGGTTCGGGGTAACTTAGTTATGAAGTCCATGGATATGTGTTCCCACTTCCACATAGGGATCTCGGGTTGCTCAAGTAATCCACTTGGACGTTGATGTTTGGCTTTAACCTTCGTGCACGTGAGGCACTTAGCTACATAGGTCGCTATATCTTTCTTCATTCCAGGCCACCAATATTGACCACGCAGGTCCATGTACATTTTATCGGAGCCAGGATGAATAGTATAACGAGTTTGATGAGCCTCGTTCATGATAAAGGTACGAAGATAATCGTGATTTGGAACCAAAATTCGATTTGCGAAGTACATCAATCCATTGGGTTTCGTTTCCAATCGAGTTAATAGATTATGCTCCAGCTCAACCTTCATTCTTCCTTCTTGTTGCACCACTTGTTGAGCATCCAAGATACTAGACTCGATGTCACTATCTATTCTCAAGTTTTGTAGCAGTATGGTGGTCTCGTTGACATCAAGTCGAATCTCAGTATCGAACTCACCCAAAGTGTCAAACCATTGACGTCGATCGCGAATTTCTTGGAATGAGATCATCTTGTTATGAATCTTTCGGCTTAGTGCGTCTGCTACAACATTTGCTTTACCAGGATGGTATCGAATGTCACAATCGTAATCACTAATCAACTCCACCCAACGACATTGTCTCATGTTGAGATCTTTTTGATTGAAAACGTGTTGAAGGCTTTTGTGATTGGTGTAGACTATACATTGCGTACCATACAGGTAGTGCCTCCAAATCTTCAAGGCAAAGACAACAGCACCAAGCTCAAGATCGTGTGTTGTGTAATTCACCTCGTGAACCTTCAATTGTCTCGATGCATAAGCTATGACCTTCCCTCGTTGCATGAGAACACAACCAAGGCCTTGTTTAGATGCATCACAATACACGGTGAAATCGTCGTTTCCATCGGGTAGGGTAAAGATAGGAGCATTGCACAACTTATGCTTCAACGCTTCAAAAGCTTCTTCTTGCTCGGAACCCCACTCGAATGGTTTATTCTTTTGTGTCAAAGTAGTGAGCGGTTATGCGATCCTCAAGAAGTTGGCAATGAATCGCCGATAATAACCAGCAAGACCAAGAAAAGAACGAACTTCGGTAGGAGTTGTAGGAACACACCAATTTTTCACAGCTTCCACCTTTGCAGGATAAACGTGAATTCCTTGGCTATTCACCACGTGTCCTAGAAATTGAACTTCCTCGAGCCAGAAATCACACTTCGAGAACTTCGCGTACAATTGCTCTTTCTTCAACAATTCAAGAACCAATCTCAAAAGTAGTTCATGATCGGTGCTGGACTTGGAATAGATAAGTATGTCATCAATGAAAACGATCATAAACTTGTCTAGATAAGGCTTGCATACTTGGTTCATGAAATCCATGAAGATAGCAGGAGCATTGGTTAAACCAAAAGGCATCACCATAAACTCATAGTGCCCATAACGAGTACGGAAAGCGGTCTTTGGGATATCATCATCATGGACTCGCAATTGATGATAGCCAGAACGTAAATCGATCTTCGAGAAAATAGCAGCTCCTTGAAGGGTCAAACAAATCATCGATACGAGGAAGAGGATAACGGTTCTTGATGGTAAGCTTGTTAAGCTCACGATAATCGATGCACATACAAAACGATCCATCTTTCTTCTTCACGAAAAGAACAGGTGCACCCCACGGCGAAGAACTAGGACGGATGAAGCCCTTCTCGAATAGCTCTTGAAGTTGACTAGAGAGTTCTTGCATCTCCGATGGTGCAAGCCGATATGGTGACTTAGCCACGGGGTTTGCTCCGGTATCAAGTCAATTTTAAACTCGACTTCACGCACGGGAGGTAAACCACTAAGGTCATCGGGAAATACTTCAGGGAAGTCTCGTACGATAGGGACATCCTTAAGTTCTTTCCCTTTGACTTTCGTGTTGACCACGTAAGCCAAGAAGGCCATATACTTCTTGCTTAAGCACTTTCAGGCTTGAGTGCAAGACATGAGTTTAAGTCCTTTGGAAGATTTTCACCGAACACTTTCAAAGTATCTCCAGAGGGTAACGGTATACGAATGCACTTCTCGAAACAAATGATCTCGGCATGGTGTTTGGCTAACCAATCCACACCAATGATGACGTCGAAGCTTCCAAGTTTCATAGGGATAAGATCGATAAGAAAATCATGCGTGTCAAGACTTAAGATGCAATCACGAATAATGACGTCAACGGTGATCGGTTCTCCATCGACAACTTCAACGGTAAGAGGCCTTTCTAGTTTCGTATGTGGCTTAGCAAGTATGGGTTCAAACTCTAACGAAACAAAACTCTTATCGGCTCCAGAATCAAATAGGACATAGGCATAAGTTTTATTAATAAGGAACATACCTGTTCAATTTTAAAGGTATTTAACGACGCAGGTAACACATGAAAAGAATTAGGTCACAAAAGTTAAAGGTAAGTTAACATACCATTCACCACATCGTTGTTTGCTTGTGCTTGATTTGCGTTGATGTTGAAAGCACGTCCTCGGGCTTGTGGAACATTACCCACAAGACGAGGGCATTGTGGGCGGAAATAACCAGGTTCCCCACAGTTGTAGCAAACACGGTTTGTGACCACGACAACATTGTTAGGTGCACGGTGGCAAGTCGCCACCAAATGACCATATTTACCGCATAAGGTGCAGATGCGGCATGGTTGATTCCCCGGATGATGATACCTACACGTGTTGCACATAGGCTGAGGACCAGCATAAGCCCTAGCCCCAGGCACTTGTGCCACAGGTGCAGCCGCATGTACAAGTTGTCTTTGGGGTTGTTTAGGTGCAGCCACGGCATAGTTGCGTGCCGGTGTGAACTTGCGCTTTTTGTTGTTGTTGTTGTTGTAAGACGGTTCAGCTTTGGTCTCCTTAACAACCTCGGTAGCCGTCTTCTCTACCTTCGTTGCATCCTTCACAGACATGGTGCCCGCTCGTATATGGTTCTCGGTGAGTTGGGCGGTGATAGTAATGGCTTCTTCTAAAGTTGTGGGTCGGCTACCCACCACAGCATCTTGAATTTGGGGTGGTACACCCTTAATGAACTTCTCGATGTTGCGGGGGACAGTGTCGACCATGTAGGGTAGCAATATACTCAACTCATGATGCCTAGTTGAGTAAGCCAAATGATCACCATCGTTTTGCTCCAAATTCCAAAATTCCTCCTCCAACTTTTGCAATTCGCTTCTCGGGCCGAACTTCGCGATAGCAATGTTCTTGAACTCTTTCCAAGTAAGTGCTAACACAGCTTCAGGACCACGATTTCTCTTCTCGCTATTCCACCAGGTAAGTGCCCTTTGTTGGAGCATACTAGTGGCATAACGAACCTTGAGTGCTTGAAAGTATTTCCATGCTTTCGAACAACTCAAGAAGACCAGTGGCTCCTTCCTTGCCACTAAAACTAGTGGGCTTGCAAGAGCTAAAGTGCTTGAAAATGCAAGTTTGATTGTTCCCGTGTTGATTGTTCCCGTTTTGGTTGTTGCTATTCTCTCCGTGACCATTTCCATTGTTGCTAGCGTTGGTCATTAAGGTGCTATTAAGTTCAACAACCATGGTCGGGATGACAGCAGCCATTTGTCGAGCAATCATGGCGGCTAGCTTACGATCAGAACTTCCACGCTTTCCATGATGACGAGACATGCTGGAATATACAAAATGAGTTAGATACGAGAATTGGAATAACAAGGATTATTGTTCAACAAGGATAAGGCAAAAGTTGTAAGGCACATGGAATGGTTCCATTTGGTAACGCATTACCATTTGGAAACGTTGACACGTCAAGGTAAGTTGACCCACTCGCCTTAGAAATTTGTGTATGTTGACCATAGTTTATCACTCATCCCAGAAATTCCCAGGTAAGCATAATTAGTCCCGTAGGATTTATGCGATATGCTTGCCTTAGCCCGAGGGCCTTTTGCCAGGAAATCCAGAATACAGGTGTATATGTGTCACACAAATTTCTTAGGTTCATGAAATCAAAACCTTGATGAGATTTTACATAGATTAGACATAAGTCTAAGGATTCAAGTCATAAGCATAAGTATACGATTCCACGTGTCGTCGAGAATAAAATTAAGAAGTTTCATTTGTCGGGGAGAGTCAAAGTGTCAAAGGTAAGTTTAAGGAGACGAGTAACAAAGTTTAAACAATTACAAGGCAACCCTATGCTTAGGCATCAAGTTGCACATAAGTAAGGTATAGCATTATGTAGCATGTAACAATATATATATTTCCAAGAATATAATATTATTCTATGAGGTTCATGCATAAGCTATAGTCTAGGTTACCATTTCTAATAACCTAAATCCCTATAGTTATGGGCTCTGATACCAATCTGTCACACCCCAACCTTGACGGCGGAATCTTCGAGATGTGAGGGTTAAGATTGTTCACAGCCACATAACGCTATATTAAATTGTATATATTATTATCATAAGTCTTAAAATGAAATACAATCATAAGTCACAAACAAGAAATAAGTTCAAACATAACATAACATAATGTAATCTTTTTATTTCATTAACTAGGTCCAAGTCCTAGATTATTGCAAGCTTCAAAGGATCACTTTAAACTTGAGGTTGACCTGAAACATAATAAAAAAAAAGTCAACTAAAAATAGTTGGTGAGTTTCCAAGGTTTTCATACATAATATGATAAAGTTACAAGTAGCAATTCATGTCATAGGTCATAAGTTAGTAAGGTTATAGAACACATATCGTTACAACCAAACCTCGACTTGATTACAAGTATATAAGATTGGCTAAGTGTAATTGGTTCACATGATGAACAAGCATACGTCATCAGGAGTCGGCAATACATCAACTTTAGCACCAAATAGGCTTGTCAGGCCCAAAGATCTAAGACGTCGCCAGGCTAGCAATATTAATGATTGTAAACAAACTATGTATCTCATATAATCACTTACAAAACACAAATAACCATGACAAAATATAAAGATGAATTGCAAGTGATTTACAAGTCTCAAATGTGTATAAGTGTATCATGTATAAGCAATCATGTTTCATCCCAAAATAGTATGAAAAATGTAAAAAGGGACAAGGAAACTCACTTGATCAATAAGTATATAATAGATGATTAATAATATATAGTAATCGTCGTTCCAACGTAAAGTCTTCACAATGCACCTAAGTATATAGATATTACAAGATTTAAGCTTAAACATAATGGGTTTAACGAATTAATGAGTACTTGGGTTAAGTGGATTTTGGGGTTTGTTAAATAATTACATTTAACAAATGAAACTCATTTATATTTCCTAAAAAAATATATATATATATTTTATACAAAAATGTGAAAAGAAACACTTATAACATTTTGAAAGTTTCATAAAGTTTGAATAAATTTTTATAACAAAAAGAATTAAGTACCGTTAAACAATATTAATTGAAAAGAAACGTTTTGAAACAATAATAATTTTTAATTATTATTTGTAATCCATTTAATTATTCATGAACAATCTTTGTTAAAATGTTTTATTAATAATAATTATTTAAACTAAAAGAGAAATACAGAAAATATATGGTGGCTTTTGAAAATATTTAAAGTTTATAAAAATAATTTATATATATATTAAAAAGTTTTTATAATTTAATTAAGGGTTAAAACCCTTTAAAAAAATAACATGATGGTGCCCGGGTTCGAACCCGGGACCTCATGTGTGTGAGTGAAGTAACTTAACCAGTGAACCAGGCTCTCAGCCGCGGTGTAAACTGGTTTTTAATTCTTAAAAGCATGTTTCAACCAAATCCCCAATTTCATATAAACCCTAGAATGTTTGTGAATCAAATTGAACATGAATCCGATTATGTTCATTGTGTTAATCATAAGGCTTTTGTTCCCCAAAGAAAACCGAGTGTTTGGGTGTGTGTAATTACCGGAACGATGATCAAATCGTGGTTACAAGATGAAGAAATAGTCGCGATCAATGTTCGGTAGAGTTTGTGATGCAGGCATTGATGTTATTCAAATTCGTTGCACATGAAGCTTCCAAGGATCTTGATGGTTGAAAGCCCCCTAACAATTCCACCTGAGACTGATCGGACGTCGATGAACACTAAGGTTGCAGATTCCGATGAATGCGTGGGTTGTTCGGGATGTTCAATTATGATTTAGACAAAATTGAGTTTGACAAAGGTTCGGGATTTGTTACACGATTGATTAGGTTCCCTTTAATTAGATTATCATTACTTTCAGTTGTCGTTTGGTTCGAAGGTCGTTGGTTACCGACCCCAAACGTTCACATACCCAGCTTTAACTTCAATTAAAAGGCATTAAGAGTTCGAAACGGTTAGGAACAGGATGGTTTGAGGTTTAATTTGGTTTTAATTGCGGTTACCGGAATTCGAAGGCCCGCCGGCGCATGGCCGGAAGTTGGGTTGGCGGTCGACGGGGAAGAAGTGGGGGAATGGTTTGGGTTTTTAAACAATTACACAAATGGTCCCTCGAATTTGAATTTCTTTTATTTTATGCTGAAACTTTAATTTAAAGTTTTAAAAATAACAACTTAGCCCCCTAGTTTAGTTGTTTTAAGTTTTAGTTAATAAAATTCTCATGATTATTAAAAATATTATTATTATTAATTTTTATTATTAATATTATTATTATTACTATTATTATTATTATTATTAGTATTATTATTATCAATATTATTATTATTATTGTTATTATTATAATTGTTATCATTATTATTATTTTCTTAGTTTAGAAACTTAAACAAAAAATCATACAATAATTGTCCACCAAGTTTCATAAATTGCATAAATAAACCATATAAGAATTAACAAAATTAACTTTTAAATAACGGAAATACGAGATGTTACATTTACAGCTTGGGTTTCGGGCTCATGAGATTGAGACTAAGGAGACTCAATACTCATATTAAGGTCAAAACTGAAGGATGGTGAGACCTCAGACTGAGTGGGAGCCTATGTTTCCACTCTAGTCTTTTTGGTTAAACAGGAGGAGCTTGTTCAATCGGAGTAGATTGAACAAGGGTTTGTTTTAGACGTCTCTGGTAAGTGATTCTGATGGGGTGAGAAGGTAGATTTGGCAATGTGAGGGTAGCTGCTGGTGTGGGTTCATCACCTGTGGGGTTAACAAGGATGTGACTAGGAGCCATTGGCTCAATCATACCTGGAAGAAGCTTAGTGTGTCTTCCGGTGTAGTTGGTGGACACTCTCTTCAAGACTTTGAAGATGGTCAACTTTATTTGAGGGACTGGTAGAGTAGTTGCATAAACAAGCTAACTATGGTCCAACTCACAGTTGATAAGATGCTGAATGAACCTGGGATACATATAGAATGTGTCCCTCTGGAGGTTCCCCATAAGGTTGATCAGCACAAATCTTGAGTTGTTGAAGCGGAGGCTTTTCACCAATCCATGAACTAGGCATCCTAGTTCATATGGGATTCAATCCCATCCCCTAGACTTATTAGACAAGCAGTGGAGAACAACGTGAAGTAGGAACTTCCAGTTATATGAGAAGTTAAACTTGTAAATAGTAGACCTACTCACATCTCCACCATATCCCATTTGGGTATATGTGTCATCAGGCTCTGACTTGGGGAAAATTGTAGGAGCACCTTCATCGTGAAGCTCCAGATGCTCCCTGATGAGTTGTTCTGATATGATCAACTCCTAGCCACAGATGCTCGACCTTATAACCCTAACTCCATTTAGGGTTTCAATCTGACCGTTGCCCCAGAATTCGGCCATATGGTTTGAATAGACAGTGGGGTTAACAGTCAGAGCGGTGTAATAGGTAGATTGGGTGAGAAAGGAGATGATATCTGAGAAGTCAACATCCTTGAATGAATCAAGGAGTGCGACCTGGTTGTGCTGAGGGTTAAGCGCCATTTTGGGAAAAGTTGCAGAGAAATGAGTTTGAATTTGGGTAAATTGGAGACGAAGGAAACTTTAGGTAGTAAATTTGGTAAAAAGATTAAAGTGATAAGTTGGGGTTATTTAAATGGGTGAAATGGCGGTTTTGGGGTTGGATAAGGTGAAAAGATGGTTTGGTGTATGATGTGACAAGGGCGGTAAAGTTTAATCCATTTAAATATTCCGACATCATTGATAAAGTCTTTACTTTTTATAGAATGGGGCCCAAAAGATTTCCGTTACACAGTAAAATCTCTCTTCCGAGTATAAAACATTTCCGAAGGTAATCTTCTTCCGAAGCCAAATTTTACTTTCGAAGGTAAGTTTCTTACTTTCGAGAGTAAAAAGTGCTTTCCGAATGGAGAAGTTTATAGGCTTCGGAAGTAGATCTGCTATGTAATCAATCGCTTCTTCCGAGACTAAAAACTCTTCCGAGAAGAAGATTTTACTTGGAGGAATTTTGCTTCGGAAGATATATAAAACATCTTCCAAGGGTTAATTCCTCTTTGGAAGAATCTATACTTAGTTAAATTTCAGAGAAAAATCTTTTGTAACAGGGCTTAGATTGTTTTGACAAAAGACATCACACATTTAAAATGGTTTTCAAATGAGATAGACTAATCAATGTTTATCATCCCAATAGCTGTAATGAGATATTTAAATCTTTGCTCATCGAATGCTTTGGTGAACAAATCAGCATATTGTTCATTTGAGTCAACTTTGATTAGCTTAGTCAGATTTTTCTTATGAATATCTCTAATAAAATGATACATGATATCAATGTGCTTTGTCTTGGAGTGCTTCACTGGATTTTCAGTAATGGAGATAGCACTATTGTTGTCAATGTGGATAGGAGTACTCATGAAGTTGAATCCGTAGTCTATCATTTGGTTCTGAATCAACAGCAGCTGAGCACAGCAACTAGCAGCAGCAATGTATTCAGCTTCAGCAGTAGATGTTGAAACGCATGATTGTTTCTTGCATTGCCATGAGATGATCCTTCCACCAAGAAATTGACATCCACCTGATGTTGATTTCTTGTTGATGTTACAGCCACCATAGTTTCTATCAGAATAGCCATAGAGATTGAAATTGTTGTTCCTTGGATACCAGAGACCCAGTTTAGGTGCTCCTTTGAGGTATCTGAGTATTCTTTTGGCGGTAACTAGGTAAGACACCTTTGGAGCAACTTGATATCTTGCACAAATGTAAGTTGCAAACATGATATCAGGTCTACTTGCTGTGAGATACATCAGAGAACCAATGATTTCCCTATACTGATGTTGATATGTATCATCCCCCTCATAGTCAGGACAAAGATTATGGTTTCTTGGTATATGTGTCTTGGCTGGCTTACTATATTTCATATCGAATCTTTTTAAAATGTCATTGACATACTTAGATTGATTGATAAAAAACCCTTCCTTCATCTGTTTCACCTAAATTCCAAGGAAATATTCCATCTTCCCCATGGAACTCATCTCAAATTTTTTCTTCATAATGCTCTCAAAGTCTTTGCATATTTGATCAGTTGAGGAACCAAATATGATGTCATCAACATAGACTTATAAGAGCAAAATGTCTTTCCCAGACTTCTTTATGAATAAAGTCTTGTCTATGGTACCTCTAGTGTATCCATTCTTCATGAGAAACTGAGATAATGTCTCATACCACAGCCTAGGTGCCTGGTGCAGCCCATACAAAGCTTTATCCAATTTGCACACATAGTTGGGGTACTGTGGGTCTTCAAATCTTGGAGGCTGGCACACATAGACTTCCCTATATATATCCCTATATAGAAAGGCACACTTGACATCAAGCTGGTAGACAGTAAAATTCTTGGATGCAACATAAGCAAGGAAGATCCTAACTGCCTCAAGTCTTGCAACATGTGCAAAGACATCAGTATAATAGATTCCCTCCTCTTGAGTGTATCCTTGAACTACCTGGTCTTGCTTTATTTTTGATAATCAAGCCTCTATCATCTCTCTTGTTCCTGAAAACCCATTTGATGCCTATTGGTACTTGACCAGATGGTAGCAGACATAGGTTCCAAACCTTTTGTCTTTTGAATTGAAACAATTTCTCTTGCATTGACTCAATGTTGATGCATGTATGTCCCTAGATCAGGATATGAAATGTAATGGATCTTGTTTATCTGATTCTGATGTAATTTGAAATGATTAATGAAATAATATTGATTGTTTGTGATTTGTAATGTCTATATATTTCATTAATGAGTCGATGTTGAATTGGTTGATTAGGTTTGTGATTGTTTGAATGGTTACACATAATGTTATATTAATTAAAACATTCAAACATAACATAATGAAGTTCTCATGCGAATGGCCCATGCGAATGGACCACACGCATGAATAACTTCATACGATTGACAGTCGCATGACTGAACCAGGAGACTGGATCAGTCGCATGATTGACACATAAGATTGGCTCAGTCGCACGACTGAACACTCAGTCGTGCGGATGAGTCAACCGCATGGTTCAATCGCACGACTGAACCATACTTATGGTCCAGTCGCCCGAATGAACAATACTAACCTATAAATACAACCTAATTCGTGGAAAAACGGAAGCATTCATTCCATTACGACTCCAGACGTACCCTATCCGTCCAGAAGCCTCCCAATTCGTTCTCCAAGTTCACAGAACACATTAGATCGATTCTCAATCGACTTCTAACGTTAGATTCAATTCTTGATTGATTCTTCGTGTGTTCTCACTGATTGGATTGCCAATCAAATAGGATTCCGCACTATTTGATCTGGTTTACACGCTAATCACTAGGTATTTCGTTCAAATACCAGGTTCTAACAAGTGGTATCAGAGCTTTGGCTCTTGATTACGTGTGATTCAATCAAGATTGCATAAAAGTTTGTGTTTTTGCACTAAAAACACAATCTTTGGTGTAAAAAGTGATCTTGGACGTTCCCTGCTCATCAAAGTTTGGTTTCTACGGACTTAGGCGATTAGACCTTGCAAAATTTCGAATTTTTACGGCTGAAACACGTTTAACATAGAAATTTTCGCAAAACAGCAGCTTCAGTCGCACGAGTGAGCCATTCGCACGACTGGACTCCATTCGCATTGCTCATACACACGATTGGACCTAGTCGCACCTTCATTCGTACGATTGAACAGTTCGTTCGCAGTGTTCATACGCACCAGTTTCATTCGCACGACTGAACCAATCGCTTAGTTCAGCCGCACGATTGAACCAGTCGCAGAGTTCATACGCACGACTAGACCATTCGCATCCTTCAGTCGCACCAGTGACAGTTTGTTTTATTAGACTTAAAGTTATTCGACATGGAAGACCAAATGTCAGCCTTTACTGCTGGGAAGGACTCTAGGATACAGAACCTGCTGTTGCTTGAGAGTGAGGTGGGTAATCATAACAAACCACCAAAGCTCTTAACGTTAGACGAGTTTCCCCACTGGAAACAACGTTTTGAGATCTACCTCAATGGAGTGATCCGAATCTGTGGGAAGCCATCGAGATTGGGTATAGCACACCGGTGGGAGCTGATGGAGTTAAGCTAACGTTGGGAGGGATGACCGACACACAAAAAGTTAAATACAATGCAGAGAAGAGAGTTTATGCATTGATTACACAGTCGATCCCTAAAGACATTTTCCACCAGTACTCAGAGAATAAGCAGTCCAAGAAACTATGGGATGAGCTGGAAAAGAGGTACGACGGGAATGCTTCATTGAAGGCAATCAAGGCCAATGAGTTAAAGAAGAAATTTGATAACTTCTCATCGATGGGAAGCGAGAGTTTGGACGATGTCATAGATAGATTCTACCATCTGATAAGTGAACTGCATACACATGGGGTGACTACTACCATGGAAGAGAAAGTTACTAACTTTGCAGACAGATTGCCTGAAAAGTGGGCTTCATTCGTGTCTAACCTAAGACAGAATGGAATGCTAGCAAAGCTGGATATATATGACTTCATTCTAAAGTTGCGAGAAGAAGCACTTAGAATGAAGTACAGAGCTCAGAAGTCTTCGTACACTCAAAATCCAGCTTTGTACAATGCCACGCCTCAAGCTAAGACATCTGGAGCACCTCTCCAGACTGTATTTGTGTCTAGCTCATCGGGTACTTTACATGCTTCTCCTTCAGGATCAGACACGTCGGGGTCTTCTTGTACCCACTATATTGGATCTGAAGCAAGTGCTAATAAACTGAAGACCGAAAACCTCGGTAATGTGACTGTGGAAGTAGCTCGAGAGCATATGGATCTTTTGGCTGCAGTGGTTCATTCTTATGATGGACTTGATGCCGGGAAGATTGGAAACTGCCATCTGGCAGACGAGGACTACGAGCAGGTGGACGAAATGGAGCTTGAGAGGATGGACATAATGTGGGCCTTAGCTAGTGCTGTCCGGAGGGCGAAGAAGTTTGTTAAAAAGACCGGACAGAACTTGGTAGCTACTAAGGATACCACATTTGGTTTTGACAAGAGCAAAGTGACCTGCTTCAACTGTGGAGAGAAGGGGCACTTCAAGAGAGAATGTGTCAAGCTAAAGAAGACGGGTAACGGGAACCCATTCTCGTCCTTTACTCGCCAAGACAAGCAAGCTTCTAGTTCTACTTCATCAAGCAAGGATCCAAAAGCCTTGACTGCTCATGATGATGAAGGACAGGATTGGAGCTTTAGGTTTGTCTCACCAGGGGAATCAAACATTGCAAGTGTAGAAGATATTGACGATGATTCCACGAGTGAAGGAGATCTAGCAGTTGAGATAGCGATGTCACATAGTGAAGAAGCAACTGCAACCGAGGTCAGTTACAAGCCTAAAGAGGAGACTACCACGTCAGAGACAGAAAAGACAGAATCACCAGAACCAGAGACATCTGATGCTGCGTTGATGGCTAACTCTTCTGAACCAACTCAGGTAAGTACCACTGACCAAATGTTTGATAATCATGCTTGTTCTGATTGTAATACTTTTAGAAATAGCATAGATGAAAAATTTGCTAGGTTATTAGATCATAATGATAACTTAGTAAAAGATTTGCAACTGTGCACTGAGGCTAATAGAGTATTAAAACAAAATGAGCATAGTTACAAAGAAAAGATAGACCTTTTGACTAAACAGCTTAGGGAAACCGAAGTAGTTGCATTTAACCAAGCTAATGACATTAGGTACTATCTAAACTCACTTGAAGACACTAAGAAGCAAAAGGCAGTTCTAGAAGTAAAAGTAAACTCATTAAAACAGAAACTGCACAGTTGGACTAGTTCTTCACACATAGTTCAACACTTAGTGAGAGAAAGAAACAACGGGGAGGGATTGGGTTATAAAGTGGTTCCACCACCACCTGAGACCTTGATGAACACTAAGACTAGACCAGTAAATAATAACCCCATCAAGGATCATGTGGTGTCTACTCCTCTTGTTAGTGATCCAGATTCCTCATGTTCATCTATTGAATCTGGAAACAAACAAAAGGAGGCCACTTCAAAGGCAAAGGGTAAATTGCCTTGTGTTAATCTGGAAAAGGAATTCGAAAAGGTTAACTTAAAGTCAGGGTCAAACAGAGTCAAATCAGAACCTAAAAAGATTTCTAATGTTAATCTTTCACATGTTTCAAGTCAAAAACCAGTTAACCAAAAAGAAAAGGATGTTAAACATGTTAAAACAATTAACTTTGTTAAACCAGAGAAAACATCAAAAGAACCAGAGTCAAAACCTAAATTGAGTGATGTTACTAGAGTGTCACACACTTCTCCACAAAGAAAGTTTAATCATAAAATTGATAGCAGATCGTGCTACAACTGTGAAGAATGTGGACCCATTGCTTCCTTTTGTCCTTACTATCAGACACCTAGGAAGAAGATTGAACTTCAGGACTCAGTACCTAGGTCTTCTAAGAAGAGTTCTTTAACTCCTCCCAGAAGAACTAGTGAACCTAAAGTTCAACCTGTTAGCCAGTCGACTGTTTATCACAAACAAGCCTTGCACAAATCTGGCTTATGGAAAGAGAAGTCATCCTCTGTGTCTGATAATGATGACAAGAAGGAACCTGAGCTACCCTCACCCTCTAAGGGTCAATGGGTTGAATTCATGATGTGTGATGCCTCTGGGAAACCCAAGCCAGTAAAGGCTTGGGTTCCTAACCTAAACTAATCCTTTACTTTGTATGTGCAGGGTGTTCGATACAGTGCTGAAACTAACACGTGGATTGTGGACAGCGGAGCATCCAGGCACATGACAGGAAACAGGGCTCTTTTATCAAACGTCAAGCAAATAAAAGGAGGGCATGTTTCATTTGCTGGAAACAAGGGAGGCTATATCACAGCTCAGGGAGAAGTAGGAAATCAGAAAGTTAAGTTTGATAAGGTGAACTACGTTCAACAACTTCAAAATAACTTACTTTCTGTTTCCCAAATCTGTGATAAGGAATTTAAAGTCATCTTCGACAACAAGAAGTGTTACGTGCTCAAGAAAGACTACATATCCCAGAGGACCAAGTTCTGATGACTGCTTCAAGATATAAAGACCTTTATGTTTTAGATCTGTCAACAGCTTCTACAACGGATCATGAGGTTCGGTGCTTTCTATCTAAAGCTACTGAGAAGGATTCCATCTCCTGGCATAGGAGAATGAGACACATTAGTCAAAGGAAGATGAATCACTTGATTCAGAAGGATCTTGTGAGAGGAGTCAATGTCAAGAACTTTCAGCTTCTTGACTTTTGTGTAGCTTGCAAGAAAGGCAAACAGACGAAGAAGTCTCATAAGGAAAAGAAAGTTCATTCAATAGAACTTCCTCTTGAACTTCTTCACATGGATCTGTTTGGTCCAGTCAGTACAAAGAGCATTGCAGGCGACTTGTACTGTTTTGTGGTCACTGATGACTACACAAGTTTCACTTGGGTAATGTTTCTGAAATCCAAATCAGAAACATTTGAGTCATTCAAGGAGTTAGTAACCACACTGGAATCTCTCTACAAGCTGAAGGTTAGACAAGTACGCTCAGACAACGGGACGGAATTCAAGAATCAGTGGATGGAGGCTTACTGCAAGGAAAAGGGAATTGTGCAACAATTCACTTCTGCCTACACGCCTCAGATGAATGGCGTTGCTGAGAGAAAGAACAGAAGCTTGATAGAGACAACACTAACTATGCTGGCAGACTCGAAACTGCCTATCCAATTCTGGAATGAGGTAGTGGCGAAGGCATGTTATACACTGAATTGAGTCCTGATAGTCAAGCGCCACAGAAAGACATGTTACGAGCTACTACAAAGACGCAAACCGAATTTGGAGTATCTTGAACCATTTGGCGCGCCGTGCACACTTTTGAAGAAGACACTAGAAGGTAAATTCAGCGAGTTAGCTACTAGAATGATGTATGATATCTTGAATACACCATCTAGCTCACAGGGAGAATCATCTACTCAGTCAGGGGGAGTAGTCGATGACAGTGACTCCTCCTCTGAAGATGAAGCTGAAGAAGATGACCAGAACAGTCAGGAGGAACAGGTTCCAGTTCCTGAAAGTCCACAAGCATCTACCAGTGATGCACCTTCGACTTCGGAACCTCAAACTCCAACTACCTCAGATGCAGAACCAAATGTTCATAATCTTGGATCTGAGTTAGCTGTTCCTACTACTCCAGGATCACGACTAAACGTCTATCATCCCCTAGACAATGTCATTGGGGATGTTAAATCAGGAGTACAAACCCGAAATCAGCTATACTCAGTTGATTACGCCTCAGTTATGGAGAAGGGTTACATTCATGATGGTGCTTATCTGTGTTTTGTCTCGCAGTTTGAGCCAAAATTTGTCAGTGATGCACTAAATGATGAGGCGTGGGTGAGTGCCATGCAAGAAGAACTTCTTCAGTTCAAGAAGTTAGGTGTATGGACTCTGGTTGATAGACCTAAAGGTGCTAAGTCATTGGCACTAAATGGGTCTTGAAATGCAAGAAAGATGACCAAGGGGTCATTATCAGGAACAAAGCTCGATTGGTGGTTCAGGGTTTTCGCCAAGTCGAGGGAATTGACTACAATGAGGTGTTTGCACCCGTGGCAAGGATGGAAGCCATTCGTATCTTCCTTGCTATGCATCGTACATGAAGATTAAAGTCTACCAATTAGATGTGAAGAGTGCATTCCTTCATGGAGAAATCAGAGAAACAGTCTATGTCAATCAACCCGAGGGATTTGAAGATCCTTATCATCGGGATAGAGTTTACAAACTCGACAAGGCTTTATACGGGCTTCATCAAGCTCCAAGAGCCTGGTATGAGAAACTCTCGACTCATCTTGTGAAACATGGTTTTCGCAGGGGAGTCATTGACTGCACGCTGTTCATCAAAGAAAAGGATGGCGACCTACTACTCGTAAAGATCTATGTTGATGACATAATCTTCGGTTCAAAGAACGAAGACTTATGCAAAGAGTTTGAAGCAGTTATGAAGAAAGAGTTTTAGATGAGTGCTATGGGGGAGATGAAGTTCTTTCTCGGGTTACAGGTGGATCAGACACCAAATGGGATCTTTCTACATCAGACCAAGTATGTGGGAGACATTCTCAGTCGTTTTGACATGGAGAATGCTTCTGCTGCTGGGACTCCACTTGCTACGAATCACGATATAGCATCTGATGACAATGGAGATCTTGTAGATGCCACAATGTACCGAGGAATGATTGGATCCCTCATGTATCTCACTACCTCAAGACCTGATATCATGTATGCTACATGTTTATGTTCTAGATATCAGGCTAAGCCTAAGGTCAACCATCTGATCGGGGTCAAGAGGATTTTTCGTTATCTGAAGGGTACACCCACACTTGGGTTGTGGTATCCTCATGATGATGACTTTGAGCTCACAGCGTATAGTGACTCAGATTACGGGGGCTGCAAGATGAACTACAAGTCTACATCAGCAGGGTGTCAATTCTTTGGGAGAAGATTAGTTACCTGACAGTGTAAGAAGCAGACATCGGTTGCATTGTCAACTTGTGAAGCCGAATATGTTGCTGCTGCAAGTTGCTGTTCACAAATCATCTGGATTCAACAACAAATGCGGGATTACGGTTTAAAGTTCTCTTCTACTCCTATTTTTGTTGATAACTCTGCTGCAATTGCAGTAACTAAAAATCCGGTCCAACATCCTAAGACCAAACATATCGGTATTAAATACCATTTCATAAGAGACTGTTTTGAAAAGAACTTAATTGATGTGGTAAAAATTAATACTGATTTTCAACGCGCTGACCTCTATACTAAAGCCTTTGATAAACCACGTTTTCAATATTTGCTAGAGGTCAACGGTGTTAAAAAGAAAAGTGAGGTTATTCCTGATGATGATAATGTGTAGTCCGATGTAGTTTAGTTAAAGTGTTATGTTTTATTTTATTTTATTTGTTTATTTTAGTCTGTTTAATTTAAACTCATGTTATTTTGCTGTTTATTAAAATCCTAAAATAATTAAACCAGTTATGATTTTAGTATTTTAGGGGGAGAATATGTCAGCAAGTAACATTAAAAAAAAACGAGGGAGAAGGAGTGGATAGCTGATATAAGGTAGATCGTATCTGTGATACCGATTCAAACCCTTTGGAAAATGATAGTACACAGGAACAAATCAAGAGGGACTTTAAAATTTAAATTTAGAAAAGATGCAAAAATTCAAAGTATAAGTCTGTGTAGTCTAAGCAATATAAAAGGGAAGATGATAGAAAAACTGGTAACTCCTAAGGTAACACAACGAGAGTAGACCTAGAGGTTGCTAGACCACAAATGATATGTCGGTATATTCAACACAATAGATGATTAGACCTGACTGGTGATCTCAAGATCAAACTAAGTTGTTCAACTGACTGTGGGCTTCCATCTTGTCACTGGTTAACACAATCAACAATATTCCAATAAGGGGTAATGAGCATGTAAACGCCACAAATGTGTGCGGATGACTATAAATAGAGCAAAGCAAGAAAAAATGAAAGACAAATGCAATAAAGCTAATGACTTATGTTGTTGGTGCATTTTGTGCAAAATAAAGTTAAGCTGCTCTAACAAGGAGATAGGTTGTGTGCCTCTCTGCTGTGCGATGGCACTGACCTGAGGATAAGCATAACCTAGATATTCTAGAATTCATTGTTGTTTGCCGCCTCTCTGCTGTGCGATGGCACTGACCTGAGGACTGGCTTCTCTTTGAAAGCTCTAAGAATAGTCTCTTCTTGTAATAATACCCGTAGACCGCTCAAAAGCTCCTGAGGAATGTTGATTACCATATAAGTGTGGGATCCACAAATGTTAGTTGAAATAATTAAACCTAAAACAGTCACCAGTCTATGTCAAAAGTCTGTGTATGGATTTAAGTGGACAAACATATTGACAATCATTGTGGCTGCAACTCTTGAAAGTTCAAATCAATGTGGTAATCTAAGAGTTCTAGTATGATTTCCTAAAGTTGCTAATGACTCTGGATGAACACCAAGAATTGAGCATCAAAAGATTTTGATAACAAGTCCCAAATGATTTGACTTGCCTGTATGATTCCAAAATTGAATTGGTCCAGGTGTGGTCATTCTAAGTTGAAGCTGCCTATTCCGGAACCAAATCCCGTAGATTTCCATCTTAGGATTTATCTCTCACAAAAATCCAAAACAAGTCTTGTTTTGATTCTTTAGTTTAGTTTTTCTAATTCACTTAGTCTTTTAGTTTTGTTTGTTTGTCGGACTATATCATGAGAATCAGTAAGGGATCATCTCACTCAAATGGTCATGTCTGAGATGACCACATGTATTTTAAAAGTTTAAAACAGTCACGTATGAGGTTACAAAGTGTTTAAAAGAGTCACGTTTGAGGTGACTAAATTGTTTAAAAGGATCATGTCTGAGGTGATCAAAAAGTTTTCAAGTTAAAATGATCATGTCTAAGATGATCAAAAGTTCATAATGTTAATTTCAAAAGTTAAAAAGGGTTTTAAATGTAAAATGTGAAAAATGGCACAAAATTTACTAAGTGTGACCCATTCGCACGATTGGACCATGAGTATGGACCAACCATGCGAATGGCTCCCATTCGCACGACTGGACATGAGATTGAGCCATTCACACGAATGGCTTATCAGAATGACCTATTCGACCGATTGGAAGGGGGCGAATGAGTCAGTCGACCGACTGAGACTCATTCGGTCAACTGAACATGCGAATGAAGGGTACGATTGAGTCAGTCGACCGACTGAACCTCAGTCGGTCAACTGCATGCGACTGACTCGGCCAATCGCATGATTGAGCCTCAGTCGCCCGAATGAACTGAACGAATGAGGCCAGTCAACCGATTGAACTCAGCTTCAGTATTTAAAGGGCACAGTCGATCGCATTTCATTCATCACACCCAATCGCTCCCAAATCGCACTTCTTCCCGTTACTCTGCCAAAATTTCATTAGACCCTGTTTTCATCTTGATTTTGATACACTGACGTTCGTTGTTGATTATACAGGTAGTTTGAAGTTCTATCTAACCAAAAACAGAAGGATTGAAACCCTAATTTGGTGATATTCGAATGAAAAACAAGAAAAGGACTGAACATGACCTAATAACCTACCTAAACTATGCAAAATGTTAAAATTAAGTTTAATAGGTTATTAGTAACAAGAGTGCGAGTCTGTTGAACCGGTAATCCATGTTAAATCACCTGTTTTGATAAAGATTCGAACAACAGGCGACTGAACTGTGGGACAGGAGACTGGTCGTCCAGATGAACTCCAATCGCACGATTGAATCTTGCAATTGGGTCAATCGGCCGAATGAACCATGCGATTGAGCTCAGTCGGCCGACTGAACCAATCGCAGACTCAGTTAGCAGATTGAACTCAATCGCATGTCTCATTCACCCGAATGAGCTCAGTCGCATGAAAGGACAACCGACTGACTTCAGTCGCATGATTCATTCGCACGAATGAATCAGAATGAGGTTAAACATTACACTTAGAACTGAATTTTGATGTATTATGTACTAATGGTTCTGTGTCTTGTGTTTCAGGAAAATGGCTGATAGATGGTCCATTAATCCAAAGCACAACATCTGTGCTCACTTGGATCATACTACTCGGAACGGGGCCGAGTTCACAGAGATTATAGCTTTCCTAAGACGTTTTCGGATACATAAGGCTATATCTACTCCTTGCACGCCCTACAGATCATTACACCAGGCATTCTGGGAGAATGCCTCCGTGGATCGCTCTCGTGAGCCCTACAGTATTCGGAGCTCTATTCTGGGTCATGATATCGAGGTCACTGCTGCTGATATCCAGAGAGTTCTAGAGTTTGGAGAGGATACAGATCACCCTACCAGATTACATCCACTGACTGTCCGAGGATGCTTTCTGAGGATCAAGTACGCTGGGGACATAAACTCAGGTGTGCTCAACAAGAGCAACCTATGCCCCCAGTACAAGTACTTAACTCATGTGATCCTTAAGTGCGTTGCTTCACGGAGGGGTGGGTTCGATGACCTATCAGACCAGATTCAAAATGCCTACGTGGCACTGGTGCTGAACCACCCTTTCAGCTTTTCTAGTATGATCTTTTCTTACCTGGTAGAGAACTTGGAGGCTAAAGGGAAGGAGGGGTTTTGTATGTACCCCAGGTTTTTACAGCTGATCTTCAACGAGAAGCTACCTCATCTTCCCAAAGAGGGTCATGATGCGGTGGCACTGGAGATCATGGATGACACGACTCTAGGTCGGATGAGGGTGTATAGGGGCAAGCAGGTGAAGCCCCAGGTTAAGAGGTTGATTGGCCACCTGGCCAACGAGAGATATGTGGTACCGGGGAGACGCAAATGGCGTCATGAGGATAGTGATTCTGATGATGAGAGGCTACTGCTCCCAGAGCATGATTCTGACGATGATGATAGTGGGGACGCTGGGGACGATATGCCTACTCCACCGAGAGGCACTATGTCTGATGTTATACCTCCAGTGTCTGTCCCACCTGGAGATGTTGCCGAGTCAGCTAGATTTCATCAGGATTTTGTTCTTGGTGCGAAGGAGGAGGAGGAGTCGGATGAGGAGCCCCTAACACGAACTGTGGGAAGCAAAGTTGTTCCCACAAAACATGGGCTAAGGGTGGTTGGTGAACGCCCAAGAGACTCCGGAGAGACAGCTACTGCTCGAGCTATGCACCGGGTTCAGCTAGCAGGGTTGTAGGGGGAGCATCCACCTCAACGGGGACGAGGAGGAAAAGGATGGCTCAGCCCCATGGTCAGAAGAAGAAGAAGCGACGGTTGACCTTCGTTACCACCACAGCCTCTACTGCTACCACCACCACTACCACTTCCACAGCCATACCATCCACCACCACAGCCACCACAGCCACCACAGCTACTACTACCACCACCACACCTCCCACCACTGTACAGATTCCATCCACCACCATATCTTTCACTCCCACATCACCTCCACCATTTCACAGACCCATCTTCACTACAGCCACCACCACCACCACTTCCCACCAAGCTGGACCCTCAGCCCATCCCTCTCATACTTATGGATCACCTCTACCTCCAACTGGGGTAGAGGAACAGCTGTCTGCGCTCAACAGGATGGTGATGCGCTTACTAGCTGCAGATGAGGAGAAGGCGGCCCAGATCCGCCAGCTTGCTGACCTGACTGCTGCACAGTCTCACCAGATTGCAGAGCATGCTCGAGTTATAGAGGAGCAGGCCCAACAGATGGCTGCTCAAAGCCATGAAATAGCCCAACTCCAAGCACATAGTGTCACATCAAGCAAGAAGATAGAGGAGTTGGAGGAGGCGAAGAAGACAATCATGTTAAAGCTCAAGGGATCTAAGGAGGAGCCCTGAAGATCAAGGAGGGGGACGGAGATGGTGGTGATGATGATGATGAAGATGATGATGAGGATGATGAGGATGATACAGAGGAGGATGAGGAAACCGAAGGAGAAAGGATAGAGGAGAAGGAGGATGATGATGATGCAGAAGGAGGGGATGCAGCTGCATCGGCCTCTGCTTCAGGTCAAGAGAGGAGGTCAAAGAACAGACAAGACCAATCAGCCTCTACCTCTGCTCCTCCAAGTGATGAGCCGATGATACAAGACAAAAGTAAAGACTAGATGTTTATGTATTTATTTACTTTTGTATTTGAATCATGTATTGAAAACTATGTATTTAATGTTTATATTAAGTTAATGCATTTGTGTTTGATTAATTACTAATGGTTGATATGTTGAATGTGTAAATCAAACAGATCCAAATTACCAAAGGGATGAGTTTGATGTTGCTCCCCTTCAGTAGGTCAAGACTCAGCTAACAATGATTCTTGATCTGCAAGGGATCGTAAGGAGGTCCGTGAGTTATACCCCTGAAGAAGGGGAAATAATTCATGACCTATCAAACGAGCAACTCGCAGAGATTTTCAAGCTCAATCCAGATGAGATAGTGAAAGATGCTCCGACATGCGATTCGACTAGTGACGAAGAGCTCAACGATGTTGATGAACTCGAGATTGAAGATGTCACTGCCGAGGATTACCCTCAGTACGCTGACAATGAGGGAAATGTGGTCCCCAATCTGGGTGAATCCCTCGTCAGCGATACTTTTGAGGTGTTAGACAAGATGGAGCAAGAAAAAGAGAAAGCAGAAGGAACAGCCCAAGCCTCAAATGATGATGTCGATATCCGAAAGGCTGAGTGGGCTGTATGTTTTGAAGAAGTTAGAGCCCAACGCGCTGCACCGAAATAGGATGCCTACACCAAACTCTACCGAGTCAAGAAATATCACAAGGTGTCTGGCAGGATCATAACGTGGGCGTATTTTGAGGATCTTAATGTTTATGCAGTTAAGAGGGAACAGGGCATAGAGTACTTCAGATTCCCACATGATCTGAAGACTCTACCAGGTTTTGAGCTCAACCAGCTGGCCAAGCTAAAGCTGTTGTATGCTGACCCGAGGAAGATGTCAGGCTGGTTTAAGGCTGCCCTTAAGAAGGAGTACCACACCAAATGGGTTAACTTCAGACCCCAACAGCCTACTAGGTACATAAGAAGGTGTGAGGTTGATGCCATTACTGGCAAGCCCAAGATAGTGTTGAAGTGGAGTCCTCCGCGCACAATGTCTAGAATCCCACTCAGGGAAATGCCACAGGACTTCACTCCACACTTTAAGTGGTGGTACTATGATTGGAGAACAGCAGAAGCGGTCATAGTCCTAAGCAAAGAGGGCAAAATGGATACGATCAGGGTATTCGACCCAATGTCGCTTACAAACTTGTCGGTAAATGATGTCTACACGCTATACAAGTGGCCACTGTTCTATGATACGCAAAATATTGTACAAGCCCTCCAGTTCCAGAACGTTATACGACTCTGCTTCGCGTTTGAGATTCACGCGGGAGTCACAAAAGAGGAGAAGTACAAGAAATACAAGGAGGTTATGCAGAAAACAAGAGATTAGAGAGATCTAGGTCCAAGGGGGAGTTTGTTGATGCATGTATGTCCCTAGATCAGGATATGAAATGTAATGGATCTTGTTTATCTGATTCTGATGTAATTTGAAATTATTAATGAAATAATATTGATTGTTTGTGATTTGTAATGTCTATATATTTCATTAATGAGTCGACGTTGAATTGGTTGATTAGGTTTGTGATTGTTTGAATGGTTACACATAATGTTATATTAATTAAAACATTCAAACATAACATAATGAAGTTCTCATGCGAATGGCCCATGCGAATGGACCACACGCATGAATAACTTCATACGATTGACTCAGTTGCACGACTGAACCAGGAGACTAGATCAGTCGCATGATTGACACATAAGATTGGCTCAGTCGCACGACTGAACACTCAGTCGTGCGGATGAATCAACCGCATGGTTCAATCGCATGACTGAACCATACTTATGGTCCAGTCGCCCGAATGAACAATACTAACCTATAAATACAACCCAATTCGTGGAAAAACGGAAGCATTCGTTCCATTACGACTCCAGACGTACCCTATCCGTCCAGAAGCCTCCCAATTCGTTCTCCAAGTTCACAGAACACATTAGATCGATTCTCAATCGACTTCTAACGTTAGATTCAATTCTTGATTGATTCTTCGTGTGTTCTCACTGATTGGATTGCCAATCAAATAGGATTCCGCACTATTTGATCTGGTTTACACGCTAATCACTAGGTATTTTGTTCAAATACCAGGTCCTAACACTCAACCCAACTACTATCTTTCAAGGCATCTTCCACCTTCTTGGGTTCCATCTAAGATAAAAAGCATGAGTACAAACAAACATTCTCATTGTGAGTTTGTCCTTTTGTTCTCACACCTTCAGAGACTTCTCCTATTATATTTTCAGCTGGATGAGTGTAGTGAATTCTAAGTCTAGGGATCACTTCCACATGCAAAGATAGATCCAGATTGGACGTATTTTGCTCAGGAGCTTGAACGTTTGGACCAGTTGTTGTTTCAAACTCATTCAATGAGGAGTGATTGAATGAATGAGAAACATCATCATCATTTGTTGGTTGTGAAGCAGCATTAACAGTTGCTTGTTCCTTCACGATGCTACTTAAATCAGCTTGGTGTTATGTAGTGTCATCAGATGAGTTTTAAGGCTCACTAGGTGGACCACTAGTTGAAGTTCCACTATCTCTTGAGATAGTTATACTATCAGATCTGCCAATAGAGGGAGCTTGGTTTGCAACAACTCTTGGAGAACTTGGACTAGGTCTGGGTAACTCGAATAGTTGATCATTGTCAGAATCACTTTGAGTACCTGTTCCAGCTGAAACATTCTCACAAGAGGGTTTAGAATAGTTTAGAAACAATCCTAAATCAAAGATATGATCAGGGCCATTCCCCCTAACACAAGGAGTGTGCTCATTAACAACAATGTTAAAAGATTCTTCAAATTGTTGATTTTTGAAGTTATAAACTCTATAAGCAATAGAGTTGGAGGAATATCCAACAAAGATAGCATCATCTGACTTTTCAGCAAATTTTGCCAAATTGTCCTTTGTGTTAAGTATGGTACACCTGCTACCAAAGGACCTTAGAAAGCCAATGAATAGTGGCCTCTTGTTCCATAGCTCATAAGGGGTTTTTCCATGTGGCTTAACTACAAGAACCGTGTTCTGCACATAGCATGCAGTGCTGACTGCCTCTGCCCAGAATGTTAGAGGCAGCTTGGAATCAACTAACATGGTCTGAGCAGCCTTAATAAGTGTCCTGTTCCTCCTCTTAGCACCACCATTTTGTTGAGAAGTTCTAGGAGCACTATATAGTCTGGCAATCCCTTTTGAGTTACAGAATGAGTCAAGAACTTAATTCTTAAACTCAGTCCCTTGATCACTTCCAATTATCTTAACCTTGTGATCAATTTGATTTTCTATTTTAAGAATAAAAGATTTTAAAGTTTTAGCAGTTTCATCTTTTATTATTAAAAAGAATTCCCATGTAAATCTTGTAAAATCATCAACAATCACAATGCAATATGATTTCCTTTCAATGCTCATTATACTTGTAGGACCAAACAGATCCATATGCAATAAGTGTAATAGAGTCGTGATAGAGTTAACAACTTTGGATTTATGAGATGCCTTGTGTTGCTTCCCTTTCAAGCATGCAATAAGTGTAATAGAGTCGTGATAGAGTTAACAACTTTGGATTTATGTACCAAGTTATTTTTAACCAATTTATTCATTGTTTTTAAATTGACATGGCACATTCGTTTATGCTATAGCGTTGACTCATCACCATCAGCTTTGGAAAGAAAGCATGATACTTCACCAAGTGGGGAAGCATTATTCTATTGGCACAAGCATGTCCCTACTATTTAAGAACACTAGCAATGATATCTCATCTGTCTGAATTAGGTTCTGACGCTTGTCGCAAAGAAGAGAGGGAAAGAGCGGGAAAGCGGGTTTTACATCAACAGTTCTTCCTCGTTCCGACAAAGAGTGTGTTTCCTTATTCTTTTTTAGCTTTGAGCTTGGTTCAGATATCAAGCTTGTACATATCCCCTTTCCTGGGAGATCTAAGAAGCACCAATTCTTCAAGAATTGTCATCCCGGGTTTGAGGATAATGCACTCATGTTCTATGAAAAGAATTTGGTGCTTTTGATCACAAAACTGAGAAACACTTAACAGGTTGTGTTCAAGCTGTTTGACAAAGTGTACTTTGTTAACTTTTAAATTACCATTGGATATACTCCCTCTGCGAGAAATATATCCTCCGACCTCACCTCCAAACTAGACAGGACCTCCATCAACATGTTGAAATTTTTAAAGGAGAGATTTGTTCCTTGTCATGTGCTTGGAGCATCCACTATCCACAGTCCATACATTGTTATTCTTGTCATATGGATTTCCCTGCACATAAGATGATATGATTAGTTTTGATTGGAAACCCAAGCCTTGTTGGTCTTGTGTTCTTCCAATGATAGTGACATAATTGAACCAAATTTTATGCATGGGGGTTCAGTGGATGTCGTTGAAGAAGAGGTTGGGCTGTAGCGTCTTCTTTGGTCTTCCATTCCATCCCTTGGTTGATCATAGTAGATGAGCTTGTTGAAGCTTGTGCAGCTTGGCATTCTTCTAAAGCTTCTTTCTTTTCGGAAGAAACCTTCACCACCTTTTCTTCCGAAGTAGTCGTTTTCTCGGAAGGTCTCAAAGAAACTCTCTTGTTCTTTTGGATTTTCTTAGCCTTGTCTTCCGAAGCATTTTTCCCTTCAGAAGAATGAGTTTCTTCCGAAAGCAACTTTGCTTCCGAGACAAGCTTTCCTTTCTTCATCACTTGAACCATATGATAAGGTCTGAATGTGAAACCTTCCCTGAATCCTTCCTTTTTAACATTATTTGCATAATGTGTGCTAGCAGGATTGTAGTAACAATCTTTGGCCATGTGGTTTTGCAGACCATACATTATGAAGGCAATGTTAATCTTCTGGGAACTTGAGGACTGCTGTTTCTTGTTCTTCTTTTCTTCATCAGTAGTCTTTCCCTTTAACTTCTGATCCTTTGGTAGGCAGGAGTGGTGGTACTACACTCCTTTTGTGAATTAGAGTTTCCTACTTCATGGAATCCAGTTAAGATGAACACACCTTTTTGTTTTGGGTTTATCTACAACTTGGACTCTGCCACTTTCTTGGCAGTTTTTCTGGCTGCCTTAGCTCGGCTTCTTCTGGATTTGGTGGTCAGGGGTTGATCATCACCGGTAGGAATGGGTAAGATTACCTGGTTCTTCCCTGTGATGGTCTCCATAGTTGCATCACTCTTTGACTCATGGGAAGGTGGGTCAGTAGATGGAACCTCTTGTTCTTCAGTACCACACCTTGGTTGTCTAATAGACTCATAAGAATGTGGTGGAGCAATTTTATTGGTTCCCAACCCACCTTTGTTTTGTTAACAAAGTTTTGAATGAGAGGATGATGCAAGAATGGCTTGGAAGTTTTGCTCAGAGATAGCATGCTTTTTTGGCTTGAGCCTCAGCTGTGACAAGCTTGGCTTGAGCCTCAGACAATTTGGATATTAAATCCTTGATTTGAGTCTTGTAATTTGTATGTTCATGTTTTAACAAGAACACAGTTTTCTCTAACTCTTCAATTTTTTTTGATAGTCAGATTCAAACCCTTTTAAAATTAGATTTTAAGATATTTAAAGACTCATTATCAGATTTAATTTCCATATTTTAGTCCTGATATAACTTAACCTTAGCAATGCAAGCTGGAGTACAAAGATGTTCATATACCTTGTTATCATCTGTTCCAGCCATGAGTGCTTGAGCAGGAGTCACATCTTGTACCATGAAGCTCCAATCAACTTCTTGAGCCACATCAGTTGTCTCAGTTGACTTTCCAGTAGCTTTGGGTGTAGAGGGATGTGTGGAGGCCTATGGGGTTCCCGGATTTGACTTGGGAGCCTTGCATTACCTGGAAAAATGACCAAATTGGTTACAGTTGTAACATTTGGCCTTTGCCTTGTCAAACCCAAACTTGCTATTTGTTAGGTTCTGGGGAAACTGCCTTCCAGTTCTCTTGAAGAACTTCTTCGCTCTATAGGTTAACAAAGCCATCTATTGGACTATGTCCACATACTCCACATCATCTGGGCTGAAACACTATAGATCATCAAAGTAATACTGATAGTCACTAGAGTGCCCATTTCCTGAGACAAAGGCGCAACTGTCCTGAAAAGAACTTTGCTGAGCCTGTTGAGACCTTGGAGTCTTAGGGAATATGATGTATGGCCCAGAAGAACAGGATAGCTGCTGGGTGTATGTCAGGTACTTTTGAGGTTGGGGGGGTCCTAAGCCTTCAGCAACCATTAAAGCGTTGCTAGCAGGAAGGCTTGAGGGTCTGCTCGTCTGGTGGCCTCTCTTGTTCTCTATCTCTAAACGGTATCCATAAAGGATGCCATAAAGTTTAGTCATGGTGAGGGAGTTCAGATTTTATGTCCTCTTGATAGATACACAGTAGAACGTCCACTCATTTAGGAGTGCACTCATGAATTTTCTTGTGAGATCTCTCAATTCAAGGGCAATTCTCACAGACTGAAGGGAGGAAAAAAGATCCTTATACCTAAAGTATTGCTGGCTGAGGGTCTCTCCAGCAATATAAGTGAAGTTCTCGAAATATTGCTTTAGTGAATCTTTCTTGGAGTCATTGGAGCTAGAGTACATTTGAGATAGTGCATCAAATAGTTCTTTAGCTGACTTGCAATGCTCAAACCCCACCATGATGGAGTTGGGTATAGCAGTCATCAGAACAGTCATGACATTACTATCAATGTCCAGCTTCTTCCAGTCTTCATCAGAGTAATCTTCTACAACCTTCTCTATCATGGTGCCGTTTCCACCTGGTGCTGCCACCTTTGGTTTGTAAGGGCCATTGACTATAGATTGCTACAGTTTGCTATCTTGATATCTGATGAAGCCTTCCATGCGTCTGCTCCATGATCTAAAGTTTTCAGGGGTGATGATAGGTGCTTTAGTCATCGTCCCCATCTCAACTTCAGACTTTTGGTTGAGGGTCATTTTTGAGTGTGGTGAAAGGAGGAGTGAGAAGCAGGTTGATTTGGATGGTAAGATCTCACAATAAAGAGCCTAAAAAGCTCTAATACCAATTGCAGGATCGGTTTTTGTCACTTAACACTTTGTCTTTCTCTCAAGCTAACTTGAATCACACTTGGCTTAGATGATGCAGAATCCCTTCTAAGAGTTGATAATAATATACTAAGTAACAAAGAACACAAAGAAATAAATTTCAATGTACTTGTATATATTACTTCTCAACTCAAAGTATTACAAGACTCTTACAAGCATATTACATGAGTTACAATGAGAAACTATATATACTAGATCCTACAGCCGGATATACTTTGATACTAGCTGGAAACCTATGACTAAAGCAGATACTACAATGCTAAAGTTAAGGTATCTTAGATAAAGTATTATCTAAGATAAGGTAGTGATGACATGTCCATGACTTATCTTTTGTCACCAACTAAAGTTGGTAACTGTACTAACTGATAAAAGGTAAACAATGGAATAAAGTATGGTCAATTACATGGACGTGAGAAAGCACCATGTAGTATCTCAGAGACTTGCAGCGGAGTGTCAGAAGGCCATAATTATGTCCACTGGTTCATAGTAGTGTCATCCGAAGGTTAATTGGCTTCGGAAGAACTTGTTCTTCCGAAGCCACTTATATTTCGGAAGAGGCTACTTCTTCCGAGGCTTAAGAACTTCTTCAGATCTTCATAATTTGGAAGTTGTTGTCTTCATTTCTTCTAAGTCTTGAACTTCGGAAGAGGAAAGACTTTGTCTTCGGAAGCTGGAGTCTTCCTTCAGAAGATACGTCAGACATGATCTTCGGAAGTTCTGTCTTTGCCTTCGGAAGAACTCTATTTGCCTTCAGAAGTTCTGTACTTAGCTTCGAAAGACCTTTACAAGTTGTACCAAAAATTGTCTAAGTGTTTTGGTTTTGGTTGCACCAGTCTTTCTAGATCCAACAGCCTCTATCGTATTTATGCACACATTAGTCTATGATCTTGATATGTATCAACTTCACGAATTCTAACTCGGATACACACCATGGATTCCCTCTTTATGCAAAGAAGTAAAGTAACTCACAGTATACTATGAGTTTCTCAATTAGGCTCAACTCTCATAGAAACGATGGAAAGAGGTAATAAAATGTGTAGCATGTATGTTATCTACAATCGGTTTGTTACACCACCTACGACTTTCATCTACTTTTATTGTCACACCCCAACCTTGACGGCGGAAACGTCGAGATGTGAGGGTTAAGATTGTTCACAGCCACATAACGCTATATTTAAATTTAAATTTTAAAATTATAAGTTTCAAAAGGCATTACAAACATAAGTCTCAAACATGAAATAAGTTCCAAACAAAACAAAACATTACATAAACATTTTATTTAGTTAACTAGGTCCAAGTCCTAGTTTTATTGCAAGCTTCAAAAGACCACTTTAAACTTGGGGGTTACCTGAAACATGATAAAAATAAAAGGTCAACTATAAATAGTTGGTGAGTTTCCAAGGTTTTCATACATAATATGATAAAGTTACAAGTAGCAATTCATGTCATAGGTCATAAGTTAGTAAGGTTATAGAACACATATCGTTACAACCAAACCTCGACTTGATTACAAGTATATAAGATCGGCTAAGTGTATTTTGTTCCCATGATGAACAAGCATACGTCATCAGGAGCCGGCAATACCTCGGCTTTAGCACCAAATAGGCTTGTCAGGCCCAAAGATCTAAGACGTCGCCAGGCTAGCAATAGTTAATGATTGTAAACAAACTATGTATCTCATATAAACACTTACAACACATAAATAACCATGACAAAATATAAAGATGAATTGCAAGTGCTTTACAAGTCTCAAACGTTTATAAGTGTATGATGTATAAGTATCATGTTTCACCCCAAAATAGTGTGAAATAAAGTAAAAAAGGGGCAAGAAAACTCACATGATTGATAAGTATATAACAGGTGACTAAAATAAAATAATAAGCGATGATCCAAAGTAATCATTCACAAGTACGTATATTTATATATATTTATAAGATTTAGGTTAATAGTGAGGTTAACGATTTAACACGAACCAAGGTATTAAAATTTGGGGATTTTTATAAAGTTAATAAATTCTTATAAAAATAGCATTCATAACATTTATAAAATTTATTTTTAAGCAATTTGGTCCTTCATAAATAACTTGTGATTCTATTTATAAAATATATTTGAACTCTTTAATTATCATGATACATCTTTAAACCAAGATAACATAAGGTCCAATATTAATTTAATAACTTAAAGTATTATATAACAATCTAATTTTTAAAAATATTTAGTTTTAACATTTGTAAATAATTTTTATATTAAAATATTAAAATATTTTACAAGAATAAATTTTTAAGAAATATTTAGATGACTTTAAAATTATTTGAAGTTTATAAAAGTTATTTTTATATTTATTATAAATTTTCTATGATAAAATTATAACTTAAAAAGCTTAAAAAAAATTGCATGAGGGTGCCCGGGTTCGAACCCGGGACCCCATGCTGAAAGTGTAAGAGTCTTAACCAGTAAACCATAGGTCTCAGCCGCGATATGAATCAGATTTTAATTGTTAAAAGCAAGTTTCAATCAAATCCCCAATTTCATATAAACCCTAGATTACTCAAATCCAAAATTGAACAACGATTCGAGAGTTTCAACTCGATTAACCTACTGCTTTTGATCCCTAAGGGAAATCGAGTTGAATGATATATTGTACTTACTTGATTAGGCTCGATTTGTAGTATTTATGCTCGGTTTTGTCTCGGCTATCTTGCGACGAAAAAGCTCAAAATTCGATTGATTGAGTATGTTTATCATAGATTGTGGTTCACAGGAGGTTGAAAGGGGTCGAAGGCACCTTTTCCCTCTATTAAATAGTTTCGATTTGGCACGGTTCATCCTAAGCACTTTCGAGTTGAATGCGAACGTAATGAGGTTCAATTCGATGCTTAATTCGACGTTTCATATGAAATTGTAATCATTGATGAATTAGAAACAGTTTGTTGATCGTGCAGGCTCGATTAATTGCGTTATTAACAAGTTTTAATGGCCAAACCGATTGGGGTTATGTGTAACCGATTACTCGGCCCCAATCGACCGCAATAACATTGTTTTTTAACTCAATTAAGGTTCATCATTGAGTTCGAATCACTTTCCCGAAGCATTTAGAACGGTTTTTGGTCATTAATTTGGTGTTTTAATGCGTTTTGAAGCTTCGCCGGAGTTTGCCGGAAATTGGCCGGAATTGGTGGCCGGAAAAACGAGTTTAGAGGGGAGGGGGGTTTGGGTTTAATAATTTTACAAAAATGGTCCCTGTAGTTTGATAGTTATCATTTTATGTTTAAAAGTTCTATTTTAAGTTTACAAATTGACAAATAAAACCCCCAAACTTAATTTAAGTTTATGTTTTATACCTGGTTAAGTTTAATAACCCTTATAAATTATAAGTAACCTTATTATAAGTAATCTTATTATTACTAATATTATTATTCATTATTATTACTTTTTATTATTGTTACTTTTATTAATATTAACATTATTATTATTTAATATTTATATTTTTAACTTTCATACATAAAACTCAATGACAATAATGAATAAGCACAACAACATATGAGTTTCAAAATTGACAATAATGACCCTTGTAAGAGTAAACGAAGTTAACTTTTAGTTAACAAAAATACGAGATGTTACAGTCTCCCCAACTTAAAAGAAGTTCGTCCCGAAATTAAAAGAAATGAAACTATGGAAATAAGAATGGGTATCTCTTCTTCATGTGCTCCTCGCGTTCCCAAGTAAGTTCAGCGCCACCTTTATTTTCCCAACGAACCTTGACGATGGGGTTGTTGTGTTTCTAGTCTTCTTCATTATGCGGTCCATGATCTCAACAGGTTTTTCGACAAAATGCAATGACTCGTCGATCTGGATGTCTTCCAACGGGACATGCAGACTTTCATCAGCCAAGCACTTTCTCAAATTTGAGACGTGGAACACAGGATGACCTCCACTAAGGTGATAAGGTAGTTCCAGTTTATAAGCCACTTTCCTAATTCTTTTCAGGATTTTGAAAGGTCCTACAAATCTTGGAGCCAATTTACTCTTCTTTCCAAAGCGAACCACACCCTTCCACGGCGAAACCTTAAGAAGAACCATCTCCTCAACTTGGAATTCCAATGGCTTACGTCGCTTGTCAGCATAACTCTTTTGACGACTTCTCGCCACTTCAAGGTTCTTGCGGATAATAGAAACTTTATCGGTCGTCTCTTATATAAGTTCAGGACCAGTGATGAAGTTTTCACCAATGTCATTCCAGCAGATCGGTGAACGACATTTACGACCATAAAGTGCTTCGAATGGTGCCATCTTGATACTCGAGTGGTAACTATTGTTATACGAAAATTCCGCAGGCGGTAGATGCGTATCCCAATCACCACCAAAGTCAAGAACACACAGGCGTAGCAAATCCTCCAAGGTTTGGATAGTTCGCTCGGTTTGACCATCAGTTTGAGGATGGTAAGCCGTGCTTAGATCCAATTGAGTACCTAAGAGTTCTTGCATAGACGACCAAAAGTGTGAAGTGAAACGAGCATCTCGGTCGGATATGATGTGCAGAGGTACCCCATGACGACTTACAATCTCATCAATGTATATACGAGCCAACCTTGATGTCTTGTAAGTGTCACGTATGGGTATAAAATGTGCCGATTTGGTTAATCGGTCAACGATCACCCATATGCTATCATGTCCACGAGAGGTTCGGGGTAGCTTGGTTATGAAGTCCATGGATATGTGTTCCCATTTCCACATATGAATCTCGGGTTGCTCAACTAATCCACTTGGACGTTGATATTCGGCTTTAACCTTCGTACACGTGAGGCACTTAGCTACATAAGTCGCTATGTCTTTCTTCATTCCAGGCCACCAATATTGACCACGCAGGTCCATATACATCTTATCGGAGCCAGGATGAATTGAATAACGAGTTTGATGAGCTTCGTTCATGATAAAGGTACGGAGGTTATTGCGATTTGGAACCCAAATTCGATTTGCGAAGTACATCAATCCATTAGGTTTCTTTTCCAATTGGGTTAGAAGATTATGCTCCAATTCATCCTTCATTCTTCCTTCTCGTTGTACCATTTGTTGAGCCTCCAAGATACTAGACTCGATGTCACTATCTATTCTCAGGTTTTGTAGTAGTACGGTAGTCTCGTTGACATCAAGTCGGATCTCAGTATCGAACTCACCCAAAGTGTCAAACCATTGACGTCGATCGCGAATTTCTTGGAATGAGATCATCTTGTTGTGAATCTTTCGGCTTAGTGCATGGCTACAACATTTGTTTTACCTGGATGATAAAGAATGTCACAATCGTAATCACTAATCAACTCCACCCAACGACCTTGTCTCATGTTGAGATCCTTTTGATTGAAAACGTGTTGAAGGCTTTTGTGATCGGTGTAGACTATACATTGTGTACCATACAAGTAGTGTCTCCAAATCTTCAAAGCAAAGACAACAGCACCAAGCTCGAGATCGTGTGTTGTGTAATTCACCTCATGAACCTTCAATTGTCTCGATGCATAAGCTATGACCTTCCCTTGTTGCATGAGAACACAACCAAGGCCTTGTTTAGACGCATCACAATACACGGTGAAATCGTCATTACCATCGGGTAGGGTCAAGATAGGAGCATTGCACAACTTGTGCTTTAACGCTTCAAATGCTTCTTCTTGCTCGGAACCCCACTCGAATGGTTTATTCTTTTGTGTCAAAGTAGTGTGTGGCTTCGCGATCCTCGAGAAGTTGGCAATGAATCGCCGATAGTAACCAGCAAGACCAAGAAAAGAACGAACTTCAGTAGGAGTTGTAGGAACACACCAATTCTTCACAGCTTCCACCTTTGTAGGATCAACGTGAATTCCTTGGCTATTCACCACGTGTCCTAGAAATTGAACTTCCTCGAGCCAAAAGTCACACTTCGAGAACTTCGCGTACAATTGCTCTTTCTTCAACAATTCAAGAACCAATCTCAAATGCAGTTCATGATCGGTGTTGGACTTGGAGTAGATAAGTATGTCATCAATGAAGACGATCACAAACTTGTCTAGATAAGGCTTGCATACTCGGTTCATGAGATCCATGAAGATAGCAGGAGCATTGGTTAAACCAAAAGGCATCACATAAACTCATAGTGCCCATAACGAGTACGGAACGCGGTCTTTGGGATGTCATCATCATGAACTCGTAATTGATGATATCCAGAACGTAGATCAATCTTAGAGAATATGGCAGCTCCTTGAAGTTGATCAAACAAGTCATCGATGCGAGGAAGAGGATAACGATTCTTGATGGTAAGCTTGTTAAGCTCACGATAGTCGATGCACATACGAAAAGATCCATCTTTCTTCTTCACGAAAAGAACAGGTGCACCCCAAGGCAAAGAACTAGGACGGATGAAGCCCTTCTCGGATAGCTCTTGAAGTTGACTAGAGAGTTCTTGCATTTTCGATGGTGCAAGCTGATATGGTGACTTAGCCACGGGGTTTTCTCCCGGTATCAAGTCAATTTTAAACTTGACTTCACGCACGGGAGGTAGACCACTAAGGTCATCAGGAAATACTTCAGGAAAGTCTCGTACGATAGGGACATCCTTAAGTTCTTTCCCTTTGACTTTCGTGTTGACCACATAAGCCTAGAAGGCCATATACTTCTTGCTTAAGCACTTTCGGGCTTGAGTGCAAGACATGAGTTTAAGCCCTTTGGAAGACTTTTCACCGAACACTTTTAAAGTATCTGTAGAGGGTAACGGTATACGAATGCACTTCTCGAAACAAATGATCTCGGCATGGTGTTTGGCTAACCAATCCATACCAATGATGACATCGAAGCTTCCAAGTTTCATAGGAATAAGATCAATAAGGAAATCGTGTGTGTCAAGACTTAAGATGCAATCACAAATAACGACATCAACGGTGATCGGTTCTCCATCGGCAACTTCAACGGTGAGAGGTCTTTCTAGTTTCGTATGTGGCTTAGCAAGTATGGGTTCAAACTCTAACGAAACAAAACTCTTTTTGGCTCCAGAATCAAATAGGACATAGGCATAAGTTTTATTAATAAGAAACATACCTGTTCAATTTTAAAGGTATTTAACGACGCAGGTAATGTATGAAAAGAATCGGATCACAAAAGTTAAAGGTAAGTTAACATACCATTCACCACATCGTTGTTTGCTTGTGCTTGGTTAGAGTTGATGTTGAAAGCACGTCCTCGGGCTTGTGGAACGTTACCCACAAGACGAGGGCATTGTGGGCAGAAATGACCAGGTTCCCCATAGTTGTAGCAAACACGGTTTGTGACCACGGCGGCATTGTTAGGTGCACGGTGGCAAGTCGCCACCAAATGACCATATTTACCGCATAAGGTGCAGATACGGCATGGTTGATTCCCCGGATGATGATACCTACAAGTGTTGCATATAGGTTGAGGACCAGCATAGGCCCTAGCCCCAGGCACTTGTGCCACAGGTGCAGCTGCAGGTACAAGTTGTCTTTGGGGTTGTTTGGGTGCAACCACAGCATAGTTACGCGCCAGTGTGAACTTGCGCTTCTTGTTGTTGTTGTTGTAAGACGGTTCAGCTTTGGTCTACTTAACAGCCTCGGTAGCCGTCTTCTCTACCTTCTTTGCACCCTTCACAGACATGGTGCCCGCTCGTATATGGTTCTCGGTGAGTTGAGCGGTGATAGTAATGGCTTCTTCCAAGGTTGTGGGTCGGCTACCCACCACAGCATCTTGAATTTGGGGTGGTACACCCTTGATAAACTTCTCGATGTTGCGGGGGACAGTGTCGACCATGTGAGGCAGCAATATAGTCAACTCGTGATGCCTAGTTGAATAGGCCAAATGATCACCATCGTTTTGCTTCAAATTCCAGAATTCTTCTTCCAACTTTTGCAATTTGCTTCTCGGGCAGAACTTCGCGATGGCGATGTTCTTGAACTCATCCCAAGAGAGTGCCAATATAGCATCAGCTCCACAATTTCTCTTCTTGCTATTCCACCAGGTGAGAGCCCTTTGTTGGAGCATGCTAGTGGCATAACGAACTTTGAGTTCCTCGGGACACTCACAATTGACGAAGGTGTTTTCCATGCTCTCGAACCACTCAAGAAGACCAGTGGCTCCTTCCTTGCCACTAAAACTAGTGGGCTTGCAAGAGCTAAAGTGCTTGAAGGTGCAAGTTTGGTTGTTGCGTTCTTGGTTAGCACTATTCTCTCCTTGACCATTTCCATTGTTGCTAGAGTTGGTCAATAAGGTGCTATTAAGTTCAGCAACCATGGTCGGGATGACAGCAGCCATTTGTCGAGCAATCATGGCGGCTAGCTTACGTTCGGAACTTCCACGCTTTCCATGATGACGAGACATGCTGGAATATGCAAAATGAGTTAGACACGAGAAAGAGAATAACAAGGATTATAATTCAACAAGGATAAGACAAGAGTTGTAAGGCACTTGGAATGGTTCCATTTGGTAACGCATTACCATTTGGAAACGTTGACACGTCAAGGTAAGTTGACCCATTCGCCTTAGAAATTTGTGTATGTTGACCATAGTTTATCACTCATCCCAGAAATCCCCAGGTAAGCATAACTAGTCCTGTAGAATTTATGTGATATGCTTGCCTTAGCCCGAGGGCCTTTTGCCAGAAAATCCAGAATACAGGTGTCTATGTGTCATACAAATTTCTTAGGTTCATGAAATCAAAACCTTGATGAGATTTATATAGATTAGACATAACGTCTAAAGATCCAAATCATAAGCATAAGCATAAGTTTCCACATGTTGACGAGAATAAGATTAAGAGATTTCATGTTCGGGGAGAGTCAAATAGTCAAAGTTAAGTTTAGGGAGACATATAACAACGTTAAAACAATTACAAGGCAAACCTATGCTACGGCATCAAGTTGCACATAAGTATGGTATAGCATTATGTAGCATGTAAACAATATATATATTTCCAAGAATATAAATATTATTCTATGAGGTTCATGCATAAGCTATAGTCTAGGTCACCATTTCTAATAACCTAAATCCCTATAGTTATGGGCTCTGATACCAATCTGTCACACCCCAACCTTGACGGCGGAAACGTCGAGATGTGAGGGTTAAGATTGTTCACAGCCACATAACGCTTTTTTTTAAATGTAAATATTAAAATTATAAGTTTCAAAAGGCATTACAAACATAAGTCTCAAACATGAAATAAGTTCCAAACAAAACAAAACATTACATAAACATTTTATTTAGTTAACTAGGTCCAAGTCCTAGTTTTATTGCAAGCTTCAAAAGACCACTTTAAACTTGGGGGTTACCTGAAACATGATAAAAACAAAAGGTCAACTATAAATAGTTGGTGAGTTTCCAAGGTTTTCATACATAATATGATAAAGTTACAAGTAGCAATTCATGTCATAGGTCATAAGTTAGTAAGGTTATAGAACACATATCGTTACAACCAAACCTCAACTTGATTACAAGTATATAAGATTGGCTAAGTGTATTTGGTTCCTATGATGAACAAGCATACGTCATCAGGAGCCGGCAATACCTCGGCTTTAACACCAAATAGGCTTGTCAGGCCCAAAGATCTAAGACGTCGCCAGGCTAGCAATAGTTAATGATTGTAAACAAACTATGTATCTCATATAAACACTTACAACACATAAATAACCACGACAAAATATAAAGATGAATTGCTAGTGCTTTACAAGTCTCAAACGTTTATAAGTGTATGATGTATAAGTATCATGTTTCACCCCAAAATAGTGTGAAATAAAGTAAAAGGGGGCAAGGAAACTCACATGATTGATAAGTATATAATAGGTGACTAAAATAAAATAATAAGCGATGATCCAAAGTAATCATTCATAAGTACCTATATTTATATATATTTATAAGATTTAGGTTAATAGTGAGGTTAACGAATTAACACGAACTAAGGTATTAAAATATGGGGATTTTTATAAAGTTAATAAATTCTTATAAAAATAGCATTCATAACAGTTATAAAATTTATTTTTAAGCAATTTGGTCCTTCATAAATAACTTGTGATTCTATTTATAAAATATATTTGAACTCTATAATTATCATGATACATCTTTAAACCAAGATAACATAAGGTCCAATATTAATTTAATAACTTAAAGTATTATATAACAATCTAATTTTTAAAAATATTTAGTTATAACATTTGTAAATAATTTTTATATTAAAATATGTTACAAGAATAAATTTTTAAGAAATACTTAGATGACTTTAAAGTTATTTGAAGTTTATAAAAGTTATTTTTATATTTATTATAAATTTTCTATGATAAAATTATAGCTTAAAAGGTTTAAAAAAAAATTGCATGACGGTGCCCGGGTTCGAACCCGGGACCCCATGCTGAAAGTGTAAGAGTCTTAACCAGTGAACCATAGGCCTCAGCCGCGATATGAATCAGATTTTAATTGTTAAAAGCAAGTTTCAATCAAATCCCCAATTTCATATAAACCCTAGATTACTCAAATCCAAAATTGAACAACGATTCGAGAGTTTCAACTCGATTAACCTTAGGGCTTTTGATCCCTAAGGGAAATTGAGTTGAATGATATATTGTATTTACTTGATTAGGCTCGATTTGTAGTATTTATGCTCGGTTTTGTCTCGGTTATCTTGCGACCAAAAAGCTCAAAATTCGATTGATTGAGTATGTTTATCACGAATTGTGGTTCACAGGAGGTTGAAAGGTGTCGAATGCACCTTTGCCCTTTGTTAAATAGTTTCGATTTGGCACGGTTCATCCTAAGCACTTTCAAGTTGAATGCGAACGTAATGAGGTTCAATTCGATGCTTAATTCGACGTTTCATATGAAATTGTAATCATTGATGAATTGGAAACAGTTTGTTGATCGTGCAGGCTCGATTAATTGCGTTATTAACAAGTTTTAATTGCCAAACCGATTGGGGTTATATGTAACTGATTACTCGGCCCCAATCGACCGCAATAACATTGTTTTTAACTCAATTAAGGTTCAGCATTGAGTTCGAATCACTTTCCCGAAGCATTTAGAACGGTTTTTGGTCATTAATTTGGTGTTTTAATGCGTTTTGAAGCTTCGCCGGAGTTGGCCGGAAGTTGGCCGGAATTGGTGGCCGGAAAAACGAGTTTAGAGGGGGAAGGGGGGTTTGGGTTTAATAATTTTACAAAAATGGTCCCTGTATTTTTATAGTTATCATTTTATGTTTAAAAGTTCTATTTTAAGTTTCCAAATTGACAAATAAAACCCCCAAACTTAATTTAAGTTCATGTTTTATACATGGTTAAGTTTAATAACCCTTATAAATTATAAGTAACCTTATTATAAGTAATATTATTATTACTAATATTATTATTCATTACTATTACTTATTATTATTGTTCCTTTTATTAATATTAACATTATTATTATTTAATATTTATATTTTTAACTTTCATACATAAAACTCAATGACAATAATGAATAAGCACAACAACACATGAGTTTCAAAATTGACAATAATGACCCTTGAAAGAGTAAACTAAGTTAACTTTTAGTTAACAAAAATACGAGATGTTACATTTATGAAGATTCATGATTACGGTGCATTTCTCAATTTTCAAAACAAACATGCCAAGGGATCCATAAGTGCACAACCAGTAACAACTAACCATGTATGCGAAATTTTGAGTTCCATGTATACTTAAGTTTACTTAAAAAGTTTTTCATAGTTGCTCAAATTTTCAATTTTTTAAAAAGGTCAAAATTTTCTTTCAATTCAATTCCCCCGTATCCCCAAACTTGAGATACATTGTCCCCAATGTATGGTTTTAAAACATGAATAAACATAGTGATGATTAATAAGAAAAATAAGAATGGAGTACATAGACCTGATCACTAGTGAGAGCCTTCAGTACGGGACTTGCGCTTCCCCACACTTGAGTGCTTGCGTCTTGTGCATGCTTGAACTACAAAAAAAAAAACAAAAAACTCAAACAAAGAACACACAAACTAATAAAATAAGTAAAACTCACTTTCGTAGGAATCACGGTTGCATTTAGCGTATGCAACAAGCCTTTAAACCCCTCGGTAGACCCGATTGGACGAGTTGTAGTCTTGTGAGGGTTTATAGTGAACAGACTCACAAAGTTCTCGGGTTGCCTCCCGCAAGCGCTAAGTTTAGTTCTTTAGCCAGACCTTACCTGAGACCACTTATGGTGGTCGTATTAAGTGTTTTTCTCTAAATTTCTCTTTAGAGAATTGTTTCTCCTTACTTAATAGATTTTCTTGTCCGTTCCCATATTGGTCAAACATCTCTACTTTGACCCTTGCATTCTCCTCATCAGGTGGTTTACCCATATTCACCTTCCGTCTCAGATTTTCCTTCCTTAATGGCTCAACCTTTACATTCTCCTCCTTTTCCATATTTTTGAGCTGAAACCTTTAAGGATCTAAATCATTTTCCTTGGTGATGTCCTCACTTACATGTGAGATGTAAGGAGGAACACAGCCGTTAGTAACATTTATTTTACAAAAATCATTATTAATCATATATGTAATTGATTTGAAACCACATTAAAGAACAACTTACGGTTTTCATATCTCATGTCGATGATTCCATCTCGGCATTTGATTTGAGCTTTAGCTGTTGCCAAGAATGGGTGACCTAAAATTACCTTTGGTTGCTCATTCGTCCTTATAGGTGCATAATCAAGAACCATAAAATCCATCGGATAATAGAACTCCCCTAGCTTGATGATGACATCCTTGACCATTCCTTGTGGTTGTTTCGATGTAGAAATAGCAAGCACCAATGTTTTGTCGGTTTCGTGTAATGGGCCAAAGTCATATTGGTCATACAAGCTCCCTGGAAGGATGCTCACTGGTTCTCCAAGGTCACTTCCTTCTTCTTCATTATCCTCCTTATTGTTAACTACAACTACTTGAGGAGTAGAGGTTAAATCATAATCAATACATTAAGATTTAGGAATGATACTAACCAAGTTTATATGCATGCTATTTGAACTTGAGGCTTGATGTTGAGGGTTTTTGGTTGTGTCACTTGGAAACTTCCCTCGTTTCCGTCCGGGCAATTGTTTAGCTAATTGTCCTAGTTTTTTGGCAATGGCCTCATTGGTCTTTTCTTGCACCTCTTTGAGTTACTTAAACTCTTTCATATCCTTTGCAAGATCTTGAATCGCAGCAAGGATTGCATGTCATTTCCGTTATTTGTAGATGTCTCTTGTTGATGTTGTTGATTTCTTTGTTGGTATTGACCTTCTTGTTGGTAATTTCCTTGATTGTAGTTATTCCTTTGGTAGCCGCTTGATTGTAGCTTTGTTGTCGGCCTTGATATTGGTTGCTTCCTTGATTTGGTACCTGAAAAGGAGGATTCAATTGATTAGTATTGTTGCCATACCTAAGATTTGGGTGGTTTCTAAGACCGGGATGATAGGTGTTGGAATTCATGTCATATGTCTTCATTTCTCCTTGGCCTTGTAATTGATGTACTTCTTCACTCTTCCCCAAATGAAAATAACATGTAGCCGAGGTAAGACCTATGTCATTACACGTGTCACATACGTCGTATTCACTAGATATTTGTGCCACACCACTCTTTCCAACCTTGATGCTAGTGATTTTTCGTTCCAAAGTTGCGATTCTATCTATGGCCACATGATCATTCACCATTTTCACACTTGATCCCCTCGACCTTCGGCTTGATTGTGCACGCTTCTTAGAGATAGCACTCATCCTTTCGAGAATATCCCAATCATCGTCTTCATGGTTCAAGGTGAATGTTCCTGCATTTGTGGAATTTACATCTCTCGCATCCTCCGGTGATAATCCATCATAGAAAGATGAAATCAACTCCCACTTAGCTATGCCATGATGTGGGAAAGTTCTCAACATCTCCTTGAACTTATGAAAAGCTTCATGGAATTGTTCACCTGATTGTTGTGTAAATTCTCGAATGGCTCGCCTTGCATCACTTGTCCTTTGGGAAGTATAGTATTCATCCAATAATTGTTGCTACATTTGAACCCAAGTGGAGATACTTACTGATTGTAGAGATAGGAACCATTGTTTGGCCTTGTCTTCAAGGGTGAATTGAAATAAGACCAATTTGACTTCATCCGGTGAGAAGCCTTGGCCACCAATGGTGCTACATGATGCCTCAAATTTGGATATGTGTAAGTAGGATTCTTTAGTTGCCATACCATGGAAGTGAGGGAGAATTCCCAAACATTAAGGTCGGACTTCAAACGCTCACCCTCTTTGTGTTGGTGAAGCTATAGGAGACGAATTGATAGCAATGGCGGGATAAAAGTGACTATCAACACCATGTGCTGGTACATAATGTTGTGCTCCCAGATTGGAAGGTATGCCATTAAATGGTTGACCGTCAACATTGTTGCGAATGGGTGGTTGGGCATAACCACCATGATTCCGATTTGGTTGACGATTTTGATAGCCCGGTTGGTCCCCATAATCCTTAAAATCATGTTCGTTTGGTCTTTCCATATTGACTTGATCATCAATCCACTCATCCACATAGGCTGTGTGATAGCTTCCTTCGACTAAAAACCGTTCCTTATGACTGTGATGACTACCTACCCCATTATACTGAAAATTTGGATTACGGATCCAAATGTTGGGAGTTGGTGGGAAATTCATGGGAGGAGGTTGGTTTTGCACCCCTTGATTCACTGGGATCGGCCCCTGAGGTTGAGGTTGCACAGGTTGTGGTTTATGTGGAGGATCCTCAGGTAGAGGGAACACGGGTAGTGGGATATCTCCCACAGGTGGATTAGGTTGTGGTCCTTCTTAATTTTCAGGATTATTCATTCTTCTTGCTTGGTTACTTTCGGGCGTTCTTGAAAGTCTATTGAAAATCCGTTGAGTTGTGCTGATGATGTACCTTCTTCGAATCTTGTTTGACCATGAAGTTGAGAAATCCTTGAAGTTGATGATTTGTGAAACACACAATTCCCTCTAGTCTTCTTAATTTCTGGATCAAAGTTCAATGGTAAAGTCCTTCCTGAAAATCTTGTATGCATTAACGTAATGGTTACCTACAAACAAGAAAACACAAAAAATACCTCACGTAATACTGAATAAGAAAACAAATAAAAAAAAACAGAAAAATAAAATCTTTTTGGGTTATTCCACAAAATATTTAAGAAAAGCAAGTAAAAACGATTAAACACTAAGCACACTATTTCTCCGACAACGACGCTATTTTGAACTGGTTGTCGAGACTCGATCAAAAACAAGTTAATTTATCGGTCTTAGCTACCTTTATTGTGTAAGGGTAAATAAAGTCGTCACCTTAGGTAATATGTGGGAAGCGTTTAATTAACACGACTAGATTAACTAAAGACTCAAACTTTATAACTAAAAATTGAAACTTTGAATGGACTAATGAACACAATTTCATAAAGCAATGAACTTTTAAACAAATTTGATTAAATAAAGAAAAGCAATCACTTTCAGGTTTTTAATTCTGCAAGATCAACAATTGGTAATTCTAAATTAGGGTTTGTAAGAAACAATACTTAAAGATCTCAACTTTTAGTTAAAGTGATAACAAAGGAACAATCTTTTAAGACTCGTTCATTCACAATGTTACCAATTTACCTATATCAAATTGTCTACTTTTCTTATTGAGCTCACGATGCAAAGAAACCGAAAACTGATAATAAAGCACAAAACTTTATTTATAAGAAAATCGTTTAAATCAATCAAAACATAATGTTTAATTCAATAATCAATGTTTAATACAAAACCTAATTAAACATACTAATTGTCTCACTTTACAAGAGTCGTACTCCCCAAAGCAATCAAGAGAATCTAGCCACACATCGTCTTCTTTAGATCTCCAATCTTGACTTGATGATGATCAATGATGATATGGAAGATGTTAGGAAGCTTGAAAGCACCTAAAATCTCCTTGAAATCACCAATTTTTAGCTGCCAAAAATTTCTCTTCGACTTGGGGTTGTATGTGTTTAAATAAACTTGAAGATCCACAAAATTCGGCAGGGTTGTTGGGGACCGGCGTATCATACGCCCACATGGGCGTATAAGACGCCCAAAATAGCTCCATACGCACAACTTTCTGCTTTGTTCATCAAATACGCCCACTGATACGCCACCAATACGCCACTCGACATATTATACGCCCAAATCAGGCGTATCATACGCCGGTACACCTAAATTTATGCTTTTTCTTGTTAATATTGATATTTACATCTTCAGTCCTTGGTGGCGTGTTTTGTTTTTTTTTCATCCAAAATAAGCCTCCTTTAGCTCCACACACCTATAATTCAAAACACAAACAACTTGAACTCATTCCACCATAATCATGATGTAAAATCAAACATTTATATCAATTAAACACCAAATTATTGACACGTGAATAGGAGGGTCCCAAATGGTAAGCTCAGTATTGAAAAGGTAAACTTTGTCAAGGAGCTTGGACACAATCTCTTGAGTGTATCTTAAATTTTTTTGATCAAAGACATAACATGCTTTTCACTAAACATGAGTGCATCTTTCTCAAGCCCGGGGTGGTCATTCCTCAAGAGCATATCTTGCTCAGAGCCCCCAGGAAAGGAAACATGTACAAGATAGACTTGCAAGAAACATCTCCTTTAGGAGAAGTTTCATGCTCTCTGTCTAAAGCAAATAGTGATGAGTCTTTGTTCTGGCATAAAAGAATGTGCCATGTAAACTATAAAAACATGAATAAATTAATTAAGAATGATTTAGTAACTAGAATGCCAAAGAAAGAGTTTATAAGTGATGAGCATTGTGTTGCATGTCTCAAAGGGAAGCAACACAAGGTATCTCACAAGCCAAAGAAAAGAAACTCCATTACTACTCCCCTACACTTACTACATATGGATCTTTTTGGTCCCACCAGTATAATGAGTCTAGGAAGGACCTCATATTATTTAATGATCACTGATGATTTTACAAGGTTTACTTGGGTCTTATTTCTTTGAACTAAGGATGAGACTCCTGATATCTTGAAGAATTTCATCTTAAAGATTAAGAATCAATGTGATCACAAGGTCCAGATCATAAGATGTGATCAAGGAACTGAATTTAAGAATCAAATCTTTGATACATTTTGTGATGAAAAGGGTATTTCAAGATGATATAGTGCTTCCAGGACTCCTTAGCAAAATGGTGTTGCTGAGAGGAGAAACAAGACACTTAATTGAAGCTGCAAGAACTATGTTGTCTAACTCTAAACTGCCTATTACCTTCGGGTCAGAGACAGTAAATACTGCTTGCTATGTGTAAAACAAATTTTTAATAGTAAAGACTCATGATAAGACTCCTTATGAACTCTGGCACAAGAGGAAACCTTTTATTGGTTTTCTTAAGTCATTTGGATGTCCTTGCACCATCTTGAATAACAAGTATCAAATAGCTAAATTTGATGATAAATTAGATGATGGACACTTTATTGGATATTATTCTCAAGCTAAAGCTTATAGAGTATACAATCTCAGAACTAGAGTAGTTGAGAAGTCAACCAATGTGACTTTCAATGAGCACACTCCTAGTGTGAAAGGTTCTGATTCTGATTAGCTGTTTGATCTTGATTTAGTTACCAACTGTTTTAACAAATCTTGTGAGCTTGTTTCAGGGCCCACAGATATCTTATCAGCAGGTGATCCTGATCCAAGATTTGAGCTGAGAAGACCATCAAATCATACTACTTCAGCTCCAGTTGTAACTAACCCTACAGATGGAGTTCCTATCAACACAACTATGTCAAATTCAGCTGATACATCTGAGGTGCCAACAAATTCCAGCTCAAAGATACAACACTAAAATGAAGTAGCTTCAAATGTGGAAGGAAATGGTGGTGGTGATAGTGATCAAGAATTTGTTGATGCTGAAAACCACTTCATGGAAAACAACATTAATGATGTCACACACTCATTGGATTAAGTCTCTCTTGATACGTGTGCTGATGTGGTGGGAGATACTTCAATGACTGATCTAAATTTCTCTAATTTAAATATCTCCAAGCAACTTGTTATGATTCCTCAACTGAGGATCCACAAGTCTCAACCCACCATAAACATCATTGGAGATGTTGACACAGGGGTAAGGAGAAGAGAACAAACGCATGATGCAAATATTTGTCTCCACTCTTGTTTCCTGTCCTAGACAGAGCCAAAGAAAGTTGATGTGGCTTTAAAGGATGGAAGTTGGGTTGAAGCTATGCAAGAGGAGCCGCTTCAATTCAAATGACAAAAGGTTTGGAATCTATGTCCTCTTTCACAAGGGAAGACTACCATAGGAACCAAGTGGGTGTTTAGAAACAAGAAGGATGATAGAGGACTTGTCATAAAAAACAAGGATAGACGAGTTGTCCAAGGGTACACAAAAGAAGAAGGAATTGATTACACAGATATCTTTGCTCCTATAGCAAGACTTGAAGCAATCAGAATATTCCTAGCTTTTGCTGCATCCAAAGATTTCAAGGTCTACCAGCTTGATGTCAAGTATGCTTTTCTATATTGGGTTATTAATGAAGAGGTGTATGTCAAACAACCACCTGACTTTGCAGATCCTGATCATCCTGATTATGTCTGCAAGCTTGATAAAGCTCTTTATGAGTTGCATCAAACTCCAAGAAAGTGGTATGAGACCTTATCTCAGTATCTCTGTCAGCATGGCTAGAAAAGGGGTACTATAGATGGAACTCTTTTCATTAAAGGAACATGGAATGACTTAATGCTAGTTCAAGTATATGTAGATGACATTATTTTTGGTTCAACTAATCCAAAGCTCTGCAAAAACTTTGAGAGGCTAATGAAGAATAGATTTGAAATGGGTGCCATTGGGGAGCTCAATTTCTTTCATGGAATTCAAGTGAAGCAAGTTGACAGTGGCATCTTCATAAGTCAGCCAAGTATGTACAAGACATACATACAAGATTCAACATGACTAACTGTAAGATTGCAAAGACACCCATAGCAAGAAACCACTCCTTTGGACCAGACATTGAGGGGGAGTGTGTGGATGAACACCTTTACAGGGCTATAATTGGGTCTCTTATGTACCTTGCAGCTAGCTGGCCTGATATCATGTTTGTCACATGCATTTGTGCAAGATATCAAGCCAATCCCAAGATGTCACAACTGGTTACTATCAAGAGGATTTAAAGATACCTCTAAGGTGCTCCTACATTAGGCCTTTGGTATCCAAAGAATTCTGACTTCAATCTGTATGCATATACAGATAGTAACTATGGTGGCCGCATTATGACTACAAATTCTACATCTGGGGGATGCCAATTCCTTGGTGGAAGGATTGTTTCATGGCAATGTAAGAAAAAATCATGTGTGTCTACATCAACTGCTGAAGCTGAATACATTGTTGATGCTAGCTGCTGTGCTCAAGTGCTTTGGATTCAGAATTAGATGTTGGACTATGGATTCAACTTCAAAGAGACTCCTATCCACATAGACAACAATAGTGCTATCTCTAATACAGAAAACTCTGTGCAGAACTCAAGGACAAAACACATCAACATCGGGTATTATTTAACTAAAGATAACTTTGAAAAGGGATTAATCAAACTAGTCAAAGTTAACTTAAATGAACAATATGTTGATCTGTATTATTTTGATGAACAAATATTTAAATATCTTATATAAGTTATTGAGATGATTAACTTTGAGTAAAATTTTTTTTAAACTTAATCTATTTTATTTCTAAAATTTGTGTGTCCTTAGTTGTCTATTTCATCACCTTCATAAGCCCTTGTTTATATTGAAAGAAAAACTCTTTTAAAATTTTAGTCCTTAGATTTTGAAACTTTTGATCATTTTCTACTTCTTTAGATATCTCTTTCCCTTCGGAAGGAACTTATGTCATCAAAACAGATAACTACTTATGTCCATTTGCCTTCGGAAGAAATTTTCAAAATATCTTCCAAAGCTTAAGTGAACTTATAAGTACTTTTGTGTTTTTGAAGAACAATTTTCTTCCGAAAGAAAATTAAGCCTCGGAAGTTTTTTATTCTTCTTAGAATAAAAATCATAAAGTCTTAATACCTTCCGAAGATAATTTTAATAACCTTTGGAATATCTTCTGAAAAAAATTTAGCTTCAGAAACTTTTTATCAAAACTTCAGAAGAGAAAATACCTTTGGAATATTTTCGACTTCCAAGATAACAATCTTTTGGGCACTTTTTTAGAGATAGGACCAACATCTAGATTTCAAAGTTTATCCTCTTTCATTAACTTTGTCTCAAATCCATTTCATATATATATACCCAACGGTTCCCCCTCCTACACTCTCTTCTTCATCTTAAACACTTCAAAACTTAAATTTACCTAAAACCGACCTTGTTCTTATCTTCCTTCACCATTAAGCTTTCTCAAATGGCCAACCTTAACCGTAGAAACAATCCTGATTTTTCCAAGTAACTTCACAGGCAACACAATCAGGTTTCCCTATTGGACTCTGAGAAAGATCAAAGTTTCTGAGAGGTTTGTCATTTTCTTTCTATGTCCAACTGCTTCACCTCCCTTACCATTGATCCTCCTCTCTATGAGAATCAACTTTGAGAATTTTGGAAGACCTACCAAGAGGTCATTATGGATGGAGAGAAGGCACTGTCTACCATAGTACAGGGGAGGACAATCTTCATCACTCCAGCCATCATAAACACACACCTTCAGCTGGATGATGGGTTATGAGGGATATTTCTATGTTCTTTACCTTCAGGAAAGGGAAGGTCTCATCTTAGTGGAAGTACCTACTTCATGTGGTCATCTACAGCTTGTCCAACAAGCATGGAGGATGGGACCAGATTTTGAGGATCTCTCCTTCATAGTTCATGGGATGGTTCAAGGGGTCAAATTCAGGTACTCATAATTTGTGTATACTAATTTGCTTGCAAACTTAGACTCCTTAGAGTATTGCATGTTCCCTAGATATGTTCAACACATTCTCAACTGTGAACTGGGCTCACAGTTGAGGGGAACAGGTAATATTCTTAAATTGGGACTGATGAAGCACGCCATATTTAAAACAATAATGAAGCTAATTGTTGGCTTCTTTGGGGTAGAAACACCCTTTGTCCCAAATATGTTAGAGCTCATTGCTCAAGGTGACAACCTAGCAGTACAAGCTAGTGTTAAACCCACACCTTCTACATCTCAACCACCAAAACAGCCACAAATCATTTACACCCATCAAAGAAAATCCAAACGAACCCCTGCTTAAACTACTAAGCTTGTCCAGGCCCCCCATATCACCAACATACAGGAAGAAGTAGACACTAGAGCTCCCACTTCTCTTGAGGAGCAAACCACTCCTATCTCACAAATGATCAGTGCTCAGGTTCCTCATGCTCAACCTAATGAGCTCACAAGCCCAACAGCCTTAAACCTTCACTCAGAGTCTCAAAACTCTAGTGATCAACCTTCAGCAGAAAGTTACCATTTCCAGCCTCTTGATATAAAACAACCAATTCCTAATTATAATGATGAAGACTTGGGATTCAGTGAGTATCATGAGTCTCTCTACTCTTCCCCCACTCAAAGAGAGATGAGTACTCCTGTCTCTCCCCTGTCTAGCCCACATCATTCACCCATCACTGAGGTGGATCTCTCTTAACCAGTTCAGGAGGTTCATATGGAAGAGGCTCTCACTTCTGCAATTGATTACATTTTTAAGACCTTAACCATGGCAACTCAGCCCATTGACACTTCACCTGAAGTTGTCATTGAGCAAAGGAAATCCAGCAGTCAAGAACACTATGCTAGTGATGAGGAAGAAGGCTTTGGTTCTATTATCTCATCCCCTATGATTCTTCTGATGAAGATGAGGGCACATGAGACTAAATGTGCAAAAACTATCAAAAACATGCACTTACTTAGTCTCTAAGGTTAGTCACCTAAAGTCTCAGGTGACTACCCTACAAAACAGGATCAATGATCAGCAATTTGAGATTTCTTATCTCAAGGAGCAACTAGCTAGGAGACCTTTAAGGAGAGCTCATCCAGGAACATAAGAACTTGTGGATGTGATAGACCTAACTCTTAGCTCATCTATGCAAGAGGGTGATGCTACCAAAAAAGGGGAGAAAGTCTTAACAATCACAGAACCAGGGAGTTCTTCACAGAGTATGGACATAGAGTATTCACCACCCTCACTTGCAACTGTCCACACTCAGCAACCTCCTCAAGTCCATATTAATGTGGACTCTCTCATTCAGAGTTTATTTGAGGAGGGTATTCCAAGCGCAATGTCATCCCCACCCCAAGGAACTTCAAATTACATACTAGGGTGGAGATATGATGCTGAGAGAAGAGCCCTTATACTTTATTGACTTCAAGGGCAGCAAGAGATCTTCAATTTTCAGACCTTGAACTACTATGAAGGTCTTGATCTTGTCAACATGCCACTTGCCAATCCAACTCATCATTGGCAAGCTGAAAGAATGGCTGAAAGGATACAAGACAGGATTACTGAAGCGTTCAAAGCAAGAAGACAAATACGAGCAGGTAATGTCATTGGTCAACTGGATGTTGAGGTGGACCCTAAGATTAGCTTTAAAAGGGAAACCTTAACTGAAGGCCCAGTGACAGAACCTGTAAACACTGTCGCAGAACCAACAACTTTAGCATCCCATTCCCTCAGTGAAACACCTGCTGGTGAAGGTGTCTCACAGCCTCTCTATGGCCAGAGTCTGACTGCTACATCAAACGATGAAGGCCAAATCTCTCTCCACCCTGAGTCGCAAAGATCTGTGAGTGACAAAAGGAAAATGATATTCACTCCTGAGGAGATTGAGGAGGAGAAGAGAGAGAGAGAGGAAGAGGAAGTTAAGGGGAGAAAATTCTGGTGGGTCCTCAGGTTTCATGGAAGCTGCTATCAAGGCTGCTCGCAGACCAAACACTTAAAATGATGAGTTGAGAGCAGCCAGGGTACACTATATGGGGACCAGGAACTATGACATTGATGAGATTATTTCTCTCCCCTTATAGGAATTAAATGAACTGGCAGAAAAAAGCTGTCTAAGGAAAGGAAGGATGCAGAGGATGTAGAGTTGCTCCTCAAGATGAAGGAAGAAAGTAGGCAGAAAAGGCTGTACAAATATGCTCCTACCCTCTCCCCAGTTCAAGAAAGTCCTGAGAAAGAGGTTGTGGCAACTGAACAACCTCAGGTAGACAAGGAAGCTGACAGACAAAACATGATTAACTACCTGAGTACCATAGGGCTCTACCAGGAAGATGTACTTCTTCCCTTATCATATGAGTACATAGAGTTTGAATACCTTAAGTAGCTTGAGCTACAAGTTCTCAAAGAACAAATGGCTGCTAAGAGGATGATGAGGGAAGAGGCATCAAAATCAAGAGCCATCATCCAAAAGAATTAAAAGATGTCTGCTGACAGGCAAAGGATGATGAGCTTCTTGAAGATGTATGGATTATTCGGAAGGAGCCTTGGTCCAATGTCTCTATCCACTATGGATGAGCATATTAGAGTGATCAAGCAGAAGATTAAGAGAGGAGAGCTTGTTGACATACATTCCCCACCAAGTTAGGCTCCTCCTGAAGCTGAGGTTAAGGTTGAATCCTTTGAGACAACACAACCTGGACCTCATGCTGGACCACAGCAAGCTTCATCTTTTGATCCATAACATGGTCCAACTCCCACTCCTTCTAAACCTGTGAGGGAGAAGGAGGATCCAACTGAGATAGACAAAACAGAACAACCTGGTACTAAAGGCCAGGCTACTTAGTTAAAGAGGAAGAAAATGATGGCCACTAAATTTGTATTAAAGAAGAAACCAAAGGCATCCACTTCCAGACCTCAGGATGAGTCAGAGCATCCTGAGGATGTGCAAGAAGAGGATGCTCAACCTACTCCAACTCAAGTAGAGCCTCTTGTATCAGGAAGACCCATCTTTTCTTGGACTTTTGCTACTAATCCAGACATCTGTATGTCAATAGAGATCAAGGTGGTCAAGATGTCTACTTCTAGCACGACATGCTTAACTTACTTCTGCATAATCTCTTTGACATGAGAAGGTATTTTGAAAGTCTGAGTGATCCTGACTAATTGATGAAAAAAGGAATGGTCATGATCATGATAAGGACTGTCAATATATGAAGACACTTCTTTTTTTTGGTAGCATCAGCCTAGGGGGAGTCTCTAAGGCTTATATGAAGGCTGATGCACCCAAAACAAACTAAGTGCTTCCTGCATACATGCACTTTGTACTAATTAGAAGTTGCTTCGAAAGTTTTACACCCTCTATTAGAAATATTCTAAGTGTAAAATCTTCTGAAGCCAAGACCAATATCTTCTGAAGCTAAAAGTGAAGTCTTCCGAAGCTTCAAAGACAAAGTCTACTAAAGCCAATAAAGTGAAGACAGATTTCTTTCGCAGACTTTGAAGAACATGCTTTCTTTTATGTACTTTTCATAAATCTGACCAACTTTCCGCTGCAACTCTGAAGACTCACCAACTTATACAAATTGGTGAAAAGTCCATGCTTTTTGTAACTGTACATTAAGGTCTTGAGTCTGTAACTTTTTACTTTATGTACTTTTATCATTTTTGTTATATATTAGGATGAGAGCTATGACATGTCATAGTCACTAGTCAAAAGACAAATCTATCTTTAGACTTTACATTGATCTTGTTGTCTAGATTAGTGTTTCCAGCTGGCCTTCAAAGTATGGCGGGCTGTAGGATGTAGTATAAAGTATCTCAAGTCCTTGTATCTTATTTTTTATGCTTTGTAATATTTGTAAAAAAACTTGAGAAGCAAAATACTGTAATCTTAAAAACCTTAACTTTGTTATTGTGTTCTTAAAGTTTTGTCTCTTGTTTACTTGTGTTCATAGTATCATAATATAAGTCTCGATTCCCTATTTGATCTGTTAAGTGTTTTAACACTCTCCTCATTGTGAGACTAAGTGTATTGACCATCTCTTAAACGGTCCTACAATGATCAAATAAAAAAGTTTTGTTTATCCATAACCTCGATCCAACAACTGGTATCAGATTTATGACTCTTGTTTATCTTGAAGTTAACTTTCAACAAATCACCTGTTTTCTTTTGATCACACTATCAAACATCACACTCCTTGATACCCTTTTATCCTTTCATAATGGCTGATATAGCCATTTCAAGTAAGCATGACTTGAAGAATTAAACTCAGACCAAACTCCCATGTTCACACCACATGACTATGATACTTGGAAAATCTTAATGGAAGAATTTCTAAGAAATCAAGACCTAAGACTATGGCTCTTTATTCTAATGGAGCATATGTCCCTATAGTTAGTGAAGATGAAGTCATGATTCTTAAAGATCCAAAAAGTAATCAAATGAATATTAGAAGAAGATGAATGTGGATTCAAAGGCTCTATGGCTGATTAGAATGAGCATACCAAACAACACCATCCGCATTACTTATACTCAGCCGCATTTCTCTTCCATATTATTTTTCAAGCAAAACAACTTATCTAAACATCACTTGAATTGACATGTATGATATTTTCAGGATCCAACAATCTAAGTTATTATTATATTTTTGTATAAACCAAATTCAGAAAAACGTGTATATCATTCTTCATGAATGTAACATAACTTGAACAAGTAGTAAGTTTTTAACATTGGGTGGCAAATCAAAGGTTGTAACCAAATGGAAAATAATACAAATAGTACTCGAAAGTCCAAACCATAAAACAAAACTATTTGTAAAATTTTAGTTTTGGTTTTAAATTTTCAATAATTTGGTTTTGTTTTAAATAAAAAAATTGTTAATTGTTTCGTTTATAGTTTGACATAAAAATTATAAAATTAGATCGTGAACAACACTTAGACCTCTACCCCTTGAAATACAAAATTATAAAAACAACTCGTTAATGATTAAAAAAACTTAATTAGATAATTAAAAGAAATTACATTTTACAAAATTAATCCTTTCACAAAATTACATGAATACTGGGTAAAAGATAAACACACATGAATTTAACGGATACATATAATGTGTCACACCCCAACCTTGACGGCGGAAACGTCGAGTAGTGAGAGTTAAGATCGTTCACAGCCACATAACGCTATTATTAAATCCAAATATATTATTCATAAGTTTGAAAGGTACATTACAAGCATAAGTCTCAAATAAGAACACAATATAAGAAATATAACAAGCTTATTCTTTAAGTTAACTAGGTCCATTCCTAGGTGTGAACAAGTTCAAAAATGGCGATCAAGCTTGAGTATTTCCTGAAACATGTTAAAAATAAAAGGTCAACATAATGTTGGTGAGATTTCCATAGTTTTCGATACGTAAGTATATAAAAGATGGCAATTCATATTGTAAGTTAGAGAACAAAGTAACTAGGGATGTAAGACAGAATGCACAATCAAACCTCGACAAAGTTTTACAAGTCTCAAACATTTAAAAGTATATACGATTAGCTAAGTGTACTTGGATCAACCAAGGAGGCTTGTCTAGCCCATAAATCTATGACTTCGCTAGGCTAGCAATAGTTAATGATTGTACATATATTCGACATTACATGGTAGCCACAAGTTCAACTAACCACAACATACAGGTGAAATGCCATAACTTTACAAGAATCAAACGTTTACAAGTGCAATGATTATAATGTAACATGTTTCACCCCAAAGTGTGAAAGTATATAAAAAAAAGGGTATAGAAATACTCACATGATCAAATAAGTATAGAATGACGATAGCAAGAAAATATTAAATAGGCGTTCCAACGCAAAATTCTTCACAGTGCACCTAAGAATATATATATATTTACAAGATTAAAGCTTAATTATAATAAGTTTAATGAATCAACGTGGACTAGGGTTTCGGATGGAATTTGGTATTTAGAGATTTAATTAATTACTTTAAATAAAAAAAGAAAAGAAAATACAAATTAAGCATTTTTGTTTAAAAACAATGTAAGGAATTCATTTGTAATAAAACTTAAGTACAAAGTTGTATAACCTTTAGAATTACTCACATTCTATACACCAATATACATTTATTATTTAAATAGATAGTGATTTAACGGGTTGCAATAATGTTTAAAGACTATTTTATTATGAAAAATATTTTATATATATATTATTTGAATCAATAATAATTTAGCAAAACAATATTTTTAAGTCTAACTTATAAGAAAATACATCATTTGTACAAGTAATGATTTAATAAGTTAAACAATATCTAAGGTTTAATTTATTAGAAAAATACTCTAATTATATTATTTGTTTATAATATTTAATGAAATGTTAAGACATGTTATAAGACAAATTAACAGAAAAATAGATAACGTGTCTAGAAAAAAATTAATAAGTTCCCAACTTAATTTATATATATTTTTAGAAAAATCAGAATTAAAAACAAGGCTAAAAAGCTAAAAAAATTAAGACAGGAGGCCCCCTGGATTCGAACCGGGGACCTCTTGTTTAGAAGTCACCTTTGTTACCAGTTGAACCAAGGCTCTAGCCGCGTTTAAAGGTCCGTTTTAATAACTTATAATACCAAACACCCCCAAAACACATGAACCCTAGTTCATTCTTGATACAAATCGAGCATCAATTGGTTGTTGTTAACACAATCAACCATGGGGCTTTTGCTCCCCATGGTTAAACGCTCATGTATATGTAAACAATTACCCGTTTGATGATCGATTGAAGATACCCCCTTCGAAGAACAACTCACCAAACAGTGATCGAGCGATGGTCATTCATGAATGATAATTCGATTAATTTAGTATGAAGCTTCGATTTGTGTACTGGACCAAAAGCCCCTTGCCAATTTTGGTCCAAATTGCTTGGACAGTGGCCTCGACTAAGTTGCAGGTTCACGACAAAGATGAAGTTCATATTCGAAGATTGTATTTGGTTTTTATGCAATTGAGTGTGGTTCTCGATTAACGAATGGTATAGTATCGTTTAGGTTAGTTTAATTAGGCTATTAAGAAGTGTTAATGCCCGAACGGTTAGGTGATTAAGATGGTTTCGGTTATTCAATCGAATGATGTTGTAACCGATGATTAAACCCAATTAAAGTGTGTGTTTAAGTTCGAGACACGTTCACGAGACGATTTGGAACCATTCGGTATCAAATTTGGGTGATTTTCGTGGGTTTTGGACCCTACCGAAGGGTTGCCGGCGAGTTGGCCGGACATGTGGCCGGAAAAACGAGGGGGGGGGGATTTGGTTTGGGTTTTAAGAATATTACGCATTTATTGTTATTGTTATTATTGTTATTATCATTATTAAGATTGTTATTTAATTACTATGTAATCATTTATATTATTAACTTTCAAGTTAAAAAATTAAAGCAAAATAAAACAATAAGCATAAGTAACTCATACGTTTTATATAAGGCAATAATTGCCCTTATAAGAATAAACGCATTTAACTTTAAATTAACGCAAAAATACAAGATGTTACAGTCTCCCCAACTTTTAAGAATTTCGTCCCGAAATTAAGAATGAAACTTAAACGAACAGGAGACTTATGATGAAAGATAAGTGTACTAACGGACTGTGGTTGGCGTTTGGTTACGGGTGAGATGCTTCACTTTGCGAATTATGGAATTTTACACGATGCATCCAAGTGTGAACTCTTTCAGTGGAATGCGAAAGTTATCATTGACAAACTAACACTTTGAGATTTGACCCGTGAAACGTTGGAAAATGATGCTGAGTTCCTAAGGTATATTAGACTTATAAGTCACACCTTTTCCATCATCTGGAAAGAAATTGTGTAATGAAGTGACGTCTTGAAGCCAAAAAGAAATAATAATATCCCGTAATTGTATGAAAGTTTGACCGTCGAAATTTAAGAATCCCAAGTGCCACTTTATGATGACACAAGCATAAGGCATATCTTGTGAATACGTATCGCTCCTCCGGTTAAACTGTCAGATTAAGAATGATACGATATGCCGAGATTTTGAGCTGGGTTCCCAAAGATGATTAAAGGCATTGCTAATAATGGAGAGTGAATCGATCATAAGTACTAACGATCGATGTTTAACGACACACCACGATAACCGACTATTTGGGGTAAGTACGAGTCAACTTCTCGACTCGTTATCTCAAATGAATCAATATGAAATGCGCGAAAGTAGCCAATCGGCCAATAATGCACCAAATGACATCAAGAAATACAAGGTAATTTGAACCAAGCTACGTCAACATTTCCTTTATGCCAAACCATGAATACCAATCGCGGAAATTCATGATCCTTTTAATCCACATCGGAATGTAATAACAAGTCTTGTGAGTCGTAATCAAGATAGAGATTTAAAGATTTTCAAGATTAGTAGTTCAAGGTTATCCAAAATAATGGGAATTGCATTTTTAATTATGGGTAAAGAGTTAAACAAAGACGTCGTTCATGATCGGATTGGAATTTCAATAATTCAGAATATCGACAATAAAGGCAATGGCAAATAGTTTTCCAAGTACGGCTTGCACACGCGATTCATCAAACCCATGAACACAACCGTACATTGCTATAAACAGCAAGGCATGGCATAAATTTATAATAACTTTATCTTGTACGAAAGATTATTTTAGGAGTGTTATCATCGTGCAATTAGTTTTGATGATAACTCAGAATGAAGGTCGATAAAAAAAAGTTCCATAAAGCTAGATCAAACGTCAAATTGAAACATAAAAGCGTGAGAAAAAAATCGATTAAAATTTAAATGTTCCAGGCTTGGAACTAGGGTTACCCTAAAGTAACAACGACCCCTTTTGAGTTCAAGATTCATGCTTTAGCTTGACCGGCTGGAACATTATCGTCGATAAATCAGATAACGGTGTTCACCCTTCAAGTTATTACATGTTTCTTGTCAATTGAAGTCTTAAAACTTTGGTAAGTTTGAGATTAAGGAATGGGAATACTCACCAAGTTGTGGTTATCACTCCTAGCTTGGTGGTGTATTTTCCAATGTATGACTCTTAACTACCCAACGAAAGCTTGATCCTAACTCATTGTTGAGGATCCACAAGAATAAAATGAGGTAACTTACCATTAAGGTAAGGATAATCACTCCTATCTTAACAGTGAAGTTTTATAGAAACACAATATAGCAAAATGAAAAGTTTCATCAAAGAACGGAATTCAATCCTATGTTGATGAGGTCATTTCATTTGAGGAAAATAAGCATCCATAAAATCTTAAACGGGTGATGTTATCATCAAGGTATGGATTTCACGCCTATCTTGATGATTAAATTTCATAATAACAAGAAAACAATCGAGAACTGACGTTTGTCACCAAAGTACGGGATTCAATCCTATTTTGGTGGGGTCATTTCATTCGTGAAATACGAGTTCCAAAGGAAAATGATTGAAACCTGTCCTCAAAACAAGGAAATCACTCCGATTTAGAGGATGGGATTTCATAAAACACACAATACAAAAATTGAAACCATCATCAAGATACGAAATTTTACTCCTATTTTAAGGAGGTAATTCAATTTGTAAAACACGAATTCATAAAAACGAAAAGGAGGAAATCATCATCAAGGTACGAGGTTCACTTCTGCCTTGACGATAAGATTTCATAAGAACAATGATAGCGAATGGAAAGTCATCACCAAAGTAAGGGAATCACCCCTGTTTTGATGAGATAGAATCATTTAGGGGTTACGAGTGTCTTTGGTCATAAGTTGACTTGCGGACTCTTGCATTGCCTATGATGCGAAACGGTTTGAAGTTTTTGTAAAGCTCGGCTTAGCAAACGAAGAGAATATCGGCTAGAAATTCAGAAACTTCAATTTACATCAATGTAACATTAACAGGAAAAGAAAATCATGCTTGCTAGGATTAAGGTTAAAGTTCGGGATAACAGAGTTAATTGTGTTAGGTTCTCAAATATTTAATGGTTTAAGTCAGGAAAACAAGATCAATGACGGAAATGATTCAACACAATAATGAGATGTAAACGTTCGGTTCAAAATAAAAGGGAAATACGTTGACTTCTCAAAGTGTTACGTCAACCACAACTTTACGGTAGACACGCGTTCCTATAAGCGAACACCCATCTCATGAGTTCCAGGTCAAATAAACGGACCCAACGGTCGAATCAAATTTATATGTATACCTTGCATAGACAAGGTATCCCGGGATGCAGGTATTCAACCTTTCGGCATTGCATGATTTCGGTTATGGGATACACTTTAAGGACATTGAAAACCCTAAGTAAAAATTTTAAGTTTAAAAGAAAACCATTCAGTTTAGACGACCAATATCTTTGGATGTATTAAGATCCATGTACATGTTGGTCAAGGTATGAAGACAGTTACATAAGGCGCACATCGTATAACGTTGTTTAAACATAGAAATTGGGGAGTATAACGAGTTCAATATTAACGGGAACTTTCTTGTAAGATAGGAATGAGAAGATATTAGAGTTTCAATGATAAATAAGTCCAAGGAATCAAGGAATTTTGATATTTTAAATATAAAGCGGATGGTTCCATTTGATAACGCGTTACCAATTGGAAACGTTGACACGTCAAGGTAAATTGACCCATTTGCCTTAGAAACTTGTGTATGTTGACCATAGTTTATCATTCATCCCAGAAATCCCCAGGTAAGCATAACTGGTCTCGCAATGAGATTTATACGATTTGCTTACCTTAGCCCGAAGGCCTTTTGCTAGGAAATCCAAGATACAGGTGTCTATGTGTCACACAATATTTCTTAGGTTCATGAAATCAAAACCTTGATGAGAATTTCATAGATTAGACATAGAGTCTAAGGAATTTAACCCACGATGATAAGTGTAGATTACACATGTTCTCGAGAATAGGTTTAAGAAGTTTCATTTGTCGGGGAGAGTCAAAGTGTCAAAGGTAAGTTTAGGGAAACGAGTAACAAAGTTTAAACAATTACAAGGCAAACCTATGCTAAGGCATCAAGTTGTACATAAGAGGGCATAGCTATGTAGCATGCAAAATATATAATTTACAAGATAGAATTATAATTCTATAAGGTTCATGCATACTATAGTCCAAGTCACCATTTCTAATAACCTAAATCCCTATAGTTATGGGCTCTGATAACAATCTGTCACACCCTAACCTTGACGGCGGAAACGTCAAGGAGTGAGAGTTAAGATCGTTCACAGCCACATAATGCTATTATTAAATCCAAATATATTATTCATAAGTTTGAAAGGTACATTACAAGCATAAGTCTCAAATAAGAACACAATATAAGAAATATAACAAGCTCATTCTTTAAATTAACTAGGTCCATTTCTAGGTGTGAACAACTTCAAAAATGGCGATCAAGCTTGAGTATTTCCTGAAACATGTTAAAAATAAAAGGTCAACATAATGTTGGTGAGATTTCCATAGTTTTCGATACGTAAGTATATAAAAGATGGCAATTCATGTTGTAAGTTAGAGAACAAAGTAACTAGGGATGTAAGACAGAATGCACAATCAAACCTTGACAAAGTTTTACAAGTCTCAAACGTTTTAAAGTATATACGATTAGCTAAGTGTACTTGGATCAACCAAGCAGGCTTGTGTAAGGATTCCTGAAGTCTGATGCAACCCAAAACAGCTTAAGTGTCTCAGCAAACATGCACTAAGTACTGAAGTGAAGAATGCTTCGGAAGTTTTACACAAAGCATTAGAAAATACTCTAAGTGTAAAATCTTCCGAAGCCAAGACCAATATCTTCCGAAGCCAAACATGAAGTCTTCCAAAGCTTCAGAGACAAAGTCTTCCGAAGCCTCATCCTATGAAGACAGATTTCTTCCGAAGACTTTTAGTACACATGCTTTATCTGATGTACTGTTCCATAAAGCACCTTTTCCGCTGCAATCTCTGTAAAGTCACCAACTTACATGAGTTGGTGAAAAGGGTCATGCTTTTGGTAACTGTACATTGAGGTCTTGAGTCTGTAACTTTCCACTTTATGTACTTTATCCTTTTTGTATTGTAAAAGGATGTGAGCTATGGCATGTCATAGTCACAAGGTCAAAAGGCAGATATGCCTTTTGATCCTACAATTGATCTTGTTAGTGTCTAGTCAATTGTATCCAGCTGGCCTTCAAAGTATGGCCGGCTGTAGGTTGTAGTATAAGTATTTCAAGTTCTTGTATCTTTTCTTAATGCTTTGTAACACTTGTAAGAGAACTTGAGAAAGCAATATACTGCCTCCTTGAAACCCAACTCTCTTGTTCTGTCTCTTTACTTACTTGTGTTCTTAGCTTCACCTTGGTTACCCAGTTCACTGTTTGATTAGAGATTAGTTATTCTCCTCATTGTGTGGTTGTGTTGTAATTGTAGTTAAGCCCTTAAACGATCCTGCAATTGGTATCAGAGCTTTCCAGGCTCTTGATATAAGATCTAACCATCTTAAGATCCCTCACAACACACAAAAGCTAAACTCTTCAAATGGCTGCCATCTCTAAGACTGATATGGAGACTGGAACCATGAACAAATCCCCACTGATCACTCTTGATGATTTTGACACCTGGTGCATGAGGATGGAAGGCTTCATCAGGTCTCTTGATTCAAGAATGTGGGAATCTGTTGAGAATGGACCTTTCATACCCAGCACCCCCTCTGCTACTGGTGCTGGTATGATTCCTAAAGATGTGGCCAACTACTCAGATGAAGATAGAAAAAGAGTAGAAATTGATAGGAAGGCCATGACTGCTCTTCAGACTGCTCTCCCAAACTCTGTATACAGAGGCTTCAAGAAGTGCAAGACAGCCAAACAGCTGTGGGATGCACTGAAGCTGATGTATGAAGGCTCCTCTGAAGCCAAGGAGAACAAGAAAGATCTTCTGAAGCAGCAGTTTGAAAATTTCACCTTCAAAGCAGGTGAGACCATGACTCAACAATACTTCAGGTATGTTGAGATTGTGGATACCCTAGTGGATGGAGGAGTTCCTCTTGAGAACAGGGACATTGTAAGGAAGTTCATGTCATCACTTCCTAGGCAATGGACACACTATTGTGTGGTGATCAAGAGGACTGAGAACCTTAAGACTCTTACTCTTACAGAGTTGTATGGGATTCTCAGTGGATACCAGATGGAGATGAACATGCAAGGTTCATTTGGCAACTCCAACAATCAAATGGGTTCAGCCCTTCATGTGGTTGAAAGGGATAGCATAGAACCTCAGCATCATCTCTTATGCTACCCTGATAACTCACAAAAGGGTCCTTTCATCACCTTCCCGGAGACACCAAGGGAGAACTTTACTCAAGGAAGCCCATTCCAAGAGACAAGTTCTTCTCAAGCCTTTGTGTCTGCAGATGAAAGCTGTGGGAATTATCTCTTCACTCTTGAAGACCTGGACTGTATCCATCCAGATGACCTGGAATACATGGAGATAGTTCAGCAGATGGCTCTCCTCACTCACAGAGCCAAGAAGTTCTACAAGAGGACAGGAAGAAGATTCCCAAGCAATGCTACCAGCAGCAAGTTTGGGCTGGATAAAAGCAAAGTTAAGTGTTACAACTGTAACCTTATGGGTCACTTTGCCAGGGAGTGTAAGGCACCTAAAACAAATGGGGGCCAAACACAACCCAGACCAAACTTTGCTGACAAAGCTCCTCAAGCTGAGAAGACAAAGCAACATGCTGCTGTTGCAGTTGAAGAAGGAGGCTTTGACTGGAGTTTTCAGGTGGAGGATGCTTCTCCAAACCAAGCACTGATGGCTGACCATGATGAAGCCAAGGTATTGGAACATCTTTGCTCCCCTGAATGCATTGCTAAAGTAAATAGATACAGGTCCTATAACCTAGAGATGAGATCTGATCTTGAGTCATTAAACATATTAAAATCTGATTTTAGAAAGTCTGAAAATGATTACAAGTTAAAAATAGAAGACTTGGAGAAAACCATTTCAGTACTAAAACATGAACATACAGATTTCAGAACTCAGATCCAAGATCTCATCACTAAGTTAACTGAGTGCCAGGCTGAGCTTGTGATCAGCAAAGCCAAGGCAGAAAAGAGTGTTCTTGAAGAAGAGACCTTCAAGAACATGATATCCTCATCCCTGCACAACAAGGTTTGTTATCAAAACAGACAGGGACTAGGATCAAATGAGATAGCTCCTCCACACACAATCTTGTCTGTAAGATCTCCTAGGTGTGGAACTTGTGAAGATGAGCTTCCTCTCATAGATCCTGTAAGTGAGGATGATGAAGAAGTGATAGTGAAGAATCCCTCTGAGAAGAGTGAAGAAGAGGATTCTCCCAAGGGCCACTATCCTTCTGAGGAGAAGAAATCAACTGGGATGACCAAGTCCAAAAGAAAGAACTTGATCAGAAAGAGCAAAAGAAAAGCAAAGAAAGCTCAAGAAATCAAGGTTACTTTTGATGCTAAGCAGAAACAAGTTTTCATCTCTGCAGGTTTCAAAGTAGTAAGGACTGAAGACATCAACCAAGACTCCTTAGCTAAGAGTCATGGTTCTTGTCCAAATCATCTCAGTACCAAGAAGAAGACTGATTTGCTGTGTACCACTGCTGCACAGCCTGGACCATCAAACTCCAAGAACAGTTCACAGCCCAAGGGAACTGTCTCAGTATCTACCAAGATGAAGATGGAGAGGGGATGTGACCAAAGTCAGTCTTGTTCTCAAAGGGAGACTTCTTTGAAGAAGAAAATGTTGTGTGTTATGTGTGAAAGTACTTCTCACATTGCTAAGGATTGCCCATACAATCCTAAAGTACTGTCCACATGACTAAAACAAAGACTTCAAAGAGTCTCAAGAAATCTCAAGCTTCGGAAGGAAAGTCTGTTTCCTTCGGAAGCTCCAAATCAAAGAAGGAGGTAAGTGGAAAATTACCTTCGGAAGCAAAGTTGGTCTCGGAAGAAAGGAATTCTTCCGAAGCACTAAAGTCTGCTGCAGTGACTGTAGACTCTTCCGAAGGATCAGTCATCAAAACTTATGAAGTTCCAAAAGCTTCTAAGGTTTTGAAGGTCAAGTCCAAGACTCCAAAGGTGGTATGGAAGTCTAAGAAAGACCAAATGACTGAGGTTTCTCCATCAACAACAGCTGAAGATCCCTATAGTACAACCATAGGATCTATTACTGTTGCATTACCTTCTTTTACTGTTAATGAGCCCAAGACAAGTAAGGCTTGGGTTTCAAAATGTAACTAATCATCTTCTCTGTGCAGGAACAGCTCAAGACCAACAGGAATGTTTGGATAATTGACAGTGGCTGTTTCAGGCACATGACTGGCAATAGGTCTCTACTCCACAATTTTGAGAGGATTGATGGAGGACCAGTTGCTTTTGGAGGAGATGAAGGTGGTTACATTTCTGGAAGGGGCAAGGTCACAAATGGTAAGCTCAGCATTGAGAAGGTAAACTTTGTCAAGGAGCTTGGGTACAATCTTCTGAGTGTATCCCAATTTTGTGATCAGAGTCATAACATGCTCTTTACTGAGCATGAGTGCATTGTTCTCAAACCTGGTGTGGTCATTCCTCATGAGCATATCCTGCTCAGAGCCCCCAGGAAAGGGAACATGTACAAGATGGATTTGCAAGAAACATCTCCCTCAGGAGAAGTTTCATGCTTTCTATCTAAAGCAAATAGTGATGAGTCTTTCCTATGGCATAAAAGAATGTGCCATGTAAACTTTAAGAACATGAATAAATTAATTAAACATGACTTGGTAACTGGAATGCCAAAGAAAGAGTTTACTAGTGATGATCATTGTGTGGCATGCCTGAAAGGGAAGCAACACAAAGTATCTCACAAGCCTAAGGAAAAGAACTCCATCACTACTCCCCTACACTTGTTACATATGGATCTCTTTGGCCCCACCAGTGTAATGAGTTTAGGAAGGACCTCTTACTGTCTGGTGATCACAGATGATTTTACAAGATTCACTTGGGTCTTCTTCCTTAGAACTAAGGATGAAACCCCTGAGATTCTGAAGAATTTCATCTTAAAAGTTGAGAATCAATGTGATCACAAGGTCAAAACCATAAGATGTGATCAAGGAACTGAATTCAAGAACCAAATCCTTGATGCATTTTGTGATGAAAAAGGTATTACAAGACAATATAGTGCTCCCAGGACTCCTCAGCAAAATGGAGTTGCTGAAAGGAGAAACAGGACACTTATTGAAGCTGCAAGAACTATGTTGTCTGACTCTAAACTGCCTATCACCTTCTGGGCAGAGGCAGTCAATACTGCTTGCTATGTGCAAAACAGAGTTTTAGTAGTTAAGACACATGGTAAGACTCCTTATGAACTTTGGCACAAGAGGAAACCTTTCATTGGTTTTCTCAGGTCATTTGGATGTCCCTGCACCATCTTGAATACCAAAGATCAAATTGCCAAGTTTGCTGAGAAATCAGATGATGGACATTTCATTGGATACTCTTCTCAAGCTAAAGCTTATAGAGTATACAATCTCAGAACTAGAATTGTTGAGGAGTCAGCCAATGTGACTTTCAATGAGCACACTCCCTGTGTGGCTGGTTCTGGTCCGGATTGGCTGTTTGATCTTGATTTAGTTACCAACTGTTTTAACAAATCTTGTGAGCATGTTTCAGGATCTGCAGAAAATCTAAATACAGGTGATCCTGATCCAAGATTTGAGCTAGGAAGATCTTCAACTCATACATCTTCAGCTCCAGTTGGAACTACTTCAGCAAATGAGGTTTCTATCAGCACAACAATGACAAATTCAGCTGATACATCTGGCATGCCTTCAAATTCCAGCTCAGAGGCCTCTCAACCAGATAAAGATACCTCACTTGTAGAAGACAACAATGGTGATGGTGATAGTGATCAGAATTTCTTGATGCTAATAACCACACCATAGATGACAACATCAATGATGTCTCACACTCATTGGATCAAGTTAATCTTGATAAGTGTGATAATGTGGAGGGTGAATCTTCAGGACCAGATTTAAATTTCTCAAATTTAGATCTTTCCCAGCAACTTGCTGTGATCCCTCAGCTAAGGATCCACAAGTCTCACCCCACCACAAACATCATTGGAGATGTTGTCACAGGGGTAAGAACAAGAGGACAAACCCATGAAGCAAATGTTTGTCTTCACTCTTGTTTCTTATCCCAGATAGAGCCCAAGAAAGTTGATGAAGCTCTAAAGGATGGAAGTTGGGTTGAAGCTATGCAACAAGAGCTGCTTCAATTCAAAAGGCAGAAAGTTTGGAACCTTTGTCCTCTTCCTCATGGGAAGACTACCATTGGAACCAAATGGGTTTTTAGAAACAAGAAGGATGATAGGGGAATCATCATCAAGAACAAGGCAAGACTAGTTGTTCAAGGATACACACAAGAAGAAGGGATTGACTACACTGATGTCTTTGCTCCTGTAGCAAGACTAGAAGCTGTTAGGATATTCCTGGCATTTGCTGCATCCAAGAACTTCAAGGTCTACCAACTTGATGTAAAGTGTGCTTTCTTATATGGAGTGATTGATGAGGAGGTTTATGTCAAACAGCCACCTGGTTTTGTAGACCCTGATCATCCTGATTATGTCTGCAAGCTTGACAAAGCTCTTTATGGGCTGCATCAGGCACCCAGAAAGTGGTATGAGACACTATCTAAGTATCTCTGCAAGCATGGATACAGAAGAGGTACTATAGATGGAACCCTCTTCATCAAAGGACAGGGAAATGACTTATTGCTGGTTCAAGTATATGTTGATGACATCATCTTTGGTTCAACTAATCCAAAGCTCTGCAAAGACTTTGAGAAGCTGATGAAGGACAGATTTGAGATGAGTTCAATGGGAGAACTCAACTTCTTTCTGGGAATTCAAGTGAAGCAAGTTGAAGATGGCATCTTCATAAGTCAGTCAAAGTATGTTCAAGACATACTCAAGAGGTTCAATATGACTGATTGTAAGATAGCTAAGACACCCATAGCCAGAAACCACTCCCTTGGTCCAGATCTTGAGGGGGAGTGTGTAGATGAACACTTATACAGGGCTATGATTGGGTCTCTTATGTATCTTACAGCTAGCAGGCCTGATATCATGTTTGCTACATGTATTTGTGCAAGATATCAAGCCAACCCTAAGATGTCTCACTTAATCACTGTGAAAAGGATTTTAAGATACCTCAAAGGTGCTTCAACACTTGGTCTATGGTATCCAAAGAATCCAAATTTCAATCTGTATGCCTATACAGACAGTGATTATGGTGGTTGCAATATGACTGCAAAGTCTACATCTGGGGGATGTCAATTCCTTGGTGGAAGGGTAGTCTCATGGCAATGCAAGAAACAATCCTGTGTGTCTGCATCAACTGCTGAGGCTGAATACATTGCTGCTGCAAGCTGCTGTGCTCAAGTGCTTTGGATTCAAAATCAGATGCTGGACTATGGATTTAACTTCAAGGAGACTCCTATCCACATAGACAACAATAGTGCTATCTCTATCACTGAGAACCCTGTGCAGCACTCAAGGACCAAACACATCAACATCAGGTATCATTTAATAAGAGATAACTATGAAAAAGGATTAATCAAACTAGTCAAAGTTCATACAGATGAACAATATGCTGATCTGTTCACCAAAGCTTTTGATGAACAGAGATTTAAGTATCTGATATCAGCTATTGGGATGATTAACTTTGAGTAGACTTTTTATTAAAACTAATTCTAATTATTTCTTCTTAAAATATGTGTGTCCTAAGTTGTCTAGTTCATCACTTTCATAAGCTCATGTTTTCTTTGGATGTAAAATTCTTTTTGAAGACTTTCCTTAGATTCTTGAAAATTTCTGATACTTCGGAAGATAAAGATTTTATCTTCGGAAGAAAAACATGTCTTTAAAATAAATAACTGTCTAAGAGATTTTACCTTCGGAAGAAGTAAAGTTCATCTTCCGAAGCTTAAAATTCTTATCTCAGACACTTATCTATTTTCAAGAACCTTTTCCTTCCGAAGCAAAATTAACCTTCGGAAGCTTTGTTTATTTTCATACAAAGCATTCAAAGGTTTATTTCTCTTCCGAAGCATAAATTATCAAGACTCTCAGGAAAATCTTCCGAAGCCATTTTAGCTTCGGAAGCTTTTTAAATCAAAACTTCCGAAGACAAATAAACTTCGGAAGCTTTTCGAATTCCAAGAAAACTACTTTTTGAGCAAAAGTAAACTACTTTTTCAGAGGTGGGACCGACTTTCGGATTTCAAAGTTTATCCTCTTTCATTAACTTTGGTTCAAATCCCTTTTCATATAAATACCCAACGGTTCCCCCTCTTTCCCACTATCTTCCTCAATTCTACTGTTTCTCTAACCTAATTCTCTAAACCGCCTTTGCTTTCTACCTTTCTTCACCCTTAAGCTTCTAAAATGGCCAATCTTAACCGCAGAAACAACCCTGATTTCTCCATGCAACTACACAGGCAACATAATCAAGTTGCTCTGTTAAGCTCTGAGAAAGATGCAAGTTTCTCAGAGATTTGCCAATTCTTGACTCTATCTAACTACTTCACCTCCCTGACCATTGATCCTCCTCTATATGAGGATCAGTTGCTTGAATTCTGGAAGACCTGCCAAGAGGTCATTATGGATGGGGAGAAGGCACTGTCTGCCACAGTGCAGGGAAGGACAGTCTTCATCACTCCGGCCATCATTAACCAACATCTACAGCTGGATGATGAAGAAGGTGAGGTGTCCTTCCAAAAGAAGCTGTAAATCATTCTTTTGAGCAGATGGGCTATGAAGGAGATTTCTCTGTAAAGACCTTTAGGAAAGGGAAGGTCTCATCCCAATGGAAATTCCTGCTCCATGTGGTTATCCACAGCTTGTCAAACAAGCATGGTGGATGGGACCAGATTCCTGAGGATCTCTCCTTCATTGTTCATGGAATGGTTCAAGGGGTCAAGTTCAGGTATTCACAATTTGTATATACTAATTTACTTGCAAACTTAGACTCCTTAGAGTATTACATGTTTCCTAGATATGTTCAACACATTCTCAACTGTGAACTGGGCTCACAGTTGAGGGAAACAGGTAATATTCTTAAATTGGGACAGATGAAGCCCGGCATCTTTAAAATAATGAAGAAGCCAACTGTAGGCTTCTCTGGGGTAGAAACAGCCCTAGTCCCAAAAATGTTAGAGCTCATTGCTCAAGGTGACAACCTAGCAACACAAGCTAGTGTTGAACCCACACCTCTTTTGTCCCTACCACTAAAAAGACCAGAAATCACCCTCACCTACCAAAGAAAATCCAAACGAACCCCTGCTCAGACTATTGAGTCTGTGCAGGCCCCCAAATACTCAACCTTACAGGAAGAAGTGGACACTAGAGCTCCCACTTCTCCTGAGGAGCAAACCACTCCCATTACTTCACCTATCAGGGCTGAGGTTCCTCAAGCTCACCCTGATGAGCTCAATAGCCCAACAACCTTAAGCCTTCACTCTGAGTCTCAACACTCAAGTGGACAACCTTCAGGGGACAGCTACCATCCCCAGCCTTTGGATCTCAACCAACCAATTCCCAACCTATCCTTTTACACTGATGAAGACTTAGGATTCAGTGAGTACCATGAGTCTCTCTTCTCCTCCCCTACTCAAAGAGAGATGAGTACCTCTGACTCTCCTCAGTCTATCCCCCATCAGTCACCTGTTACTGAGGTGGACACTTCTGAACCTGTTCAGGATGTCCATATGGAAGAGGCTCTCACTTTTGAAAGTGATTACATTATTAAGACCTCAACCATGGCAACTCAGCCCATTGGCATCTCAACTGAGGCTGCCAGTGAGCAGAGGAAAACCAGCAGCCAAGAAACTCAAGCTGGTGGTGAGAGAGAGGACTTTGGTCCAATCATCTCATCCCCCAATGAATCTTCTGATGAAGATGAGGGGAATTTGAGACTAAAGGTGCAAAAACTGTCAAAAACATGCACCTATTAGTCTCTAAGGTTAGTCACTTGGAATCTCAGTGACTACCTTACAAAACAGGGTCAATGATCAGCAACTCAGATTTCATATCTGCAGGAAAAACTAGCTGGGAGACCTTTAAGAAGAGCTCAACCAGGAACACAAGAACCTGTGGAAGTGATTGACTTATCCTCCAGCTCACCTATGCAAGTGGGTGATGCTACCAAAAAGGGGGAGAAAGTTGTTACAACCACAGAACCTGGGAGTTCTTCAGAGAGAATGGACATAGAGGACTCACCATCCTCACTTGCTGTTGTGCATTCTCAGCAACTTCCTCAAGTTCACATTAATGTGGACTCTATAGACTCTCTCATCAGGAGTCTATTTGAGGAAGGCATACCAAGGGCTGTCTCATCTCCACCTCTGGGAACAACAATCAAATCATAAGGTGGAGGTATGATGATGACAGAAGAGCCCTCATACTTCAAAGAGTTCAAGGCCAACAAGAAGTTTTTCAATTCCAAAGCCTGAGCTTTTATGAAAGACTGGATTTAGTCAACCTACCACTTGTCAATCCAAGCAATTCAAGACAAGCTGATAGGCTGGCTCAAAGAATCCAAGACAGGATCATGGCAGAGTTCTCTCTAAGAAGGAGACTTAGGGAATCAGGTAATGTCATCGGTCAACTGGATGTTGAGGTGGACCCTAAGATTAGTTTCATAGGGGAAACCTTGACTGAAGGCCCAGTGACAGAACCTGAGACCCCTGTCTCATCATCAACAACTGCTGCTGAGGTCCAAACTCCAACAGAGACACCTGCTGGTGAAGGTGTTTCTCAGCCTCTCTCTGGCCAGAGCATGGAAGCTACTCCAAGCAATGAAGGCCAAGCCTCAATCCTCCCTGAGTCACAAAGGTCTGTTGGTGACAAAGGGAAAAGGATAATGACTCCTGAGGAAATTGAGGAGGAAGAGAGAGAGAGGAAAAGGAGACTAAGGGGAGAAAGTTCCACTGGGTCATCTAGCTTCATGCAAGCTGCAATCAGGGCTGCCCCCAGACCAAATACTCAGGATGATGAGTTAAGGGCAGTCAGGATAACTTACTTACAGACCAGGAACTATGATATTGATGAGATCATCTCCCTCCCCTTAGAAGAACTGAATGAACTGGCTGACAGAGAAGTGTCAAGAGAGTTGAAGGAGAAAGAGGATGCAATGATACTTCTCCAACTCAAAGAGGAGAAGAGACAGAAAAGACTCTACAAGCATGCTCCTACTCTCTCACCAGTTCAAGAAAGTCCTGCACAAGAAGATGTGGCTCCACAAGAACCTCAGGTAGATAAAGAGGAAGATAGGATCAAAATGATCAACTACCTGAGTGCCACAGGCTTCTATCAGGCAGATGCACTTCTCCCTTTATCCTATGACTTCATTGAGTTTGAGTATTTAAAGCAACTTGAACTTGAGTTAGTCAAGGAAAGAAAGACAACCAAAAGGAAACTAAGGGAAGAAGCTGCAAAGTCAAGGGCCACCATTCAAAAGAATGCAAAGAAGTCTGCTGACAGACAAAGAATGGTGAGCTTCTTGAAGCTGTATGGATTCTCCGGAAGGAGACTTGGCCCCATGTCTCTATCCACTATGGATGAGCATATTAGGGTGATCAAGCAGAAGATTAAGAGTGGAGAACTTATTGACTTGCACTCTCTTCCAAGTCAAGTCCCACCTGAAGTGGAGGTCAAGTTTGAGCAACCAGAGACACCTCAACCAGCACCTCCAGCTGAGCCCCAGCAAGCTTCATCTTCTGATCCTAGGCAGGGTCAAACTCCCTCTCCTTCTGAACCTGTGAGGGAGGAACACCCAACTGAGAAAGACACTGATGATCAACATGGTGCTGCAGACCAGTCTTCTCAGTTAAAGACAACCAAGAGGAAGAAGAGGATGGCTTCTAAACCAAAGACAAAGAAGAAGAAGCCAAAGTCATCTACCTCTGCACCTCAGGCTGAATCAGATCAACCTGAGGAAGTGCATGAAGAGGCAGCCCAATCAACTCCTATTCAAGTGGCTCCTCTAACTAGTGAGACACCCATCTTATCCTGGACTTACTCTACCAATCCAGAGAGATGGACTGTTATCAGAGATCAAGGTGTTGAGAATGTCTACTCATGGCAAGACATAATCAACTTACCTCTGCATGATCTCTTTGAGATGAGAAGATATTATGAAAGTCTTGATGATCCTGACCATCTCATGAAGAAAGGAATGGTCCTGATTGTACTGAAGACTACCAACATTTGAAGATCTTCTAAGTGTTTTGGTAGCATCAGCCTAGGGGGAGTTTGTAAGGATTCCTGAAGTCTGATGCAACCCAAAACAGCTTAAGTGTCTCAGCAAACATGCACTAAGTACTGAAGTGAAGAATGCTTCGGAAGTTTTACACAAAGCATTAGAAAATACTCTAAGTGTAAAATCTTCCGAAGCCAAGACCAATATCTTCCGAAGCCAAACATGAAGTCTTCCGAAGCTTCAGAGACAAAGTCTTCCGAAGCCTCATCCTATGAAGACAGATTTCTTCCGAAGACTTTTAGTACACATGCTTTATCTGATGTACTGTTCCATAAAGCACCTTTTCCGCTGCAATCTCTGTAAAGTCACCAACTTACATGAGTTGGTGAAAAGGGTCATGCTTTTGGTAACTGTACATTGAGGTCTTGAGTCTGTAACTTTCCACTTTATGTACTTTATCCTTTTTGTATTGTAAAAGGATGTGAGCTATGGCATGTCATAGTCACAAGGTCAAAAGGCAGATATGCCTTTTGATCCTACAATTGATCTTGTTAGTGTCTAGTCAATTGTATCCAGCTGGCCTTCAAAGTATGGCCGGCTGTAGGTTGTAGTATAAGTATTTCAAGTTCTTGTATCTTTTCTTAATGCTTTGTAACACTTGTAAGAGAACTTGAGAAAGCAATATACTGCCTCCTTGAAACCCAACTCTCTTGTTCTGTCTCTTTACTTACTTGTGTTCTTAGCTTCACCTTGGTTACCCAGTTCACTGTTTGATTAGAGATTAGTTATTCTCCTCATTGTGTGGTTGTGTTGTAATTGTAGTTAAGCCCTTAAACGATCCTGCAGCTTGTCTGGCCCATAGATCTATGACTTCGCTAGGCTAGCAATAGTTAATGATTGTACATATATTCGACATTACATGGTAGCCACAAGTTCAACTAACCACAACATACAGGTGAAATGCCATAAGTTTACAAGAATCAAACGTTTACAAGTGCAATGATTATAATGTAACATGTTTCACCCCAAAGTGTGAAAGTATATAAAAAAAGGGTATAGAAATACTCACATGATCAAATAAGTATAGAATGACGATAGCAAGAAAATATTAAATAGGCGTTCCAACGCAAAATTCTTCACAGTGCACCTAAGAATATATATATATTTACAAGATTAAAGCTTAATTATAATAAGTTTAACGAATCAACTTGGACTAGGGTTTCGGATGGAATTTGGTATTTAGAGATTTAATTAATTACTTTAAATAAAAAAAGAAAAGAAAATACAAATTAAGCATTTTTGTTTAAAAACAACGTAAGGAATTCATTTGTAATAAAACTTAAGTACAAAGTTGTATAACCTTTAGAATTACTCACATTCTATACACCAATATACATTTATTATTTAAATAGATAATGATTTAACGGGTTGCAATAATGTTTAAAGACTATTTTATTATGAAAAATATTTTATATATATATTATTTGAATCAATAATAATTTAGCAAAACAATATTTTTAAGTCTAACTTATAAGAAAATACATCATTTGTACAAGTAATGATTTAATAAGTTAAACAATATCTAAGGTTTAATTTATAAGAAAAATACTCTAATTATATTATTTGTCTATAATATTTAATGAAATGTTAAGACATGTTATAAGACAAATTAACAGAAAAATAGATAACGTGTCTAGAAAAAAATTAATAAGTTCCCAACTTAATTTATATATATTTTTAGAAAAATCAAAATTAAAAACAAGGCTAAAAAGCTAAAAAAATTAAGACAGGAGGCCCCCTGGATTCGAACCGGGGACCTCTTGTTTAGAAGTCACCTTTGTTACCAGTTGAACCAAGGCTCTAGCCGCGTTTAAAGGTCCGTTTTAATAACTTATAAACCATTTGTTACCAAACACCCCCAAAACACATGAACCCTAGTTCATTCTTGATACAAATCGAGCATCAACTGGTTGTTGTTAACACAATCAACCATGGGGCTTTTGCTCCCCATGGTTAAACGCTCATGTATATGTAAACAATTACCCGTTTGATGATCGATTGGAGATACCCACTTCGAAGAACAACTCACGACCAAACAGTGATCGAGCGATGGTCATTCGTGAATGATAATTCAATTAATTTAGTATGAAGCTTCGATTTGTGTACTAGACCAAAAGCCCCTTGCCAATTTTGGTCCGCATTGCTTGGACAGTGGCCTCGACTAAGTTGCAGGTTCACGACAAAGATGAAGTTCATATTCGAAGATTGTATTTGTTTTTGATGCAATTGAGTGTGGTTCTCGATTAACGAATGGTATAGTATCGTTTAGGTTAGTTTAATTAGGCTATTAAGAAGTGTTAATGCCCGAACGGTTAGGTGATTAAGATGGTTTCGGTTATTCAATCGAATGATGTTGTAACCGATGATTAAACCCAATTAAAGTGTGTGTTTAAATCGAGACACGTTCACGAGACGATTTGGAACCATTCGGTATCAAATTTCGGTGATTTTCGTGGGTTTTGGACCCTGCCAGAGGGTTGCCGGCGAGTTGGCCGGACATGTGGCCGGAAAAACGAGGGGGGGGGGGAATTTGGTTTGGGTTTTAAGAATATTACACATTTAGTCCCTATAGTTTTCAAGGTTTATCATTTTATGCAAATAACTTTCTTTAAAGTTTATAAAATAACAAAAACAACCCTTGTACTTTAATTATCTTTATGTTTTAATACATTTACAACCTATTGCTTAATTGGTTATTATTTCTACTATTATCATTATTATTATTGTTATTATTGTTAAAATCATTATTAAGATTGTTATTTAATTACTATGTAATCATTTATATTATTAACTTTCAAGTTAAAAAATTAAAGCAAAATAAAACAATAAGCATAAGTAACTCATACGTTTTATATAAGACAATAATTGCCCTTAAAAGAATAAACGCATTTAACTTTAAATTAACGCAAAAATACAAGATGTTACATAATGATTGTTAGTGTAGAGAACATATATATTATAAAGTATAAACCATCAAATTAAATTACTTTTTGTGTAATTATTAAAGTTTAAGAATCTAATTCATATTTACTTATATACATAAATGATGAATTATGTAATTTAGGGTTGCCTCACTATTTCAAAGCGCCTAAAGCGAAAAAAATTTTCAAGGCTCTCGTTTATATATTATTATTAAAGGTATGCGCTTATTCAGTAACATAAACAAAATTGTTTATGGTTTGACAAAAAAATATCTTATTGCATAAAGCAGTTTGATTAACTGAAACACAATCAGTTGTAAAAGAGCATATTAAATGATAAACAAACAACAATATATTAAAATAAAGAGAAGAATCAACTGTGAATATAGATTAAAATCAAAACAAACAACAACAGACTAAAATGACAAAAGAACACTAGTAGATTAAAATAATTGACACAAATCAAAATTAGACAAATAATAGTTAACAGATTAGCTGATTATTAAAAAAGTTAATTTAGGATTGATGAGATTAAAAGATCCATGAATAGTAAACATTCTATAAACTTTTGATTAATCAAGTTTTGTAAGTCAAACTCGATGAATCAAGTTTTGTAAGTTGATCTTGATAATTATTCAATCATTTTTATCTCTTCTGATTTATCTCTAAAAGCACAAATACTTATTGGATTATTACATATAATTTTAGCTTATAATATAAGTAAAAAAGAGTTTTTATTTTATTTTTTATTGTTGGGGCCTTTAAAATTTGGGGTATACAACTGTTGATTTATATGTTTGTACTATAGGACGCCGTTGATGCAATTTTGCTCTTTCTAATTTTATATATATATATATGTGGTTAATATATAGAAAAGGATGTGAATGCTTTTAGTTTATTTTTTTTCGCCGTTTGGATTACCCCAATACCCGAGTAGGTCTTCTTTAAACTAGATTTTAACCGTTGATATCGATTTTAATGTTTCAGGCCTAGCCCATCTAAAAACACTATAAAAAAACCCACGATTATATCAAAATCACTTTCAATTAGATTTAGAACATAATATCTAAAAATACTAAAACTTTAATCATCACTCACATATTATTAAAACCAGAATGATAATGGTGCGAATGGTTTTAGTTAGTAAGATTATTTTGAGGGGAATGAGCGTGCTCACACGACTTATTACCGAGAATACTGTGACATTAGGACAAAGATCAACGGTTGGCAGGTGTGGTTTCATTTTCGATATTTGTGCCCCCTCACCTTACATCAAAGTCACTCCCCCCATTATAACTATTAGTTAGTGTCTCCCAACTCTCCTTCTTAACTCAAACACCCCTCATTAATTAGACTAAGATGAGGACCTTGTTGGATAACCAAAATGGTCTCCAAACAGTGCTCGAAATCCCCATACCGGAGGAAAGCCTTACCACCGACTACGGTGGCAGGAATGCAGAGGTTCACCTCCTTCTTGGCGTTGTCGGAGCACCCCTCGTCCCTCTTCCCATCACTTCCGATCACCACACCACCATCAACCCAAATATTAATAATGACCACACTATGGTACGTACCTAACACATTTCCAAACAATGATCATTTGCTCATGTATTTAAGATATATGTAAATCATGTTTTGGGTTAAAGTCTTACTTGTGACAAAAATATAAAGGGATTTCAGGTGATGTGATCAGTACTTGAGTAATGAAAATGATTATCCAATTAGCTGTTAATATAAACGTAACGCATTTTCATGTCACCTCTGTTAATTAAGAAGATCTTTTGGTTCAATATTAATTACTATTGGTTGTATGTTAAAATTGTGTTTATATATAGGAGGCATCAATGGCAAAATATATCGTTCAACAATATATCGCGGCGACCGGAGGCGAAGGGGCTTTGAATTCAGTTGAAAGCATGTATGCGGTGGGGAAGGTGAAGATGGCGGCATCGGAGTTTATAGCCGGAGATGGAATAAGCATGAACGGTTTGAGTGTGGGTGGTGGCGTCATGAAGATCAAGAGTGTGAGAAAGGGTGGTGGTGAAATGGGTGGCTTTGTGTTGTGGCAGAAGAGGCCCGACCTTTGGTCTTTAGAGCTGGTGGTTTCCGGTTGCAAGATCAGCGCTGGCAGTGATGGGAAGGTGGCGTGGAGGCAGACTCCGTCGCACCAATCACATGCGTCCCGTGGACCCCCTAGACCCCTCCGTCGTTCCCTACAGGTATCATCAATGTTTTTAAAACCAGATCATGCGGCAAACTTGCCGTCTTAAGAGGTTCATTAGTCGGACCGGTTAGACAGGATGACGTTAAATATAGAAAAATATTAATACTATGTTTGTTTATATGCATTTAAAAAACAAAATAAAAAATATTCTCTCACAAGTTGGGAAAGTTGTTTGATAGGGTGGTATCTACCATCTAAATTGGTTGTGGGTGATGCACCAAATTGAAATGATCAAATGAAATTTGGGGTTGGTATGATTTGACTTTTAAGAAGTTTGGGTGCATGTTAATTACGTCACCCAAAAGACCGATGTGCAGTCCAGTTTATGGATACAGTATCATATATGATATATTCATATTGGCGTAGGATAAATGCAACAACTTCCAACTGTTATAACTAATACAATTTAAAATGAAAGGAACTCGATCTAATAAATCGTGATTAGTTTGTTTGGATGGTTTTGTCACATGATGATATTACGTGATGATGGGACCAACTACTTCTTTGAGCCTAATTTCCTGTGTGTATTAAAAAGGATTAATTGGGAACGTATTAAGTTCTTGTTTGACTAGTGGTAACATGCGCTTTTCCCTCCCATCCCTATTACCCTTCTTATTTAGGGTTTTTTTTTTTTTACTTTCCCACTTTTTTGTATTTCTTCTTTTTAGTATTTCTTTTTATTTAGTGTTTCATTACCTCTCTAATTCTTTTTATTTTCCCACTATGATAACATTTTCTTTTTTTTCATGAGTTTTCTTTCTTTTGGCTATTTATTATATTTTTCTTTTTGGGTTTAATGTTTTCTTTTAGGATGCATGGTCATTTTATTTTTCTTTTCTTTTAACTTTACAAATTTTAACATCGTCCTTTTATCCACGTTTCAAGGTACACAACTGCGATTTGCAACTATAACTATCTTGTTGTATCACGTTGCAAAATATACAAACCGCAGCCTACAACTATAGGTATAAAAAAATTGGTAACCCTCTACCCGCGATCTCAACGGTGAACATGCCGTACAATTTAGTTACTTAACGTACACTATATATTTGACTTTTAATGCATTTACAGGCGTATAAGGATTTGTATATATCTGTATACAATCATTTTGCGTGTGTATATGCTACTTTCACTTGCGTCTGTATAATAGGAGGTACGTTGAGTAAAACCGTATGTGAAGGTGCGTTAAAGCTTCGTGACAGGGCCTTGATCCATAAACGACAGTTAATTTGTTACCTAAATGGTTTTCATTAGATATGTATATTTAATCATGTTTTGAACGTGACAGGGCCTTGATCCAAAATCTACCGCTAATTTGTTCGCAAACTCTATTTGCACCGGAGAAAAGACCATTAATGGAGAAGATTGCTTTGTGTTAAAGCTTGAAGCAGAATCTTCATCTCTAAAACAAAGAAGCAGCAACAATGTGGAGATCATAAAGCACACAATTTGGGGGTATTTTAGTCAAAAAACAGGTCTTTTGCACCATCTTAAAGATTCAAATCTCATTAAAATCAAATCCAGTGGAAGTCAAAATGTGTTTTGGGAAACAACCATGGAATCATTAATCCAAGATTATCGAACTGTTGAGGGAATCAACATTGCTCATGGTGGGGTGACCACGGTTTTGTTGTTTCGGTTTGGTGAGCATGAGGACCATTCAAGAACGAAAATGGAAGAAGTTTGGACCATTGAGGAGTTGGGTTTTAACATAAAGGGTCTGTCGATGGACTGTTTCTTGCCGCCAAGAGACCTTAATAAAGATCATGACTACGAAGCGGGTAATGTTGCAATTAGTGACACGAGGAGTGCTCGATTAGCCACCAAAGGTCGAGGCATTTATCCGAAGATTGGTGTCTCTAAAGTTGTGGATATTAATCCTCAGACATTTGGACAATGCTAAAGGACATGAATGCTTGTGACATATCATCTTAACCTTTTTTTGTGTATTTTGTATATACAATGGTGTGTCAGATAACAAAGTTGATGCTCTATTGAGCGTATGAGTCGCTCAAGTTTTACTACATGATATACTATTTATCCTTTGTAAAATTTTACTCATATAGAAGAACAAGTTAAAACCTAGAAAATAAGTGAAAAAAGGTAATTATATTACTTTAAGTTATGATAAACTAGCAAGAATGCGCCCGCATTTCATGACGGGTCTACTTTTAATATAATTTATATGAAAAGGTAAACACATGTAATCACATTGTAAGAGTATGTTTAAATCTAAAAGAACAACACAATGCTACGAAGATAAACATTCAGGTAAGCGAAAGCTCTTTTAAAAAACAAATAAGAACAATATACTTTATAAGTTTAAAACAAACCCTTATACTTAAGATAATAAAAATGTTATTAAAACACTCCAGATAAAAAAAGGAGGTAAAAATATATGAAAGAAGTAAATGTATACTTTGGACGTTATAGTTAATTAAAGCAAGCATTATCAAAGTTGAACATGCATAATGCGGTTAAAAAACTACAGATTGTGTAAGATTACAATTATTTAAAAATATTAATAACTAAATACATTATATACTTGTAAATAAATGGATGCAACCGATAACAAAAAACAGAAACTGTTAGTATACAATTGAAATGTAATAGTTGAGGGACTTAAAATGTAATATGCGATAGTTAATGGATCAGTTGTAATTGTAGTTTAATTTAGTTGTAACGAAAATAACGGTAATAAAATGAGCCATAGCTAATCGGATGAGGTTAGCTTGGAATTGTGAAACTTCTTCTTCTTCTTTCTTGTTCTAATTCTAAGCCTAACAGTGGTATCAGAGCCACCGATTCTAATCCAAACTCTGAAATTCCACCAATTTTACCATGACAACAAGAAATCAAGAGATCGAGAAATCGATCAAGGAGCATGAGATAGCTCTGCTTCGATTGGAGACGACGACAAAGAAGAATCACACGGAATTGGAAGGCATTAGGGCAGTTTCAGAGAAGCAGATGGTCGAGATGTCAAACATGAAGAATCAACTAACGAAGGAGATGTCTTCCCTGAAATCTCAAATGACGGAGGTAATCAAGAGTCTACAGGTGATGAATGGCACCAGTAGCCGTAATCGCGACGGTGGAGCAGAAAGTAACACTAATGTTCATCGCGGTGAGGAAGAAACACGGCTTAATCGAACTAACAACCGTTTTTCAAGAGTTGAATTTCAGAAATTTGATGGATTCGAAGTCAAAAGTTGGATTCAAAGGTGCGAGCATTTCTTTGCCATTGATGAAACACTGGAGAGACTTAGGGTTCATTATGCAGCTGTTCATATCGAAGGACGAGTTGTTCAATGGCACAATAATTTTGTGAAATCAAGAGGCGATTCAGTTACTGAGATTCCATGGGATGAGTATATGCGGTCAATTCAAGCATTATTTGCTTCGACTGCAGTGGAAGATGCGATGGAAGCTCTTAAAGCTCTAAATCAATCGGATGATTTGGAGGAATATTGTGATAAATTTGACTTGTTGTTGAACAAGGTAGACATTCCTGAAGAATATGCAGTGAGTTTGTTCATTGAAGGATTGAAACCTGACATTAAATGTTATGTTAGGCTCTTCAAATCGAAATTGTTAAGAGAAGCCCATTCTTTAGCTAGATTACAGAATCAGGCTAATGCCACAGTATCAAACAACAAACCATCTTATAAGCCCATAACCAAACCACATTACAATCAATCAATGGGAGCAACATCAAAACTACCATTGTTACCTTCACCCCCAATCAAAGCCAATCCAATTAATTCCACAAGAACTACCAAGCGGGTGTCTAGTAAAGAATTCGATGAAAATCGAGCCAAGGGGGAATGCTTTTGGTGCTCAGAAAAGTTTACACTAGGGCATAAGTGTTCAAACACCAAGCAATTATTCTTAATCTAAGTAATAGAAGATTTGGATGAAGAGAAGCAGTCCTCTGAAGAGTGTGTTGGTCTCCTTATACCAACCACAGTTCAGGAAGTCTATGATCCTCACATTTCATTTCATGCAATCATAGGTATACCTTCTTACTATACTATGAAGGTAGCTGGTGCATTGGGTACTAGGCAGTTGCATATCTTAATTGACAGTGGATCTACCCATAATTTTGTTAATCAATAATTGGCTATTATGATGAAATGTCCAGTGCAAGCAATAGATGATATGCCTATTACAGTTGCAGATGGCAACCATATACCTTGTGTTCAACTTTGTAAAGATTTCCAGTGGACCATGCAAGGTAAATGGTTCCGGGCTGATATGTTGGTCATTCCATTGAGCAATTATTATATTGTTTTAGGAATCCAATGGTTACAAACACTTAATGATATTGTTTGGAATTTCAATACCTTGACAATGAAGTTTTCAGTAAATCACCATCCCTTTGAACTTAAGGGTACTACTAGTCAAGGTATTAATATATGCACTATGGAGAAGATGACTTCTTATTTACAATCTCCAACCCATATGGTGCAAGCCCACTTATTCAGTCTTCAAACTAAACAAGGACCCCAACACAGCCCAACTATCTCTAACCTTACCCCGAATGCACAACTATCCTAATTACTCTCTGAATTTGTTGATATCTTTGCAATTCCCACGGGACTTCCTCCAAGAAGGGCTTGTGACCATCGTATTCGGTTGAAAGATGAATCTATGGTGCTTAACTTGAAACCTTATAGATACCCAAGTGCACAAAAGAATATGATTGAACAAATGACTCAAGAGTTGTTAGATTCTGGGGTTATTCATAACAACACCAGCTCATTTGCAGCCCCTGTTGTGTTGGTCAAGAAAAAAGATGGCACTTTTAGAATGTGTGTGGATTACCGAAGATCGAATGAAGCCACCATTAAAGATGGATTCCCTATTCCCTTGATCGAAGAACTACTTGATGAACTAGGGGGAGCATGTGTCTTTTCTAAATTGGATTTAGGTCTGGTTATCACCAAATCCGTATGCATGAAGGGGATATCCACAAAACAGCCTTTAAAACTCATCAAGGCCACTATGAAATTTTGGTCCTTCCCTTTGGTCTTACAAATGCCCCAACTACATTCCAATCACTCTTGAACTCTATCATCCAACTCGTTTTGAGGAAGATACCTTGGTTTTCTTTGATGATATACTAGTTTATAGTTCTTCTTTGGAGCATCACTTAAAAGATTTGCATAAGGTGCTAACTCTTATGAGAACCCATCATCTTCGAGCTAAACAATCAAAGTGCTATTTTGGTAGTGATAGAGTAGAGTATTTGGGCCACATTATCACAGGTGAAGGGGTTTCTACAGACCCTAATAAGATTGCAGCTATTGGAAATTGGCCTATTCCATCCACGGTCAAACAATTAAGGGGTTCTTGGGTCTTGCATGATATTATAGAAGGTTTATTAAGGGTTTTTGTGTTATAGAAAAACCTTTAACCGACCTTCTAAAGAAGGATGCTTTTGATTGGAATGAGTCGGCTCAATTAGCCTTTGGTTCCCTCAAACAAGCTTTATGTTCCTCTCCTGTTTTAGCTCTACCGGATTTCACTAAAACATATGTCATAGAGACTGATGCATCTGCCAAAGGATTAGGGGTTGTTCTTATGAAAGAGGGTCACCCAATGCTTTCATTATCAAAGCTCTATCTATTCGGCAAGCGACTCTTTCAGTTTAAGAGAAGGAACTATTAGCCATTTTGATGGCAGTTAAAGCATGGCACCACTATTTGACTTTGAAACATTTCATAATCAAAACAAATCAAAAGAGTTTGAAACATTTTCTTGATCAAAAGATTACCACTCTGTTACAACATACTTGGCTTTCCAAGTTATTGGGGTATGATTATGAGATTGCCTACAAGAAGGGTGTTGACAATAAGGTGGTTGATGCCTTATGAAGAGTTTTGGGTTTAGCTCTATTCTCAATGACCTTGAGTTCTATTCAACCTACTCTATTGTCTAAGATACAACATTCTTGGAGAGAGGATCCCCTCTTATCTACTTTACTTCAGCAACTACAAGCGGGGCAATCGGTCAAGAATCGACACCGGGATGGGCAATTATTGACACGTAAAGGGAAGTTATTAGTTGGCAAGCATGTTGCTTTACGCACTGATATTCTCACATGGTGTCACTCCTCTTCAGTAGGAGGTCATTCAGGTTATAAACCAACCTTGAAACGTTTAAAGGAATGCTTCTATTGGAAGGGTTGTTCTAAAGATGTTCATCAGTTTGTTAAGGAGTGTCAAGTTTGCCAACGTGCTAAATATGAAACCATGGCCACTCTGGGGCTACTTAATCCTCTTCCGGTTCCCACGTGTACATGGCAAGGATACTATTTGGGTCATCGCCGATAGACTCACTAAATTTGGCCATTTAATTCCTTTATCCCATCCTTATACAGCTGTTTCTTTAGCTCAACTGTATCTTGATAACATCTTTAAACTCCACGGTAATCCTATCAACATCGTTTCTGATCGTGACCCCATTTTATGAGTCATTTTTGGCGTGATTTCATGTGCCTTTAGGGTGTTACATTAGCTTGTTCCAGTGCTTACCACCCACAGTCCGACGGACAAACTGAGGTGCTGAATCAATGTCTGGAAGGTTACCTTTGTTGTATGTCTATGGATGCTCCACTTCATTGGGTCAAAAGGGTTCTTTTAGCTCAATGGTGGTATAACACTACCCTACATTCTTGCATTCATATGTCCCCTTTTGAAGCATTATTCGGTTACAAACCCAACATTCACATTCCTTTTGTGGCGGGGAATACTAATATTGCTGCGGTTGAAGATTTGCATCGTGATCGAGAGGTGATGATTCAAGCTCTTAAATGGCGTCTGCATGTTACTCGTAACCGAATAAAGCAATTTGCTGAAAATCATCGTTCGGAGAGAGTCTTTGAGGTGGGTACTTGGGTTTATGTGAAGCTCCAACCTATGGTTCAAACCTCTTAAAATGCATCGTAATGCCAAGTTGGCTCCTCGCGATTATGGTCCCTTTCTCATTGTTGAAAAGTTTGGATCTTCTCCTTATCGGTTGGACGTCCCACCTGATGCTATGATTCATTCAACCTTTTATGTCTCCCTCCTTAAACTTGCTCATGGTGCTCACTCCCTAGTGGTTCCATTACCCACTGCACCTCGCGATTAAACTTGCTCAAGTTGGCTCCTCGCGATTATGGTCCCTTTCTCATTGTTGAAAAGTTTGGATCTTCTCCTTATCGGTTGGACGTCCCACCTGATGCTATGATTCATTCAACCTTTTATGTCTCCCTCCTTAAACTTGCTCATGGTGCTCACTCCCTAGTGGTTCCATTACCCACTGCACCTCGCTTCTTGCTACAACCTCGAGCTATCTTGGATCATCGTCTTATTAAACGGGGCCATCGTTCCGCTTCTCAAGTGCTCGTTCATTGGCAAGATCTTCCTATCACAGATGCTTCGTGGGAATTCGAGGATGAATTCGTTTGCGTTTTCCTTATTTTCACTTTTGAGGACAAAAGTATTCTTAAGGGGAGGGTATTGTTAGTATACAATTGAAATATAATAGTTGAGGGACTTAAAATGTAATATGTGATAGTTAAGGGATTAGTTGTAATTGTAGTTCAATTCAGTTGTAACGAACATAACGGTAATAAAAGGAGCCATAGCTAATGGGAGGAGGTTAGCTTGGAATTTTGAAACTTCTTCTTCTTCTTTCTTGTTCTAATTATAAGCCTAACAGAAACATATTATGATGATTCCTACAAATGTTAATAGATGAATATATGAATGGAACCTAGAAAACCCCCACGTCACCATCAATTTAAATGATTTTTTCTTTTATGATCATTCTATCCTACAAATTATATTATATTTTAGGGAAAAAATCATAAAATGTTAACCAATTTTAATAAAAAAATCAATTTAGTCATGCATACATATTTTTCTTAAACTAGACCACTAAACAATCAAATCGAGTTATCATCAAATTTTCTTATGTCAATAAACTAACATAGGAGAAAATGTGAGGATCACTATTTTTAATATATGAAATTATGTTAAAAAATTTAAATAATATGTTAATTATATTAAATAATAAAAAGTATCTAAAATTCTCCTTACCGTTGCACATCAGCATAAAAAAGAAGAAAATATTATTTTCTAATTGAAACAAAAAGAAAAACATGCTAAAAACATGTTAAGACTTATAATTTAAATAAAATATAAAATCGAAATGACCTAATTAAAATACTTTTTAAACTTGAGTTATTTAATTGGAACACATTTGAAAGTTTATTATTATATTACAAAGTTACCCCCACATTTTAAATAATTATTTTTGTTGACTTTTTTTGCAAGTACCCTCATATTTTTTAACGTTTATAACTTTTATATACGACATTACTTTTTTATAAAAATTACACCATAAAAGTGTGTTTTTTATATTTAGAACGAGTATAGTAATGTTATATAAGAATATAAAATTTTATACGTTTTTAAGCTCATATCTCGTCATTTTGTCATGATGAGGTTCATTTTGTTATTTCGTTTGTTATTGTGTTTTTCTAAAACGTATACTTTACTTTAGTTTAACACCATTCTTTACATTCTTACGCAATCAAGCATCATATGTACATATAGATAATATCATTATTATCTTCATCATTCGTTCGTTAACTTTCGTTCATTCAACTTACATCATTATCATTCACTTTCATTCGTAAACTTCCTTACTTATCTTTCGTACTTTCATTACTTCCGATGACATGTATAGTACCCCGAACATTGTGCACGAAGCTGGTTACTGGGCCTGAGGTCTTTCATAGACCTCGAACATTGTGCACGAAGCTGACTCCAGTACCTAGGGCAAGTACACTCATCACTATCTTTTCTCTTTCATTTTGGACCAATGCCATATGCTATACCCCGAACATTGTGCACGAATCTGGTACTGGGCCTGAGGTCTTTCATAGACATCGAACATTATGCACGAAGCTGACTCCAGTACCTAGGAAAAGCGGCAAGGATCCCATACGTATGGTCAATCACAAGGATTAGATCCCAGTGTGCATCCTTCCGGGGTAGCTAACCCGCACACAGTTGAGCTAACACCCTTCATTGGGTGTGAACCTTCATACTTTGCTTGCAATACTTTCTTACTTTCATTCGTTCATTAATGCATGCATTCTTTCATTACGTTCCTCTTTTCATTATCTTCCACTTTACGTTACATAATACTTTTCATTTCATTCATCAACATTTAACGTAAAGCCATAGAAAATAAACATACACAACAAGGAACATAAACATAACCATACAGAACATCACCATACAAGACACCATCATACAAGGCATAACAATCATCATACATGCCATAACATACCCCATACATCATCAAAAGTCAACATACTTCGCCCCTGGGAACATCCCAAGTCAAAGCCTATGTTTCACCTTTTCCCTAAAATCAGAAAATAAGTCCAAGTCTTGGGCGCAAGGGCACTATGCAGGTGCATGGCCTTTCAGGCGCATGGGGAACACTTAGGCGCATGGGGGACTTCTGGGCGCATGGGCACTGTTGGGGCGTATGGGCAACACTTATCCAATTATGGGCAAATCCTAGGCGCATATCACACTTAAACAACATAATTCAGTCCCTGATCATCATCCAACATGTTCTAAGCTTAAATCTTACACTCTAAGCTATAAAAACACATTCATAACATCATCATAATTGTAATAACACCCAAATCAAACCCCACCCGTAAACACATACACATATACATACGGGTAATTAACCCATTTTAAAATAAACGTTTCTACATGCATTTCCAGCCCCAAATCAGTTTAAAACAAGTAAAAAGGGGGTTCTAGAACTCACCTTAGCAGCTCTTTGGGTATGACTTCCTTCAAAACCCGTTTGCTACAAGTTCAACACCTAGAAACCCACCAAAACACACAACCGAACACACACAAACACACATAAGCATATAACCGAGGCAAAGCCGGTTAAGAACACTCAAAAACCATGAATTCTTACCTTGAATTCTATCTCTTCTTGTTCCTCTTCAAATATCCGAGAGTTTCTGCTCTTCTTCACTTTCTCTTTCTACAAAATCCGATTGAGTGATGTGAGTAAGCAACATGGGCGGCCATGTTGCTTTATTCACCAACTTTTTCAAAGTTTTTGTCCTTTTTACACATTTAACCCCTTAACTTGGGTAAAATTGCTTTTCTTTCTTTTTCTTCACTTTATTCTTTCTTCTTTATCATAAAAATAACCGGGTGTTACAAGTCCACCCCCTTATATAGGTTTTGTCCCCGTAACCTGTTATTCCTTAAACAATTATAGGTAGTGCTGCCTCATCTCCTCTTCAGTCTCGCACGTAAACTCAGATCCCTTCCTGTGCTTCCACTGTACACGCACAAGGGGAACCACGTTATTCCTTAACCGTTTCTCCTTACAGTCAATGATCGCCACTGGTTGCTCCACATAATTAAGTCGTTCATCTACCTCGATATCTTCTAGTGGTACAACCATGTCCTCGTCTGCTAAACACTTTCTCAGATGAGTTACATGGAATGTCGGGTGAATTCCACTTAATTCATCTGGTAGCTCCAATCTATAGGCCACATCTCCTACTCGAGCAATGATTCGGAAAGGCCCTATGTACCTTGGGCTCAACTTGCCCCGCTTTGTGAACCGAATGATACCCTTCCAAGGTGAGACTTTCAACATAACTCTATCACCCACCTGGAACTCAATCGGTCTTCGTCTCTTGTTGGCATACGACTTCTGCCTATCCTTAGTAGCTTTCATATAGGCTTTGATCTTTTCAAGCTTCTCATTCGTAGCCTCGATCACCTCCACACTCCCCGACTCTTTCTGACCGATATCATCCCAACAAATGGGTGTTCTACATCTCCTCCGTCTGTGGATGATAGGCCGTGCTAATGTGTAACCTCATCCCTATAGCATCATGGAACTTCTTCCAAAACTTAGATGTAAACTAGGTGTCACGATCAAACACAACAGACACCGGCACACCATGACGAGTTATAATCTCCTTGATGAACAGATCTGCTAATCTTTCAGGGGAACATGCCTCACGGATCGGTAGGAAGTGAGCACTCTTCGTTAGACGATCAACTATCACCCATATAGCATCATACCCTCTCGCGGTACGCAGTAATTTTGTGAAGAAGTCCATGGTGATATGCTCCCACTTCCACTCGGGTATATCCAAAGGTTGGATCTTCCCGTATGGCTTCTGATGCTCGGCCTTCACTTGTAAGCAAGTAAGGCACTTACTCACATACTCCGCCACATCGCGTTTCATACCCGACCACCAATAATCTTTCTTCATATCTTTTGTAGCACCGGGATGAATGGAGTATCGTGTCTTATGAGCTTCGTCCATGATCTTCCCACGTAGATCCCCAAAACGAGAAATCCACATCCGTCCGAAACGGGTTCTAACACCGAGTGTGTATTCACCCAACTCCACGACCAGACCTCTCATTATTTCAGAGTTAAGATGATCTTCTTTCAATGCCTCATCTTGAAACTCCTTAACCTGCGTCATTACATCAGAGGTCATAATCAACTAATAGGCTTTCACTCGAATCGGCTCGGGTCTCTCTTTTCGACTAAGGGCATCCGCCACCACGTTGGCTTTGCCCGATGGTAATGGATCTCGCAATCATAATCCTTTATGAGCTCCAACCATCTCCTCTACCTCATGTTTCAGTCTTTCTGCTTAAAGAAGTACTTCAAGCTCTTGTGGTCGGTGAAGATGGTGCACTTCGTCCCGTATAGGTAGTGCCTCTAAATCTTTAATGCAAAGACCACAACTGCTAGCTCCAAGACATGAGTAGGGTAATTAACCTCATGAACCTTCAATTGTCGAGATGCATAAGCTATAACCTTTCCTTGTTGCATCAACACGCAACCCAACCCCGAATAAGAAGCGTCTGAATAGACCACCAAGTCCTCGCTTCCTTCGGGTAATGATAAGACAGGAGCTTGAGTCAGCCTTGCCTTTAGCTCCCCAAAAGCCTTCTCTTGATCTTGACCCCATACAAATTTCACATCCTTACGGGTCAACTTAGTCAATGGAGAAGCTATCTTGGAGAAGTCTTGGATGAATCTTCTATAATACCCCGCCAACCCCAAGAAACTACGGATCTCGGATGGCGTCTTTGGAGACTTCCATTGCATCACCGCCTCCATCTTTGCAGGGTCTACCATAATCCCTCGGGATTCACTACATGACCCAAGAACTGAACCTCGCGTAACCAGAACGCGCACTTGGAGAATTTAGCATACAACTTCTCCTTTCTCAATGTCTCCAACACTTCTCGAATGTGACCGGCATGCTCCTCCTTGCTCTTTGAATAAATCAGGATGTCATCAATAAATACAATCACTGATTTATCTAACATCGGCCGACACACTCGATTCATCAAATCCATAAACGCAGCTGGCGCGTTGGTTAAACCAAAAGACATAACGAGAAACTCGTAGTGTCCATAACGCGTACGAAAGCTATTTTAGGAATATTTTGCTCCTTCACCTTCAACTGATGATAACCAGATCGAAGGTCTATCCTCGAGAACCAACTGGCACCCTGGAGCTGATCAAACAGATCATTAATTCTCGGTAAGGGGTACCGATTCTTCACTGTCAACTTATTTACGGTAGTCTATACACATCCTCATGCTACCGTCTTTTTTTTCTTCACAAATAGGACCGGAGCACCCCAAGGAGAGATACTCGGTCTAACGAACCCCTTATCAAGCAACTCTTGTAGTTGCTCCATTAACTCCTTCATCTCAGTTGGAGCCAACCGATACGGTGCCTTAGCAACTGGTTGAGCACCGGGTATCAGGTCAATCTGAAACTCAATCTCATGGTCCGGTGGCACACTTGGTAAGTCTTCTGGAAACACGTCTGGAAAGTCGCACACGACCGATACATCGGACATTTGTGGTGTTGGCGTATCCACATTCTTCATGTAGGCCAAGTAGGCACCACATCCACGCCTCATGCACCTTCCCGCCATTGCCATCGAAATCACTTTCGGGATCGTCGTGACTCGATCACCGTAAACCGTCACCGAACTCCCGTCAGGCGCGGTCAACTGAATCATCTTCTTGCAATACACAATGTTCGCCTCGTAGTCCGCCAACCAATCCATTCCTAGGACTACATCGAACCCGCCTAAGGTCATCACGAATGGTCTAACACGAAACTTGTTGTAACATCTTGTATTTTTGAGTTAATTAAAAATTAACTTTGTTAAATTCTTGCATGGACTAATTGTGTCATTCATGAAACTTATGGGTTGCTTAGGAATATTACCTTAAATTGGTCTTTTAATTGGTAAGGTTATAATGATTATATATAATAATATAATAATAATAATAATAATAATAATAATAATAATAATAATAATAAAAATAATAATAATAATAATAATAATAATAATAATAATAATAAGAACTAATTATAAGAGTAATAATAATTATGTTATTAATAACAATAATAATAGTAATAATAATAACAATAAAAAAATTATAACAATAATAATAATATCAAAGAATAATACCAACAATAATAATTTTATTATTAATAATAAAGAATTATTAAACTTAAAATGTATAAAACTTTGATTTAAAAGTTATGGGGTTAGTTTTGTCAATTTATAAACTTTAAATTAAAGTATTGTACATAAAATAATAAAAACGAAAACTACAGGGACCAAAGTTGAATTTAGTTGGAACTTGTCCCCATTTTTCCCCCTTAGCCCGCAATTCCGGCCAGAAATCCGGCAGAGCTCCGGCGAGCTCCGGCGACGGCCAATCACCCAAAAACTTTATCGTTTTGACACCCAAAACCTACCCAAATCGTTCGTATGCACATTTCGCACTTGAAAACGCACTTTAATCGCGTTTAATCATCGGTTACAACACTATTTGATTGTATAACCGGAACACCTTGAATTCATTAGCCGTTCGAGCCTTAAACATCAATAATAATGCAATTTAATTCCACCTGAACGAACATCTATCTACCACTAATCTATTACAATCTTCAATTTCATCTAAAAAACACACAACCATCAAATCCGATCATCCTCTCGTCGTGAACCTACAACTATTCGAAACCCATCTTCAGAGCTTCAAAACACGAAATTGATAGAGGGATTTGCATCTTGAACATTGTTTGAAGCTACCTGAGAAGTTAATTCGATTATCTTCAACGTTTTGACACCCATTGATTCGTCATAAGTCGCGACCTGTTCCCTTACTTGTTCATCATCGAATTCATCTCCAACTAGGTAATTTAAGGCATGTATACACTCGGTTTCAGGAGGGGAATAAAAGCCCTAAAGATGGTTTGATTAAAAACAACAATTGATGCTTCAATTTGGGGACGATTGAACCTAGGGTTCATGTGATTTGGGGGGGGGGATTCGGTGCTTGGTGTTTCTAGGTATTTAAAACAGACTTTAACGCGGCTGAGGCCATTGGTCCACTGGTTAAGACACGAGCATCCTTAACATGAGGTCCCGGGTTCGAACCCTGGGAGCCTCATGTGTTTGTTTTAAGGCTTTTAGTCTTCAATTTTAATTCATTATTTTTTAAAAAAAATTATAAAAAATCAATTTATGAACTTGTTATTTTTTTTAGACACTATACTATTTTCTGCAATTTATTTCGTAAAAATATTTTAATATTTTCATTAAATATTTTAGACAAAAATATATAGTTTATGTTCTTGTAAAATAGACTTTAAATAATGTCTTAAATCACCAAGTTATTAGTTGCTCAAATAATATCTATATAAATGATGGTCCGATTAAAAATTATAAAAATTTATATAAACTATACTTAAACTTTATTTTAAATAGTTTCTTTTTGTTTCTTAATAGTAAAATGAGTAAATATTATATTTCATTGAATTAAGAAATAATCAAATATCCCATTTTTATTTGATTAAATATTAAAAACGCCAAACACCAAATTGAAACCCTAGTCCTCGTTTAACCGTTAAACTTATTATAAAACTTAATAATCTTGTGAATATATATACTTAGGTACGTTGTGAAGAACTACGTTGGAACGTTGCTTATTATATTCCTATTGATAGTCATTTATATACCTTTGATCATGTGAGTATTTCTATACATTTTTTTCATATTTTCACACTTTGGGGTGAAACATGTTACTTTATAAACATTGCACTTGTAAACGTTTGATTCTTGTAAACTTATGGCAATTTACTTGTGTGTTGTGGTTAGTTGAACCTTGTAGCTACCATGTAATGTCGAATATATGTACAATCATTAACTATTGCTAGCCTAGCGAAGTCATAGATCTATGGGCCAGACAAGCCTGCTTGGTTGAGCCAAGTACACTTAGCTAATCGTATATACTTTTAAACGTTTGAGACTTGTAAAACTTTGTCGAGGTTTGATTGTGCATTCTGTCTTACATCCCTAGTTACTTGTTCTCTAACTTAGCATAGGATTGCCTTAGCATAGGATTGCCTAAACATTGTTACTTGTCTCCCTAAACTTATCTTTGACTCTTGACTCTCCCCGAACATGAAACCTCTTAATCTTATTCTCGACGACACGTGGAATCTTATGCTTATGTTATGACTTGTATCTTTAGACGTTATGTCTAATCTATATAAATCTCATCAAGGTTTTGATTCTATGAACCTAAGAAATATTGTGTGACACATAGACACCTGTATCCTGGTTTTCCTGGCAAAAGGCCATCGGGCTAAGGCAAGCATATCGCATAAATCCTACGGGACTAGTTATGCTTACCTGGGAATTTCTGGGATAAGTGATAAACTATGGTCAATATACACAAGTTTCTAAGGTAAATGGGTCAATTCACCTTGACGTGCCAACGTTTCCAAATGGTAATGCGTTACCAAATGGAATCATTCCGTGTACCTTATAACCCTTAGCTTATCTTTGTTAAACTACTATCCTTTGTTATCCTCACTCCCGTAACTAACTCATTTTTGTATATTCAGCATGTCTCGTCACCATGGAAAGCGTGGAAGTTCCGACCGTAAGCTAGCTGCCATGATTGCCCGACAAATGGCTGCCGTCATCCCGACTATGGTTGCTGAACTTAATAGCACTCTAATGGCTAATAACAACAACAACACCAATGGGAATAATAGCGGTGCTAATGGAGACAATAGCAACAAACAAAACGGGAACAATCAACAAGTGAACGATCGTACTTGCACTTTCAAACACTTCAACTCGTGCAAACCCACTAGCTTTAGTGGAAAAGAAGGAGCCACTGGACTTCTCGAGTGGTTTGAAAGTATGGAGAACACATTCATTGTTAGCGAGTGCCCCGACGAGTTCAAGGTACGCTATGCCACAAGTGTTCTTCAACAACGGGCACTAACATGGTGGAATAGTGAAAAGAGAAACCGTGGAACTGAGGTTGCAATGGTGTTGCCCTGTGAGGAATTTAAGGATATCATGATCCAAAAGTTCTGCCCGAGGAGCGAGTTTCAAAAGCTAGAGGATGAGTTCTGGAACCTCAAACAAGATGGTGGGAATCACTTGGCTTATTCTACCCGGCATCATGAGTTGAGTATGCACCTACCACACATGGTGGACACCGTGCCCCGTAACATTAAGAAATTTATCAAGGGGGTGCCAACTCAAATTCAAGATGCCGTGGTGGGTAGTAGGCCCACAACTTTGGAGGAGGCGATTACCATCACTGCACAGCTCACCGAGAATCATATAAGAGCTGGCACTATGTCGGCAAAGGGTTCCAAGTCTACTGTGAAGATGATACCCGAGGAAACAAAGGAGTTAAGGGCCGAGTCATCTACTCAAAAGAAGAAGCGTAAGTTCACCCCGACACGCAACTACGCTGTGACCGCCCCAAATGCTCCTCAAAAACAAATAGTGGTTGCGAATCAAGCTCCCATGGCTAAAGCTTATGCTGGTCCACATCCTATGTGTATCACGTGCAAGTACCATCATTCAAGCAACATTCCATGCCGAGTCTGCTCATTGTGTGGGAAGTATGGACACTTGGTAACTACTTGCCTTCGTGCGCCAAACAACACTTCAATGCTTACCAACCGAACCTGCTATAACTGTGGCGAGCCTGGTCATATTCGTCCGCAATGTCCTCGCAATGCGGGAACTGTTCCACCGGCTCGTGGAAGGACTTTCAACATCAATTCCAATCAAGCCCAAGCCAACAACGACATGGTGAATGGTACGTTGTTGAACTTCTTTTGGTCTTTTCTTGTCTTATAAAAATTCCTATCTATGTTCATCATACCAATAATAGGTTGTTACCAAACAGGTATGTATCTTGTAAATAGTCATTATGCTTCCGTATTGTTTGATTCGGGTGCCGATAGGAGTTTCGTGTCCCTGGAATTCGAGCCTATACTTTTTAAACCGCGTGTTAACCTGGAAAGATCTTTCACGGTTGAAGCCGCCGATGGAAAATCTATTGTCGTTGATGTCGTAATACGTGATTGCACCTTGAGCCTTATCGAACACGAGTTCTTCGTCGACCTTATTCCTATGCAATTGGGAAGCTTTGATGTTACTATTGGTATGGATTGGTTAGCCAAGCATCGTGCGGAAATTCTATGTTTCGAGAAATGTATTCGAATTTCTTTACCGGCTGGTGATATTTTGAAGGTCTTTGGGGAGAAATCATCCCAAAGACTCAAACTCATGTCTTGCATCAAGGCCCGCAAGTGCTTAAGTAAAAACTACATGGCTTTCATGGCATATGTAGTTAATACGAAAGCCAAGGGTAAGGAGTTGAAAGACATTCCTGTCGTGCGGGATTTTCTCGAGGTTTTTCCCGAGGATCTTAAAGGGTTACCTCCCGTGCGAGAAGTTGAGTTCAAGATTGACTTAATCCCTGGCGCAAACCCTGTGGCTAAATCACCTTATCGTCTTGCACCGTCTGAAATGCAAGAATTAGCTAGTCAACTGCAAGAGTTCACCGATAAGGGTTTCATTCGCCCTAGTTCATCACCGTGGGGTGCACCAGTACTGTTTGTGAAGAAGAAGGATGGTTCATTTCGTATGTGCATCGATTACCGAGAACTCAACAAGCTTACTATCAAAAACCGATACCCTCTCCCTCGAATCGATGATCTCTTCGACCATCTTCAAGGAGCAACTCAATTCTCAAAGATCGACCTACGTTCTGGGTATCATCAACTACGTGTCCATGATGATGACATTCCAAAGACCGCTTTTCGTACTCGATATGGGCACTACGAGTTCATGGTCATGCCTTTTGGCTTGACCAATGCACCTGCCGTGTTCATGGACCTCATGAATCGAGTATGTAAACCGTATTTGGATAAGTTCGTGATCGTGTTCATTGATGACATTCTTATTTATTCCAAGACGAAAATCGATCACGAGACGCACTTGCGGCAAGTTCTTGAACTTTTGAAGAAGGAGCAATTATACGCCAAGTTTTCCAAGTGTGAATTTTGGTTGGAAGAAGTTTAATTCTTAGGGCATGTGGTGAATAGCCAAGGAATTCACGTTGATCCTGCTAAAATTGAAGACGTGAAGAATTGGTGTGTTCCCACAACCCCAACCGAGGTTCGTTCTTTCCTAGGCTTAGCGGGATATTACTGTAGGTTCATAGCGAATTTCTTGAAGATTGCTAAACCATTAACAGCGCTAACCCAAAAGAATCGACTCTTTGAATGGGGACCCGAGCAAGAAGAGGCTTTTGAGACATTGAAATGCAAGTTGTGTAACGCTCCTATTCTCACACTTCCCGATGGAAATGATGACTTCACCGTGTATTGCGATGCTTCCAATCAAGGTCTTGGTTGTGTACTCATGCAACGAGGCAAAGTTATAGCATACGCGTCGAGGCAATTGAAGGTTCATGAGGTGAACTACACGACTCACGATCTTGAACTTGGTGATGTGGTTTTTGCATTGAAGATTTGGCGACACTACCTATATGGGACGCAATGCATAGTCTACACCGATCATAAGAGTCTCCAACACGTGTTCAACCAAAAGGATCTCAACATGAGACAAAGACGTTGGATCGAGTTAATTAGTGACTACGACTGCGACATTCCATACCATCCTGGAGAGGCGAATGTTGTAGCCGACGCGCTAAGTCGCAAGGTCCACAACAAGACTGTCTCGCTTCAACAAATTTGAGATCGAAGGCAATGGTTTGATACTCTAGGAGAATTTGATACCGAGATTCATGTGGATGTCAAGGAGGCTACTATCATGCTCCAAAACATAAGGATCGATAGTGACCTCGAGTTATGCATTCGCGAGGCTCAACAAGCGGCACTAACCAACGAAGGGAAAGATGAAGATTTGATGTCTAACGTTCGGTCCCAACCGGAGACAAAACCAAATGGAATGTGGTATTTCTTGAATCGACTTTGGATTCCGAATCGTGATAACCTTCGGTACTTCATTATGAACGAAGCTCATCAAACCCGATATTGCATTCATCCTGGCTCCGATAAGATGTACATGGACCTGCGTGGTCAATATTGGTGGCCTGGAATGAAGAAAGATATCGCATCTTACCTTTCCAAGTGTCTCACGTGTGCAAGGGTCAAAGCCGAACATCAACGACCAAGTGGTTTACTTGAGCAACCTGAAATCCCTATGTGGAAATGGGAACATATATCCATGGATTTCATAACCAAGTTACCTCGTACACCTCCTAGTCATGATAGTATATGGGTCATTGTTGACCGCTTGACCAAGACAACACATTTCATACCCATACGAGATACATACAAGGTTTCAAGGCTGGCACAAATCTACATTGATGAAATTGTGAGTCGTCATGGCGTACCTTTACACATCATTTCCGATCGAGATGCTCGTTTCACTTCACACTTTTGGTCTTCGATGCAAGAACTCTTGGGTACTCAATTGGATTTAAGTACGACTTACCATCCTCAAACCGATGGTCAAACCGAACGTACAATTCAAACCCTTGATGATCTTCTGCGTCTCTGTGTCCTTGACTTTGGTGGTGATTGAGATATGCATTTACCGCTCGCGGAATTTTCGTATAACAATAGTTATCACTCAAGTATCAAGATGGCACCATTCGAGGCTTTGTATGGTCGTAAATGCCGATCACCGATCTGCTGGACTGACATTGGGGAAAATCTCATCACTGGTCCTGAACTTATTCAAGAAACGACCGACAAAGTTTCCAAAATTCGAAATAACCTTGAGGTGGCTAGAAGTCGCCAAAAGAGTTATGCCCGTTAAAAGACGCAAACCGTTGGGAGTTTCAAGTCGACGACATGGTTCTTCTTAAGGTCTCTCCATGGAAGGGTGTTGTACGTTTTGGGAAGAAGGGTAAGTTAGCCCCACGTTTTGTAGGACCTTTCAAGATTCTGAAAAGAATTGGGAAAGTGGCTTACAAACTGGAGCTACCTTCTGAACTTAGCGGAGTTCATCCTGTCTTCCATGTCTCAAACTTGAGGAAGTGCCTGGCTGATGAAAATTTGCATGTTCCATTAGAGGAAATTCAAATAGACGAGTCATTGCATTTCGTTGAGAAACCTGTTGAGATTATGGACCGAACCCTGAAGAAGACCCGAACAACTACCACACCGATCGTCAAAGTTCGTTGGGAAAACAAACGTGGAGCTGAGTTCACTTGGGAGTGTGAGGATCATATGAAGGAGAGATACCCGCATTTGTTCGCTTAGTTTCAGTCTTAATTTCGGGACGAAATTCTTTTAAGTTGGGGAGACTGTAACATCTTGTATTTTTGAGTTAATAAAAAATTAACTTTGTTAAATTCTTGCATGGACTAATTGTGTCATTCATTAAACTTATGGTTTGCTTAGGAATATTACCTTAAATTGGTCTTTTAATTTGTAAGGTTATAATGATTATATAATAATAATAATAATAATAATAACTAATTATAAGAGTAATAATAATTATGATATTAATAACAATAATAATAGTAATAATAATAATAATAATAATAAAATTATAACAATAATAATAATATCAAAGAATAATACCAACAATAATAATTTTATTATTAATGATAAAGAATTATTAAACTTAAAATGTATAAAACTTTGATTTAAAAGTTATGGGGTTAGTTTTGTCAATTTATAAACTTTAAATGAAAGTATTGTGCATAAAATAATAAAAACGAAAACTACAGGGACCAAAGTTGAATTTAGTTGGAACTTGTCCCCATTTTTCCCCCTTAGCCCGCAATTCCGGCCAGAAATCCGGCGGAGCTCCGGCGACGGCCAATCACCCAAAAACTTTATTGTTTTGACACCCAAAACCTACCCAAATCGTTAGTATGCACATTTCGCACTTGAAAACGCACTTTAATCGCGTTTAATCATCGGTTACAACACTATTTGATTGTATAACCGAAACACCTTGAATTCATTAGCTGTTCGAGCCTTAAACATCAATAATAATGCAATTAATTCCACCTGAACAAACATCTATCTACCACTAATCTATTACAATCTTCAATTTCATCTAAAAAACACACAACCATCGAATCCGATCATCCTCTCGTCGTGAACCTGCAACTATTCGAACCCCATATTCAGAGCTTCAAAACACGAAATTGATAGAGGGCTTTGCATCTTGAACATTGTTTGAAGCTACCCGAGAAGTTAATTCGATTATCTTCAACGTTTTGACGCCCATTGATTCGTCATAAGTCGCGACCTGTTCCCTTACTTGTTCATCATCGAATTCATCTCCAACTAGGTAATTTAAGGCATATATACACTCGGTTTTGGGAGGGGAATAAAAGCCCTAAAGATGGTTTGATTAAAAACAACAATTGATGCTTCAATTTTGGGGACGATTGAACCTAGGGTTCATGTGATTTGGGGGGGATTCGGTGCTTGGTGTTTTTAGGTACTTAAAACAAACTTTTAACGCGGCTGAGGCCATTGGTCCACTGGTTAAGACACAAGCATCCTTAACATGAGGTCCCGGGTTCGAACCTTGGGAGCCTCATTTTTTGTTTTAAGGCTTTTAGCCTTCAATTTTAATTCATTATTTTTTTAAAAAATTATAAAAAATCAATTTATGAACTTGTTATTTTTTTAGACACTATAATATTTTCTGCAATTTATTTCATAAAAATATATTAATATTTTCATTAAATATTTTAGACAAAAATATATTTAGTTTATGTTCTTATAAAATAGACTTTAAATAATGTCTTAAATCACCAAGTTATTAGTTGCTCAATTAATATCTATATAAATGATGGTCCGATTAAAAATTATAAAAATTTATATAAACTATACTTAAACTTTATTTTAAATAGTTTCTTTTTGTTTCTTAATATAAAATGAGTAAATAGTATATTTCATTGAATTAAGACATAATCAAATATTCCTTTTTTATTTGATTAAATATTAAAACCCCAAACACCAAATTGAAACCCTAGTCCTCGTTTAACCGTTAAACTTATTATAAAACTTAATAATCTTGTGAATATATATACTTAGGTACGTTGTGAAGAACTACGTTGGAACGTTGCTTATTATATTCCTATTGATCGTCATATATATACATTTGATCATGTGAGTATTTCTATACCCTTTTTTCATATTTTCACACTTTGGGGTGAAACATGTTACTTTATAAACATTGCACTTGTAAACGTTTGATTCTTGTAAACTTATGGCAATTTACTTGTGTGTTGTGGTTAGTTGAACCTTGTAGCTACCATGTAATGTCGAATATATGTACAATCATTAACTATTGCTAGCCTAGCGAAGTCATAGATCTATGGGCCAGACAAGCCTGCTTGGTTGAGCCAAGTACACTTAGCTAATCGTATATACTTTTAAACGTTTGAGACTTGTAAAACTTTGTCGAGGTTTGATTGTGCATTCTGTCTTACATCCCTAGTTACTTGTTCTCTAACTTACAACATGAATTGGCATCTTTTATATACTTATGTATCGAAAACGATGGGAATCTCACCAACATTATGTTGACATTTTTTTTTTAACATGTTTCGGGAAATACTCAAGCTTAATTTCTACACTTTGAAGCCTACACATCTAGGAATGGACCTAGTTAATTTCTTTGAGACTTATGATTGTAATGGTACAATTGAAACTTATGATTATTATATATTTGGGTTATTAATAGCGTTATGTAGCTGTGAACGATCTTAACCATCACACCTCGACGGTTCCGCCATCAAGGTTGGGGTGTGACACTTGTGACCTTCCAATTCTACGTTATAACGTTCTATCACCTCAAAAATCCTGGTAGACTTACCTATGTCAGTTTCTACATCAAAGGGTGTATCTATACTCCTACCACTGACAGACAGTTTAGCATAGAAAGCAGTAGAAATAAAACTTTACTAGCACTAGAATCAAATAACATAGAAGCTAGAGTTTGATTTACTAGAAATGTACCTGACACAACATCGGGGTCCGTCCTAGCCTCCTCCCGCGTCATCGTGAACGCCCTGGCGCTCACCCTTTGCCCTTCACCTCCAGCCTTCTTCGCTCCCGAACCTTCAGCCCTTGATTTCATACAATCTCTGTTGATACATATGTACCTAGTTTAGGAGCTTAATGTAAAATGTCTTTCATGTCTTACATATATGTAATGAATGAGTTGAATGAAATGAAATATGTGATTGATGATTATATTGCTTAATGTTTCATTGTTTATTATATCATAACGCATATTGAACTAACTATATAGGTTTGTGGTTGTTTACATAGTTCTTAGTCAAGAATGGTTGAGAAGTGTGTTTAAACTTAATCGTATGAAGTATTCATGCGAATGGGCAATGCTGATGGACCATACGCATGAACACTTCATGCTAATGGACCAGTCGCACGACTGAACCAGGAGACTGGATCAGTCACACGATTGAGACATAAGATTGGCTCAGTCGCACGACTGTACCTTCAGTCGTGCGTATGGACCAATCGTATGATTCAGTCGCATGACTGAACCAAATGGTTCAGCCGCACGATTTACAAACCCTAACCTATATATACCACTTAATTCGTGGAAAAACGAAACACTTGAAGAATTTCGACTCACATACGTACCCTAGCCGTTCAGAGACCCTAGAGAACTTGTTCCAACTTCATAGATCGCAGTTGATCGTGTTCTAATCGTTCATAACGTTTCATTAATCTCTAAATTGATCGAAACTGTGTTCTCACTTATTGGATCGCCAATCAAATAGGATTCCGCACTATTTGATTAGGTATACACGCATTATCAGTTAGTACTCCGTTCGTACACGGTCCTAACAAGTGGTATCAGAGCCTTGGCTCTTGATTTTGTGTGTTGATTCGATTAGTTTTGGTGCAAAAATCACGTTTTTCATTCAAAAGAGTCACGTTTTTAGTAAAACAGCGTTTTCAGTGTCTCCAGATCAAAAATTTTAAGTTTTTCGGCTTACAGCAGATTAGGGTTCGTGAAAAATCGTATTTTTGTGTCAAAGTACCAAAAACCTTCGAATTTTCAAATCCAACAACCTCAGTCGCACGATTGGCTCAATCGCACGACTGAACTCAATCGCACCTCCCATACGCACGTTTGAACTCGGTCGCCCATCCATTCGTATGACTGAACACCCCATTCGCATTGTCCATCCGCACTTGTTCAATCGCACGATTGACTCATCCGCATTGGTTCAATCGCACGATTGATTCATCCGCATTAGTCCATCCGCATGATTGACCCAATCTCATCTCTCCATTCGCATCAGTGAAACACTTTTGTTCAAACTCTCAATGTTTAAAGAAATGGAAGATCAGTAATCTGCGTTTACTGCCGGTACAGACTCTCGAATCCAGAACCTTCTGCTTCTGGAATGAGGTTGGAAATCAAAATAAGCCCCCTAAACTTATAACGTTAGATGAGTACCCATAATGAAAGCAAAGGTTTGAGATTTATCTAAATGGAGTTGATCCCAATCTGTGGGAATCAATCGAGACAGTTTATAGCATGCCGGTTGGTGCTGATGGTGTTAAACTTACCTTGGGTCGAATGAATGATAGCCAGAAGGTGAAGTACAATGCTGAGAAGAAAGTGGATGCTCTGTTGACTCAGTCGATACCTAAGGATATATTCCACCAGTTTTCTAAGAACACACATGCAAAGAAGCTATGGGAATCCTTGGAGAAACGATACGACGGGAATGCATCGTTGAAACCTCTAAAGGCAAAGGCTTTGAAGAAGGAGTTTGATAACTTCTCTTCAATGGGTAAAGAGAGCTTGGATGATGTCATAGACAGATTCTACCATTTAATGAGTGAGCTGCACACTCATGGAGTCACAACGGTAATGGAAGATAAGGTCTCAAGCTTTGCCGATGGTCTGCCAGAGAAGTGGGACTCGTTTGTGTAAAATTTGAGACAAAACAAGATATTGGAAAAATTAGACATAAACGACTTCATCCTGAAATTGAGAGAGGAGGAACTGAGAATGAAATACAGGTCACAGAAAGGATCCTATGACCAGAATCCTTCACTTTATAAATCCTCTTCCACTTCAACAAGTTCAGGAGCACCTCTTCAAACGGCATTTGTGTCTAGTTCAACTGCTCCTTCCCAATCCATTGCTTCGGGATCTGAAACGTCAGGGTCGTCTTGTACCCAATATATAGTGCCTGAAGCAAATGCTAATAAGTTGAAGACCGAGAATCTCGGGAATATCTTTGTGGAGGTTGCAAAGGAGCATATGGACCTTTTAGCTGCGGTCGTTCATTCTTATGATGGTTTAGTTGCAGGAAAGATCGGAAATTGCCATCTGGATGATGAGGATTACGAGCAGGTGGACGAGAATGAATTAGAAAGAATGGACATTATGTGGGATTTAGCAAGTGCTGTCAGGCGAGCGAAAAAGTTTGTGAAGAAGACAGGACAGAACTTGATAGCCACAAAGGATACAACCTTTGGTTTTGACAAAACCAAAGTTACCTGTTTTAACTGTGGAGAAAAGGGGCACTTCAAACGTGAATGTGTAAAGCCCAAGAAGACAGGTAATGGGAATCATTTCTCATCATTCAACCGTCAAGACAAACCCACGAGTGGAGCTGTTTCGTCAAGCAAAGAAACAAAGACCTTGACTGCTCAAGATGACGAAGGACAAGATTGGACCTTCAAGTTTGTGTCTCTGGGCGAATCGAACATTGCTAATGTCGAGGGTTTGGATTATGACACTGCAAGTGAAGGTGACATTACAGTGGAACTAGTGATGTCAGAAAATGAAGATACTGCTAACGTGGTCAATCACCTAATTGAAGAAGATATTAGAACAACAAGTTTAGAATCTCCAGCATCCGAGGAACCAAACTCTGTGCTGATGGCTGATTCAACAAAATCTTCACAGGTAAGTACCAAAGACCAACTTTTTGAAAGTCATGCTTGTAATGTATGTAATAAGTTTAGAGAAAGCATTGATCTTAAATTTGCTAGGTTATTAGATCACAATGATGGCTTAGTAAATGACTTACAACTGTGCACAGAAGCTAATCGGATTTTAAAACAAAATGAGTGCAGTTATAAAGAGAAAATAGAACTTTTAAATAAACAACTAAAGGAAATCAAGGTTGTTGCTTTCAATCAAGCAAATGATATAAACTTTTATTTGAACTCTTTGGAAGAAACTAAGAAAGAAAAAGCAGTTTTAGAAGTCGAAGTCAACTCATTAAAACAAAAACTGCACAGTTGGACCAGTTCCTCTCACATGGTTCAAAACTTAGTGAAAGAACGGAACAATGGGGAAGGGTTGGGTTACAAAGTGGTTCCACCACCACATGAAATATTGTTAAATGCTAAATGTAGACCAGTAAATAACAATCCTATTAAGGATCATGTGGTGCCACTCCTCTAGTTAGTGATCCAGATTCCACGTGTAAACCGATGGAATCTGTCACTAAACAGAAGGAGGCTACTTTGAAGTCTAAATGTTAGATGCCCATTGTGAATTTGGAAGAACAATTTGAAACGGTTAATGTAAAGTCAGGTTCAAACATGTCTTGTTTAGAATCCAAACTAACCAAACCAGTTAACCAAACACGTGCTTCACGTCAAAGTCCAAATAAACAAAAGGCTAAAGATGTTAAAAACGTTCAAACAATAAATTTTGTTAAAGAAACAAAAACATCTAAACAAGAAGTGTCCAAACCCAACCAGACTAAAGTCACACCTGTTTCACACACTTCCCCACAGAGACAATTTTCCCAATATGTAAAAGGTAGATCATGCTACAATTATGGAAAGAGAGGACACATCGCTTCTAAGAGTCCTCATTATCAGACACCAAGAAAGAAAATTGAAATTTATGATACTAAACCAATTTCTTCAAAAAGGAGTTCTATTACTCCACCAAAAAGAAGTAATGAACCTAAAGTTCAAACCGTAAGCCAGTCGTCTGTTTATCACAAACAGGCCTTACACAAAACTAGCTTATGGAAAGAAAAGTCAAGTTCAATGTCTGATACTGAGAACACTAAGAAGCATGATATGCCCTCACCCTCTAATGGACAGTGGGTTGAGTTTATGATATGTGATTCCTCCGGGTCACCCAAGCCAGTTAAGGCTTGGGTCCCACACCTAAATTGATCATTTCCTATTAATGTGCAGGGTGTCCGTTACAGTGCTATCACAAATACCTGGATTGTTGATAGTGGGGCGTCTAGGCACATGACTGGGAACCTGTGTCTTCTTTTCAATGTCAAACAAATTAAAGAGGGACATGTATCATTTGCTGGAAATAAAGGAGGATACATTACGGCTCAAGGCGAAGTGGGAAACCAGAAAGTCAAGTTTGACAAGGTCAACTACGTTCAACAACTACAAAATAACTTGCTTTCTGTATCCCAGATCTGTGATAAAGGATTCAAGGTAGTCTTTGACAACAAGAAGTGCTATGTGTTGAAGAAGGAGTATGTAATCCCGGAGGACCAAGTCTTAATGTCAGCTTCAAGATATAATGATTTATATGTCTTGGACCTATCAAAGGCCTCCACAACCGATCATCAAGTTCAATGCTTCTTGTCAAAGGAAATAGAGAAAGACTTCATTTCCTGGCATAGGATAATGGGACACATTAATCCACGGAAGATGAATCACTTGATCCAGAATGATCTAGTGCGTGGAGTAAATGTTAAGAACTTCCAATTACCAGATTTTTGTGTCACGTGTAAGAAAAGGAAACAGACAAAGAAGTCTCATAAGGAAAAGAAAGTTCACTCAATTAACCTACCTCTTGAGCTTCTTCACATGGATCTGTTTGGGCCAGTTAGTACAAAGAGCATTGCCGGTGATTTGTACTACTATGTAGTTACGGATGATTACTCAAGATTCTCTTGGGTGATGTTTCTGAAATCCAAATCAGAGACATTTGAATCATTCAAGGAGCTGGTAACTACATTGGAGTTACTCTACAAGCTGAAGGTAAGGCAAGTTCGCTCAAACAACGACACCGAGTTCAAGAACCAATGGTTGGAGGCATTCTGCAAAGAAAAAAGGATTGTGCACCAGTTCACATATGCCTACAATCCTCAAATGAACAGAGTTGTTGAGAGAAAGAATCGAAGCTTGATAGAGACACCACGGACGACGCTAGCAGACTCGAAACTGCCTATTTAATTTTGGAACGAGGCAGTTGCCAATGCATGTTACACCCTAAATCGAGTCCTGGTGGTCAAACGTCATGGTAAAACGCGTTACGAGTTGCTCCAACGACGTAAACCTAATCTAGAGTACCTCGAACCATTTGGTGCACCATGTACGCTGCTGAAGAAAAATCAGTCAGGGAAGTTTAGTGAAAAGGCTGAAGAAGGAATTTTTCTAGGATACAACATACCGAATAAGAGAGTTTACAACAACTCAATAGGTCAAGTAGAAGTGTGGTGACATCGACGTTCTGAGATACACCACCCCCCTGCTGGAAAAGGACCCGTATTCTTCTTCGATTATGATGGATTATTTAAGTCCTTCAACATCCTTCTCTCCCCTTCTGATGATGAGTTAGCGACCAGAATGATGTATGATGTCTTAAACACACCATCACTGGACCCGACAACCTCTGCTTCACAAGGTGAGTCTTCTAGTTCTTCAGGGGGAGCACTTGAGGTAAGTGACTCCTCCTCTGACGATGAAGAAGTGGAGACTGAACAAGTGAACCAGGAGGAACAGGTTCCTGCTACAGCAAGTACATAAGCATCAAACCTTGATGCCTCTGACTCTTCGGAACCTCAAACTCCAACAGCTTCAGATACTGAAGCTGTGGTTCACAATCTGGAAAATGAGGTAGTTGTTCCCACCACTCCTGGATCCAGGTTAAATGTTTATCATCCTTTCGACAATGTCATTGGAGATGTTCGATCAGGAGTACTTACCATAAATCAGCTATACTCAGCTGATTATGCCTCAATCATGGAAAAGGGATATCTTCATGACGGTGCTTATCAATGTTTTGTGTCTCAATTTGAGCCAAAATATGTTAGTGAAGCATTAAACGATGAGGCATGGGTAAATGCGATGCAAGAAGAACTCCTACAGTTCAAGAAGCTACGAGTATGGACCCTTGCGGACAGACCAAAAGGTGCTAAAGTCATTGGAACTAAATGGGTCTTGAAATGCAAGAAAGACGATCAAGTGGTCATAATTCGCAACAAGGCTCGACTTGTCGTTCAAGGTTTTAGACAAGTCGAAGGAATCGATTATAATGAATTGTTTGCACCTGTGGTAAGGATGGAAGCAATCCATATCTTCTATCCTATGCCTCTTACATGAAGATCAAAGTTTATCAATTGGATGTAAAGAGTGCATTTCTTCATGGTGAAATCCGGGCGACAGTGTACGTCAGTCAACCCGAAGGATTTGAGGATCCGTATCATCATGACAGAGTTTACAAGCTTGATAAAGCTCTCTACGGGCTCCATCAAGCACCAAGAGCATGGTATGAAAAACTCTCAACTCATCTTTTGAAACACGGCTTTCGTAGAGGAGTGATTGACTGTACACTGTTCATCAAAGAAAAGGATGGTGACTTACTGCTGGTACAGATTTATGTTGATGACATAATCTTCGGTTACAGGTGGATCAGACACCAAAGGGAATATTTCTTCATCAGACCAAGTATGTAGGTGATATCCTAAGTCGGTTCGATATGGAGAATGCTTCGGCAGCTGGAACTCCACTTGCTACAAACCACGATGTGGCACCCGACGAGAATGGTGATCTGGTGGATGCCACCATGTACCGAGGAATGATCGGATCCCTCATGTACCTCATTGCCTCACGACCTGATATCATGTATGCGACGTGTATATGCTCCAGATATCAAGCAAAGCCGAAAGTCAACCATCTCATAGGAGTCAAAAGGATATTTCGTTATCTGAAGGGTACTCCAACACTTGGGTTGTGGTATCCTCATGACGATGACTTTCAGCTTACAGCGTATAGCGATTCGGATTATGGCGGCTGCAAAATGAACTACAAGTCAACATCTGCAGGATGTCATTTCTTTGGGAGAAGATTAGTCACGTGGCAGTGTAAGAAGCAGACATCGGTTGCTCTGCCAACTTGTGAAGCTGAATACGTTGCTGCTGCAAGCTGCTGTTCACAAATCATTTGGATTCAACAGCAAATGCGGGACTATGGTTTGAAATTCTCTAACACTCCTATATTTGTTGATAATTCTGCTGCTATAGCCATAACTAAAAATCCTGTCCAACATCCTAAAACCAAACATATCAGAATTAAATATCATTTTATACGTGATTGTTTTGAAAAGAATTTAATCGATGTTGTTAAAATTAATACGGATTTTCAACGCGCTGACCTCTACACAAAAGTGTTTGATAAACCAAGATTTTTATATCTATTAGAGGTCAACGGCGTGAAAAAGAAATGTGAAGTGATTCTAGAAGATGACAGTACATAGTCCGATGAGTAGAGTTATTTTTTATTTTTTATTTTCTTTTATTTTTCTCATTTTAATTTTCTGTTTCTATAAAATCCAAAACTCAAAAAAATATTTTCGGTTTTAGAATTTTAGAGGGAGAATAGGTTAAGTAGCATTAAATTAGTTGTTTTATTTAATTGCTTAGAAAATAGAAAAAGGGGGAGAAGGACAGCGTAGCTAAAAGGATAGAAATCAAATCTGTGATACTGATTCAACGTATTTGGAAAATGATAGTACACGGTGAACAAATTATTTGGGACTTCAAAAATTTAAATGATTAAGATGCAAAATTTTAAAGTATAAATCTGAGAGGTCTAAGCAAAATAAAAGGATAAATGATAGTAAAACTAGTATGCTACTAAGGTAACAAAGAGAAAGTAGACCTAGAGGTTGCAAGTTCATTATATGATGTGTCGGTAGATTCAACACAATGATGAGTAGACCTCATTGGTGACTTAAATTCAAACTAAATTGTTCAACTTGCTGTGGGTTCCCATTTTATTCCTGGTTAACACAATCAACGTAGTTCCAATAAGGGGTGATGAGCAAATAAACGCCACAAATGTGTGCGGATGACCATAAAAAGAGCAAAGCACGAGAAAAAAATATGTAAGTGCTATCAAGCTGATAACAAATGTTGTTGTTGGTGCGTTACGTGCAAAAAGAAAAGAAAAATGCTCTCATAAGAAGATAGGTTGTGTGCCTCTCTGTTGTGTGATGGCACTGACCTGAGGATAAGCATAACCTAAATATTCTAGAATTCATTGTTGTTTGCGCCTCTCTGCTGTGCGATGGCACTGACCTGAGGCTTGGCATCTCTTTTAAAGCTCTTAGAATAGTTTCTTCTTGTCAAAATACCCATAGACCACTCAAAAATCTCCTGAGGAATGTTGATTATCATATAAGTGTGGGATCCACAAATGCTTGTTGAAATAATTAATCCTAACATATCACCAATCTGTGTAAAAAATCTGTGTATGGATTTAAGTGGACAAGTATACTGACAATCATCGTGGCTGCTATTCTTGAAAGTCCAAATCACTGTGTGTATCTCACAGCACTAGTATGATTTCCTAAAATTGCTAATGACTTTCGATGATAACAAGAATCTAGCATCAAAAAGTTTTGGTAACATGTCCCAAATGATTCTGGAATACCTGTATGATTCCAAAATGAGTCGTACCAGAAATGATTAACTGGAATTGAAGTTGTGATGTCCATGAAGTAAAATCAATTATGTTGGAGCTGTAAAAGATAGTCTATATTATCAACACAATGAAAGTCAACAAAAGTCAACGTCACGATCAATGTCAACAAAAGTCAAACCCGACACGTTCGAGACGAGGAACCGAGATGAGACGTTGAAGATTTAAATGACTAGGAGTTTTATTGTAATAAATATATTTTGTGTGAACAAAATATATTTTATCTTGATTTTAGTTATTTTTATGCTTAATATGTAATTTTGTATTAATTAGCCTACGTCTAGGGGGTTAAGTGCAATTAGTGAATATTAGTCTAGACTATAAATAGGTTAATTGTCATTAGTGTTGGTTAATGGTTGAATGACCAATTGATTGGGTTTCCACTTTGTACAAATTATATGCAATCAATATAGATCAAAGGGGTTTTATTGTGATTATCATTGTTTGATCCATAATTCTTCATGTTATTTGATTCAAGTGTGTATCCTGGAGTTACAATTTGGTATCAGAGCCTTATTGGATCAAATGCATTGAAGAATTGTTGCTGATTTTGAAGATGTTCATCAATTTTTAGAGAGAGAAACTGGGTTTCTAGAGAGAGAAAGTAGATCTGAAAATTCAAATCTCATCCCAAGCATAATCAATTCAGCAGATCTACAACAATTTACTACAAATTTGAAGATATACAACTGAAATTCCTGATCTACAACATATTTTATACAAGAAATTGAAAGAAAAATTCAGATCTGAAGACGTTTCTCTCACACACACTAGTGTGTGTGTTCTTGGTGTTCTTGGAGCTTCAACATCTTCTGAACGAAAGTTCAAATTTTCCAGCGAAAATACAGTTTCGTCCAGCGAAACTCCGGTGAAGTTCCGGCGAAACTGCAACTCCGGCGAAACTACCAGATTCCGGCGAAATTGTTCTTTTTCCGGCGAAACTCCAAACTCCAGCGTAACTACAAAATTTCCAACGAAATTAAAGATATATCAGCGAAATTAATAAAAACAAAGCTGCGAAATTAAAACAAATTTGTTGTTTGCGAAATTAAAAACAAACCACAACTCCAAACAATCGAATACCTCCTGAAAATTTATACCAATATTTCATCCACTTACCTCACTGTCTGCCGGCGTGCACCAGTGGTTGTCTTCAGCAGCAGGAGCAGCGGCGGCCGGAGCACCACCACCAATGCAACAACAAATAACAACCACAACCGCGACTGTCATCCACCACCACGACAGCTTGCGGCGGCCAAACCCTAGCCGCCGCCTACTTCCAACAGCCTTCAAGTCGATAACCATCACCACTTTCTGCAACCACCCCCGCCAACACTTTGGTCACTGCCCAGACCATTCCCATCATCAACCACAGTTATCTTCACCCACATACTTCCAACACCCTAGTTGCCGCCACCTTTCTTCCTCGATATCTCCTTCACCACTACACATCTCCGTGAACCTCCACCACCGTTGGAATCAGCATGACGAGGAGAAGAAGATGATATATTGAACGAACCTTGACTCGCCGGAAAAGTTCGCCGGAACCCTAGCCGCCACGAACTTCTCTCATCAATATCTTCTTGGTTGTTGATTTTCCGGGAAAACCGAGACCACTGTTGGATTCAGGAGGTTTTGTTTTGTGGGAATAGAAGTTCAAACGGACATTTCTCACCGGAATATTTTTCTGGCCGCCGGAACTGTCGCCGGAAAGGCGGCTGCCGGAGCAGGTCGCCGGAACCCTAGCAGGCTTTCTCTCATCCGCCTCTCTCTCCATATTTTCCCTTATGTGTGTGTTTTGTGTGGTGGACATGATATGAAAGGGATATTAGGGTTAGGGTAGGTTTATGTTTATGTTTGACCCCAGTTGCTAAGATTTTCTAGCGTGACATTTACAATTAATATTTTTCCCGGGGGAGAATTATTTTACAATTTTTGGGAAAAATATTTTGGGGCGTTTAATTGTACAACAATCATGTCATCTTCTAAAGACTTTAAATCAGATAATCTCACAATGGCACAAAGCCGGTTTGACTCTTTTGCAGGTACAAAGAAAGAAAAATTGTCAGATTTAATTGATCGATTTTTAAAAGTATCAAATAATCCAAAGAAGCATGTGCCTGATCTCAGTAATCATGAACAAATTCAAAAACTTCTCGAGTCTCTTCCATCCGAATGGAATCATCAAGTTAAAATGCTGAAGCAAGAAAGAGGTTATGTCGACACAAAACTTATAAATATGATCAACAAACTAAAATCTCTCAAGCTGGATATCCAAAGAAACGAATTTCAGCAAGCCGTGTTCCCTCATCAAACCCACGCGCTTAATACTGATCTTGTTTCTTCTGTAACAAGCATACTTGATTACAAAATAGAGATGATTAAAAAGTTGAAGTTATTGAGGACTGATTCGGATTTAAACTCTAAATTCAGAGAAACTGTTGAAGAGAATCGTGAAGCTCTAAGAGTCGACAATGACAGTAAACGAGAGTCTATGAGAACCGATGATGATAAGGATGGAAAAGCTGATAAAAGAGAGAAAGAGTCTAAGGTTGACAAGATGCTGAAGGTCAAAGAAGAGGAACAACAAGAAATCACATTGGTTTGCAACTGTGAAAAGAGCTTAGCTGCAGAACGAACTATCATGGGTCTTCCTTATAAGACTGTTCAGGATATGTGTTCTTCGTCATGCAAAATCCGGTTATTTGGGATTTATAAGGCAAACAGATTGTTATTGGAAAATGAAAAAGAATTAAAAACAATCAATCAGGAATTAAAGAAAAATGAAATTGTTTTTTCAAGAAAACTTAATGAAGCATTGGCTGAAAATGATCTTTTAAGAAGAACCATTTTGGAGCGTAACGTTGAAATTAATATTCTGAGAGAAAGGGCTGTTTTAGCACAATTTGAAACGACAAAGCTTCAAACAAAGCTTGATAAATGGACTCTTTCACACATGAAAAAGGATGATCTTATTGCTAAACAACAAGGGGCGCGGGTGAAACATGGGATTGGATATAAATCTGATAGTGAAACTGTATTTACTTCAGTTCCACCCCCTTCTACTATATGTTATTCACCAATTCCCAAACCTCATCCTAAAAATGATTTGTTTGAACAATCTAATAGTAGTTTGCATGCAGGTTTGAGCGGTGTGAATCTTAAAGAGGTGCGAGATGGTTATGATTCTACAACTGGTATGGGATACAATAAATCGAATGCTGACAGTCAAGCTAACGATTGTTCAGTCCCGGTTGTTTGTAAATCTATATCTACTATTTCTTCTAACTTCTTTGATAAGTTTAAAGCAGGTGAAATTCCTACTTTTGAGCCTGTCAGGGTTGTGAAAGAAGAGATAAATCTGAATTCACCTAATCATCAAGTTCCAACAATAACACATCCTATTCCTGTCAATCAAGATCTATTGGAGAAAGATTTGTGTATACGAGACTGAACAAGCTCAGATGATGAATCAATCACAAAGGTGCGTGTTGGTTCCTCACAGATCAAGATGTCTCCTAACATTGTCAAGTCACAAAAGCTTCCAAAAGCTAAATCAAGACCAATACGGATCTCTTCTCCAATTGCAAAGCAACCCAGTCAATCAGTGAAGATCTCATTCCCTGTTCAGCATAGCAAATGCCAAAACAAGCAAGAATCTGCTACAAGTTCAAAGCAATCCTCATCCCCACCTGCATCACACGGTTCAGTCAAGCATCAAAAGCCATTCAAGGCTTGTTTTGAGTGTGGAAAAGAAGGTCATGTGGTAAAGAAATGTCCTCAAAGGCTTGCTACGAATGGTAAAGGCAAAACAAATTGCTTATCCGAATGTAAGTCTAAAAAGAATGTTCCAGACGTTAAAGGCAACACGGGTTGTTTCTCTGCATCAAGAGGTAAACAACACACATCTTTGAATGGTTGGATGAAAAACCCTCCATCCAAACCTTTTCATGTGAAGCCGGTTTCACATGATACAAAGATGAAAATGACCAAAGCTTCAAAACCAAATTCTTTTCCTTTTGGTCTTAAACAGAAAATGATTTCCAAATTTAATTCATTCAAATCCAAGTTAATTGAACTGAAACAAATTTAGCAAATTAAAAAGAAGGATACAGCAATCCCCGATTGTTTAAATGGTTGTGTGCAGAAGCTTGTTACTTATCTTGATGAAAAGGGAACTTCTAGGACTACGATGGCCTGGGTTCCCTTTCAAACTAATCTGTTTATGAGTGCAGGAATAATTCAGGAGGACTGTTAGTAATCCGGTTTACTGACAGCGATTGTTCCTAATTCAAATTTGAGGCGGAACAAACAGGTTAAGGTCAAGGAATTATATCCACAATCTGGATTTTTATCTGAATTATCACAGTTCTCACTTCACAGTTACTGTATATTTCTTGAGAATTCATTTCTTATCTTCATATCAGTATAGTTTGGAAGACCTTCTTTGATAAATTTTTATATTTGTACAGTATAAAAAAAATATAAAAAAAATATAAAAATAATAAAAATAATAATAAAAAAAAAAGAAAAGTTTGCAAAAATAATAATTTAGGAGGAGAGTATAAGTAAATAAAAATGAAAAGTGTACTGAGAACTTGATTTGAGATGACTGAGAAATGATTGTATATCATCTTAAAATGCTTGTTTTTGCATGACTTGCGTTTTAAAAATGAGAAATGATAGTAACTGATGTTGTTATCTGATTTACATCTTATTTTTAATTGAAAATAATAGAAAAACAAACAAATTCTTTAATGATATGCTTGGTAGACTCAGCCTGAAGAATAAAGTAGACAGCAGCATAATGATTTAAATTAAAACATCATGCTTAAGGATGTCTGGATTTACACAATCATTTTGGCCTGCACAAAAACTGAGTCCCGACAAAAATTGGATTGAGAATTGATCTTTCACCCACCATTATACAAATCATATAAGCCATATCTTTGAGCCATGAATGGTGTATTTATGTGTCTTATGTTTGTGCTAATCTCCTCTGCTGTACGGAAGTACTGACCTGGAGTGATGATCTCCTCTGCTGTACGATAGTACTGACCTGGAGCTCTCATCGGCACATGATTAAATGGTCATCTCCTCTGTTATACGTGAGTATAGACCTAGAGCTCTCACCATTTTGGTCTAAGTAGTGTCAAATCATCTAATTCATCACAGAATGCAATATTCTATTGATAATCACTTGCACACTAATGCACACGCCTTGCTCTATAAAGATCGTAACAAAATTCAAGAAATCCTGAGGTTGGGTGAGGGTTTTTGCCAAATGATTGTGGGGTCCTAGCATTCTAAAGCATTTAATCGAACCTTAACGAATCATTTGCTGCTTGTTGAAAAAGATAAGGCATGAGTTTAAGTGGACAAACATATCAACAATCGTTATTGATCTGTTTGAGAATTTCAAAAATCATTCAAAGACTGTAATTAGATTCAGTTATCAGTGTGATCTCATTGATTGTCGATGTTTAAATTCATCTTTGTGCTAAAGTATATCTTGAGGATGTGATCTCATGATCGATTAAATTCTCGGTAATGAAAAATTATACAAATAAAAAATGTTATAATAAATATATATACATTAAAAATAGAAAAAATATAATAAAATTTCATTTCAAATTTTTTTTAGGTCTTTCATATTATGCTGATTACATTTTATCATTTTTCATGCATTTCATAGAATTTACGCACAAACGAACACGGGTTCACTTGTTTTCAAACACAGATAAACACGAGTTTATTTTGTTAAAATGAAATGATCTAATTAGAAATGTCGAGATTGTGTTTGTGAATGTGTTTCAGATTTTTGCTTTAAGTGATGGCCAATCATCAGATGAGCAATGTACCTGATCAGAGAACCTGTTCCTTAAGTTTGCAGAAGATACCGAGCTAGGAATCCTCCTCCTACATCTTCTGAAGCACTCAAGATTAGAGATTTGGGAAACCTGTTCCAATATCTTTGTAAAGCTTGCACTCGAAAACGAGGAGCATATAAATAGGGGGAGCTTATGAGATGAAAAATCTTTCTCATCAGATTCAGAAAGATTCAAATTGAAGATCTTTCTAGTGTTGACTTCTCGATGCTGATTTCGTTTGAAGACGTTGATAATGATAGACTAAGGGGGAGTATTGTTGGAGCTGTAAAAGATAGTCTATATTATCAACACAATGAAAGTCAACAAAAGTCAACGTCACGGTCAATGTCAACAAAAGTCAAACCCGACACGTTCGAGACGAGGAACCGAGACGAGACGTTGAAAATTTAAATGACTAGGAGTTTTATTGTAATAAATATATTTTGTGTGAACAAAATATATTTTATCTTGATTTTAGTCATTTTTATGCTTAATATGTAATTTTGTATTAATTAGCCTAAGTCTAGGGGGTTAAGTGCAATTAGTGAATATTAGTCTAGACTATAAATAGGTTAATTGTCATTAGTGTTGGTTAATGGTTGAATGACCAATTGATTGGGTTTCCACCTTGTACAAATTATATGCAATCAATATAGATCAAAGGGGTTTTATTGTGATTATCATTGTTTGATCCATAATTCTTCAAGTTATTTGATTCAAGTGTGTATCCTGGAGTTACAAATTAGAATTATTCTAATAGGTCGTATTTCATCTCTAATCAAAATTACAAAAATATGTCTTGTTATTGCTCTTAATTTCAAGGTTGTTCTGTTTAGTTTTAGTAAATTGTAATGTAAGAGTCGGACTCAACAACTCGTCGTAATATAGGATTCACTCACTAAAACGGTCACGTCTGAGGTGACCAATGGGGTTTTCAAATGTAAAAGGATCATGTCTAAGATGATCAACAGTTTTTCTAAGTTAAAAATGGTCATGTCTAAGATGATCAATGGTCAAAATGTCTTATCGATAAGTAAAAGGGCTAAGTGTATGAATGGTCATAAGGTCAAACTCATAAGTATGAGCCTTTCGCACGACTGGACCATGAGTATGGACCAGTCGTACGATTGGACCATACGTATGAGCCCAATCGCACGACTAAACCACATGTATGGACCAGACGTGCGATTGGATCATAAGCATGGGTCAATCCATACGATTGGATCATCAGAATGAACCAATCGCCCGAATGGAGGTGATCGAATGAGACAGTCGCATGACTGAAACCTAGTCGCACGACTGAAGGTGACCGACTGATCCAGTCGCACGACTGAGACTCAGTCACACGAATCAACAGTGCGATTAGGTTCAGTCGCACAACTAAAAGAAACCCTAGTATAAATAAGGGGGAGTCAGTCGCAGACACTCATCACCCCCAATCGTTCTCTCTTCGCACGAGTGTACCGTTACACTGCCAAAATTTCGATTGAGTGCTCTAGAATGATTACTGTTGCTTCTAACGATTTCTCTTAATTATACAGGTAATGTGCGACGCTATCCACTCAAATGTTCATCAAATCATGCCCTAAATCGACTTAATTTGAGCCCTAACAAGAACCGACACTTAGTTCACAAAATAAACCTGTAAAACTAAGTAAATTGCTAACTTAAAATGTGTTAGATGTTAGTTGGAACGATTGCGAGTCTAATGAGCCAAACCACAACGTCTAACATCAAGTTTTGCTCAAGATTTGAATTTGAATGAAAAACAGACTGTCCTGCAAATAGACATACTGATGAACCTCAATCGCACGACTGAGTTGGGCGAATGGCACAATCGCACGATGAGCTGGGCGAATGGCACAATCGCACGACTGAGCTGGGCGAATGGCACAATTGCACGACTGAACCATGCGTACGAGTTCACTCACACGAGTGGTTCAACCGCATGGGATAGCATACGACTAAGCCAAGTCGCATGCTCAATCACACAAATGAGCTCAATCGCATGACTCAGACTCAGCCGCACTGTCCATTCGCACGACAGAATAGAAGGATTCAAGTCAATAAATTCAAATGTCATTCATTTACACACACTCTAACGTTTATCTATCTTGTGTTACAGCAGCATGGCGAGTCGGTGGACGATGAGCACAAAGCACAACATATGTGCTCATCTAGACATTACGTCCCGGAACGCGTCTGAGTTCGCGGGTCTTATTACATTTCTACGGAGATCGAGGATTTTCAGAGCTATCTCCACTCCGTGCTCACCATATAGATCAATACAGCAGGCTTTCTGGGAAAGCGCGGTTGTAGATAGGTCCTCAGAGCCTCACCGTATTAGGAGCTCCATCTTTGGTCAGGACATTAAGATAAGTGAGGAGGATCTGAGGACGGTCTTAGAGTTGGGAGATGATGGTGATTGCCCTACCAGACTGCATCCGTTGACAGTTCAAGGATGTTTTCTTCGGGCTAAGTACTCGGGGGACATAAACGCAGGTGTGCTCAACAAGAGCAACCTATGCCCCCAACTCAAGTACTTAACCCATGTGCTGCTGAAGTGTATTGCCTCGAGGAAGGGCGGATTTGATGAGATGTCAGATCAGATCTCGAACGCGTATGAAGCTCTTGTGCTGAACCACCCGTTCAGATTTTCGAGGATGATCTTCACCTACTTGGTGGAGAACATAGAGGCCAAAGGCAAGGAAGCCTTCTGCATGTACCCACGTTTCATTAAGATGATCATCAACCAGAAGCTTCCGTCACTGCCCAAGGAGAAAGAAGATGATGTGGTGCTTGAGGTGATGGATGATACCACCTTAGGCAGGATAAAGGTCTACCGGGGCAAGCAGGTGAAGCCCCCAGTGAGGAGGTTGTTTGGGCATTTGGCCCGACAGGACTACGTTGCGCCAGCTAGGAGAAAGTGGCGTCACGATGATAGTTGAGCCGATTGTGCTCCCATCCGACGATTCTGATGATGATGATAGTGGTGATGGTGGAGATACTGGCCCAACCCAATCTAGGGCCACTACCAGAGATGTTACATCTCCATCATCCACCCACGAAGGAGTTGATACGGCATGATTCCATCAGGACTTCCGTCCTGATGAGGAGGAGGAGTCTGATGAGGAGCCATTAGTTCGGACGGTGGGCAGCAAGGTGGTTGCCACCGAGCGAGGGATTAGGGCGCTAGGTGGACGCCAGGGTAAGTCTGGGGAGGCTGATACTGATACATCTTACACCCCAGACCAGCCCAGCAGCCAAGGGGGAGCATCCTCCTCGAAGGGATCGGGGAAAAAGAGGATGGCTCAGCCGCACGGGATGAAGAGTAAGAGACGAAGATTCACTTTGATCACCACCTCTACCACCACCACCACCACCACAGCTGCCACCACCACTACCACACCCTCCACCAATACTACCACACCACCCACCATTACTACCACACCTCCACCCTCCACTACTACAGCCATACCTCCACCAGTTATACCTATACCACCACCCATCTTTACCACAGCTACCACCAATACCACCACCCATCGAGCCGGGACTTCATCTTAGGTCCCACTGAACGTTGGATCTGCTCTGCCCTCCATTGGGTTAGAGGAGCAGCTGGCCAATCTAAACCGGATTGTGCTTAAGCTTCTTGCTACTGATGAGCAACGAGCTACACAGCTAAACCAGCTGATGGAGCTCAATGCTACTCAGGCTCAGCATATAGCAGCTCAGAGTCAGGAGATTGCTGAGCTTCGTGAGCTGCAGACTTCTTTAGTATAGAGGATAGATGATCTTGAGGTGAAGAACAAGAAGTTGATGCTGCGACTCAAAGGCTCCAAATATAAGCCCCTCAAGATCAGAGAAGAAGACGATGATGGTGATGATGAGGATGATGAGGATGATGATGATGAGACGAATAAAGAAGGTGATGGAGCTGAAGGAGAGGAGAAGGGAGGAGATGAGGATGAAGGAGATGATGCTGTTGCATCAGCATCCACTCAGGCTAGAGAGCGACAGTCAAAGAAGGCTTAGGATCAGGGAGACTCATACTCAGCCCCTCCGGTTGACGAGCCTGCTATTCAGGGCAAAAGTAATGATTAGATATTTATGTATTTGAAAGCTTTTGTACTTGAATCATGTATTAAAATTTTATACTTAATGTTTATATATATTTAATGTTTAATTGTCTTGATTATTGACTGATGATTGATGTGTTACATGTTTAAATCAAGCAGATCAAACATATCAGCAAGATGAATACGATGTTGCTCCCCTTCAGCAAATCAAGTCTCAACTCACAATGATTCTTGATTTGGAAGGGATTTTCAGACGGTCAGTGAGCTATACTCCCGAAGGAGGAGAAATCATTCATGACCTGACTGACGAGCAACTTGCTGAGATGTTCAGGCTGAACCCGGACGAGATTGTCAAGGATGCTCCTACTTTTGAGGTGACAAATGATGATGAGCTCAACGACAGAGATGAAATCGAGATAGAGGATGTCACTGCTGACCATTATCCAGAGTACATTGACCGAGAGGGAAATGTAGTCCCCAACTTTGGTGATACTCTCGGCAGTGATACATTTGACAAGCTGGATCAGATGGAGAAAGAGGCTGAGAAGACCGAGGGTCAAGCCCAAGCCTTAGACGCCGATGTTGACATCAAAAAGGCTGAATGGGCGGCCTGTTTTGCTGATATCCGACCCATGCGTTCTGCACAAAAGCCCAATGTCTACATCAAGCTACATAAAGTCAAGAAACACTTAAAGGTGTCACGCAAGATCATTGCATGGGCTTATTTTGAGGAACTGAATGTGTATGCAGTGGAAAGAGAAAAGGGCATAGAGTACTTTAGATTCCCACATGATCTAAAAACTCTCCCTGGTTTTGAGCTCAACCAGCTGGCACGCCTAAAGTTGTTGTATGTTGACCCGAGAAAGATGTCAGGCTGGTTTGAGGCTGCACTGAGGAAAGAATACCACACTAGGTGGGTTAACTTCAGACCTCAACAACTGAAGAGGTACATCAGACGGTCTGAAGTTGATCCCATTACTAGAAAGCCTAAGGTAGTGCTGAATCTCTAAGGGAAATGTCACAGGACTTCACTCCACACTTCAAGTGGTGGTACTACGATTGGAGAACATGTGAAGCGGTCATAGTCTTACAGAAGGAGAGCCAAATGGATACTATCCGGGTATTTGACCCTATGTGGCTGACTAACTTGTCTGCTGACGATGTATATACCTTATACAAGTGACCATTATTCTATGACTCGCAGGATATTGTACAAGCCCTCCAATTCCAGAACGTGATAAGACTATGTTTCGTATTCGAGATACATGCCGGAGTTACAAGAGAAGAAAAGTGCAAGAAGTTTGAGGAGCTAATGAAGAATGTTAGACAATGATGTAAACTAGGTCCAAGGGGGAGTTTGTTGATACATATGTACCTAGTTTAAGAGCTTAATGTAAAATGTCTTTCATGTCTTACATATATGTAATGAATGAGTTGAATGAAATGAAATATGTGATTGATGATTATATTGCTTAATGTTTCATTATTTATTATATCATAACGCATATTGAACTAACTATATAGGTTTGTGGTTGTTTACATAGTTCTTAGTCAAGAATGGTTGAGAAGTGTGTTTAAACTTAATCGTATGAAGTATTCATGCGAATGGACCATGCTGATGGACCATACGCTTGAACACTTCATGCTAATGGACCAGTCGCACGACTGAACCAGGAGACTGGATCAGTCGCACGATTGAGACATAAGATTGCCTCAGTCTCACGACTGAACCTTCAGTCGTGCGTATGGACCAATCGTATGATTCAATTGCACGACTGAACCATACTAAGGGTTCAGTCGCATGATTGACAAACCCTAACCTGTAAATACCACTTAATTCGTGGAAAAACGAAACACTTGAAGAATTTCGACTCACATATGTACCCTAGCTGTCCAGAGACCCTAGAGAACATGTTCCAACTTCATAGATCGCAGTTGATCGTGTTATAATCGTTCATAACGTTTCATTAATCTCTAGATTGATTGAAACTGTGTTCTCACTTATTGGATCACCAATCAAATAGGATTCCGCACTATTTGATTAGGTATACACGCATTATCAGTTAGTACTCCGTTCGTACACGGTCCTAATAACATGTGGCCCTCCCCGCCACAGTTGAAACACCTCCCTTCCTTGCTTCTCTCGCCATATGGCCAGGCTTTCCACACTTGAAGCACACGTTCAGTCCCCACCTACACTCTTCTGTGTGCTCCCTTCCACACTTGCCACACTTCTTTATCCCCGCATCGAATGTGACCACACGTCGGTCATCCACCCGTGCACCTTTGTTGCTTGGAGCAGCCCTGCCACGTCCAAATCGCTTCCCGTTCCAATTCCGGTCACCACCACTCTTCTTGCTGACTTCAGCCACCACCACAACAAGTTCATCATACAACCTCCCCGCCAAGTCAACCACCGACCTAAACGTGCTCAGCCAGGCAGCGATCATGTGCCTATGGATATCCGCCGGTAGCCCTTGGATGTATCTCTTGATCTTTCATGACAAAGGTGTCACTTGATCCGGCACCAGACGTGCCATTTCATTGAACTTTGTGGTGTATTGCTGATGCGTCATGGTTCCCGCCTCTAGCTGCAGAAACTCCCTCTCAACCTTGTCCATCTCCCTATGAGGACAAAACTCCTCAATCACCAACTTCCTTAACTCCGGCCACCTCATTCTTCCGATAGCCCTGCTACCCTCGGCTTGGACTATATTGCCCCACCAACACAACGTCGAGTCAACAAATGAGTGGGTGGCGAACTTTACTTTCTGATCTTCCCGGCACTCGCTGATGTCAAGTACAGCCTTCATTTCCCTCACCCACTGGTGAGCAGCAGCAACAGTGCCATTACCATCAAAGGTAGGGGGCTTGCATCTTTGAAATGCCCCGTAGTTACAGCCTCGTGCCGCCTCCGGCACAGGCTCTTCTTCTTCCTCCTCGTCCTCAGAGAGAACCGTCTTAGTCTCCGATTGCTCCCGCCCTCCCGAGGACCTGTTTCTCTCTCTCATTTCTCCTTCCTTTACAGCCTTTATCACCTCGGTCACCACAGACGGTAAGATCGTCTGCATGACCTGATGTACCTCCTCAACGACAGCCTCCTTCGCTGAGGCTCTTAAGTTAGCACTCTCATCCCCAGCCTCCGGATGAGGGGTCTCAGGCTCTTCATGAACCACCTCTTCAGCTCTAGGCCTTCCTCTCGTGGCCCGTGGTCTCGCATCACGTCCACCACGACCTCCAACACGTGAAGCCTTTAACGATCTACCACCGGCCATCCTCTAAACACACTACAAGATTCAAACACTAACATGGTCATTCAAGGGAAGAGCTCAGTTTATGTCAAGTATAGTAAGTTCCTAATTACAGTGGCCAGTTGTGATTAGCCACTTACTTTATTCTTCATACCCCAAGCATTTCCTATCCTGACTACATCAGTATCTAAATCTACTAAAAGCACACAGATCAAATACATGCGCACATAATACCGGTTAACATTAAGAAAATACCTGATGGCACGCAGCTACTCAGACTGGCATCCCTTCCCTTAGTCCCATTCTCAGTTTAAGTTCAGGTTTCTTTTGAAAATTTACCCGTTTCACTTAAACTTTGGCTCTGATACCAACTTGTAAGGCACCGTTCTCGGGACGCAACAGCTGGTCAGCATCGCACATAAAACATATATTTACATTAACTTTAATAAAACATTGCAGCGGAAACATTTAAACAACCATATCATTTCATCATAATTGCTTTTGCAAAATAATACATAGTTGACTGAGTTCAAAATAACTTGTTGCACTACATCACAAAAACATTACACAAAATGAATGCCATCCAAATAAGCCAAATAGCCAGCCCGTGCCATCCTCAGCAACCATTACCTGCCAACTGGAAACACATAAAAGTCAGCGTTGCTGATTGAGTTCTAGTTTTAAAATAAAATATACTTTACTTTCGTTTAAAACCATTCTTTACATTCTTACGCGATCAAGCATCAAATGTACATATAGATAATATCATTATTATCTTCATCATTCGTTCGTTAACTTTCGTTCATTCATCTAACACCATTATCATTCACTTTCATTCACTTTCATTCGTAAACTTCCTTACTTATCTTTCGTACTTTCATTACTTCCGATGACATGTACAGTACCCCGAACATTGTGCACAGAGCTGGTTACTGGGCCTGAGGTCTTTCATAGACCTCAAACATTGTGCACGAAGCTGATTCCAGTACCTAGGGCAAGTACACTCATCACTATCTTTTCTCTTTCATTATGGACCAATGCTGTATGCTATACCCCGAACATTATGCACGAAGCTGGTTACTGGGCCTGAGGTCTTTCATAGACCTCGAACATTATGCACGAAGCTGACTCCAGTACCTAGGGCAAGCGGCAAGGATCCCATACGTATGGTCAATCAAAAGGATTAGACCCCAGTGTGCATCCTTCCGGGGTAGCTAACCCGCACATAGTTGAGCTAACACCCTTCATTGGGTGTGAACCTCCATACTTTGCTTGTAAGTCTTTCTTACTTTCATTCATTCATTAATGCATGCATTCTTTCATTACGTTCCTCTTTTTATTATCTTTCACTTTACGTTACATAATACTTTTTATTTCATTCATCAACATGCAACGTAAAGCCATGGAAAATAAACATACACAACAAGGAACATAAACATAACCATACAGAACATCAACATACAAGGCACCATCATACAAGACATAACAATCATCATACATGACATAACATACCCCATACATCATCAAAAGTCAACATACTTCGCCCCCGGGAACATCCCAAGTCAAAGCCTATGTTTCACTTTTTCCCCAAAATCAGAAAAATAAGTCTAAGTCTTGGGCGCATGGGCACTATGCAGGCGCATGGTCTTTTAGGCGCATGGGGAACACTTAGGCGCATAGGGGACTTCTGGGCGCATGGGCACTATTGGGGTGTATGGGCAACACTTAGCCAATTCTGGGCAAATCCTAGGCGCATGGGCAGTCTAAATCACACTTAAACAACATAATTTAGTCCCCGATCATCATTCAACATGTTCTAAGCTTAAATCTTACACTCTAAGCTATAAAAACACATTCATAACATCATCATAATCGTAATAACACCCAAATCAAAGCCCAACCATAAACACATACACATACATACGGGTAAATAACCCATTTAAAAATAAACGTTCATACATGCATTTCCAGCCCCAAATCAGTTTAAAACAAGTAAAAAGGGGGTTCTAGACCTCACCTTAGCAGCTCTTTCGGTATGACTTCCTTCAAAACCCGTTTGCTACAAGTTCAACACCTAGAAACCCACCAAAACACACAACCGAACACACACAAAAACACATAAGCATATAACCGAGGCAAAGCCGGTTAAGAACACTCAAACACCATGAATTCTTACCTTGAATTCAATCTCTTCTTGTTCCTCTTCAAATATCCGAGTGTTTCTGCTCTTCTTCACTTTCTCTCTCTATAAAATCCGATTGAGTGATGTGAGTAAGCAACATGAGCGGCCATGTTGCTTTATTCACCAACTTTTTCAAAGTTTTTGTTTTTTTACACATTTAACCCCTTAACTTGGGTTAAATTGCTTTTCTTTCTTTTTCTTCACTTTATTCTTTCTTCTTTGTCATAAAAATAACCGGGTGTTACAATAATGTCTCATTGTGTTAATGTGTTCTCTTGAATACTACGAGTTGTGAAAAACAAACATGTAAAATAACATCATTGTGTAATTTTAATTGTAAAAAATTGATAGATAACAACAAGTTTATATAATATAAAAGAAACATTGATAAAAATAACACATTATATTATCTTTAACACTATTAGTTTTGAAAGATATATTAGTGAAAGTATATCATTATAAACTGCCAATTGTAAAACAAGAAGATAAATAACAAGTTTATATGATTTATATAAACAATAACAAATACACAAAATGATATAAGAAGTTAAAACATAATGATAAATACATATAACTGATGATATAAAATATATGACATAATAAACTGATACTTGACACAATAAACGTATAAAATACAATGTGTTGACTTATTTAACACAATGATCAAAATGCCCTCCTAGTAAAAACAATATAAGATTAAATGTTAAATCCACAATCATTCTTATATTTTTTAAATTAATTATTATTTTTAATTTAACAATACTCATTCTAATAACCTGATAATCCATAAACTTGTTCATCTCTTTGTTGCTCCTCTTTTTGAGTGCAACCCTTTTAAGAGCATTCTTTAAGGTTGCAATCAGAACATACTTATCAGAGATTTCAAATGTAGGACTCCAAACTTTTGTTATAATTTCTTAAGTAGTGGGATTAGTTTTTTATTCGAAAAAGTGATTCTTTGTTGAATAATACACGTGGGTGCTAGTGCCACTATATACTTGATTTATGGTGAACCATATTGAATGTTTAGTTGAATCAATTTAAAATTTTTATAGGTTTATTTATTTTCTAATCATAAAGGCTCCAAGCTTTACATTACAGTAAGAAACTTCTAATCATGTTTGGGGTTTTATTAAACAAATATGAATTGTTGTTTAACTTCTGTAATCCTCTATATCACAACCTAACAATAGTGAATTATTAGTGTTTTAATATTGCAATTTATGTAACAATAGTGAATTATTAGTCTTTTGATATTTCAATTTTGGAACTTATATTATAACAATTGAATATACAGTGATCAAATGTACAAAGATATATAACATGAATATTACTTAAAATGAATCTTCAACACCTTGGGATGCATAAAAAAATGGTTCTTTTCTTGTGTGGTATCTTAGGAGGACGTTTGATGCCAGTTGGGTATATCTTTCTCCCTTGAATCTGTGTGAACCCAATGATCATTTTCCGGCATTGGAGCGATTTCTAAAACACAAGCTGATTTATATTTTTCAAAAGTGAAATATGAATCAACATACAGTTCTAGTTCACATCTCTTGTAAATGCAATTTTGCTTGTCACACCCTACAACTGTATTTGTGCTTATCAAGTAAGACCTTCCAACGTTTGCTCATGTATTTCATTTAGCTCTTTGTTCGTGCTTCTATAAACTTAATATTCACCAAACTTTTACATACAACATAGAAAAAACAATTGTAAATTCATAATAATATATGTTTAACTTTAATCTAAAATATATATAACAATGAATAATAAATATTACAATTTAGTTAGGGGTTGTTTGGTAGCATGTTAATGGTCGTTAAGAGGTCATCTCTAAATGATCATAACCTGTGAATGGTTAAGAGGTAACTTAGCTTAATGCTGAATTCTTAAAAGATAACGTCTTAATGTTACCTCTTAACCGTTCAGCATTAAGATTACCTTTTAATCATACAGAGGTTGTTAACCATTAAGAGACGGTATCTTAAAGACCTTCAAAAGGCCATCAAACATCCTCTTAGAGGTTTTGTTAATGTATATCTTCCTATTAAGTACAGATGTGTCCTTCCAATTATAAAATTTGAAATATTCAAAAGAATTATCATATAATAATTAAATGAGTACACTTTAAGTAAATAAACTTAACATAATTGTGATCATGGATTTCTTAAAGAATAGAATCATACCAAATAACGAGTCCAAATATAGACATAGATGTACGTGTTGCGGTAAGCATAGACACCGTAAAAGGACATACAAGAATCCATCATCCTAGTGTTTTAACAAATATCAAGCATCTATAGTAAGAGTGGACATGAAAAAAATAGAAAATCTTGGGAAAGTTAATACTTTTTTATGCATTTTCTATTTTTGATTTTATAGGATTTTGGCTACGTCCTTTTTTGTAGTTGGTTTTTGCATTTTGTGCAACTTTTTTATGTATGTGAAAGCTAATGAATGTTGATCGTTTTATCGTGTTTTCTTTAATATTTATTATAAAAGAAAATTAGAATCTTTATATTGATGTATGATTTCTATAAGAAATAGTAAATTAGAAAAAAGAAGGAAAATGTTAATGATAATTTTTTTTACAAAATGGGTAAATTTAATACTTTGAGAAGACTATTATTTATGGGAAAGCATGTATTTTTAAAACTGAATGGTCAAATATAATATTTTAAGAATATAAAGGTAAAATAGTCATTTTCTAAATTTTTTAATAAAACGGGTAAATTTGATATTGTTATTAGTTCTTAAGGGCAAATATGATATTTTTGGTATTAATTGGATATATATAATATTTTACAAGTTTGTAAGAGTACATATAAAATTGTCCATTTATCTTTCTACTCTCTTTCTCCACCCTAATAACTCGACTTCTTTCTTCACCACAATTGTCTTGTAGCCATTATCTTTGGCAAGCATCTTCTTTAGTGTTGTTGATGTCGTCTGGAATCTAAATACCATAATTTTTTCAACGCCACATGCAGATCGATTTCAAGGAACTCCATAAAATTGATCGATTACAGTCGATTCTCGACAAAACTACCCTAGCCAAGACCTGTGGGTATATATACTCATAGGAACGGTTTTATTTCCTACTGGGTTTGTCACCCTAATAAAGTCCATAGATAGATATACTAACATCAGGTTGAATGATTTACACTAATATTTGTTGATGAAACTAGTTTTATGGCATTAAGAAATCTTGGGAAAATCTTGAACCAAGTATATTAGAATCTATGATTCTTTCGATCATTAGGATACTCATTTAAGACGGATTTGTAAAGGTCCCAAAAATTATATAAGCTCGTCAACTTGTTCCCTAAAACCAACTGAATGATCTCATATTTGTCTTCGTTTAGCCAGATCACTTTCGAGATTATTAAGATCCATTTCATTAGCATTTAATAGTGCAGTTATATATATATATATATATATATATATATATATATATATATATATATATATATATATATATATATATATATATATATATATATATATATATATGTGTGTGTGTGTGTGTGTATGTGTGTGTGTGTGTGTGTATATATATATATATAATGCTCTTGTTGATTTTCATGTTTTTTCGACTCACTTGGTGACGTTTCTCTTGATTTGCATTCTTAATTTTTTTCATTAACAACCTTTGCTTTCGAAAGAGAATCAATAGTTTTCATATTTCCTATTATATATCAACCTAAATTCATAACACAACATGCAATAAAAAATTCAAAACCCCTAAAATCAAGATTTAATCAAACATAAAAATACTTAAAAATTTAAAAACCCTAGATCCCAAAAGGAAAGGAAACCAACCAAATTGAAAGGGAACCAACCTTAAAAAACAACTTGAATAGTCAAAAACTCGATCTCTGCTTCTTCCATTCACTTGACTCGCTGCTTCTACTCGGCTTCTACTATAGCTCGACTTCGACTGCTGCTTATTCTTGACTTGCAATGCTGGCCTGCATACTGGCCTAGAGCCTCGTCTAATTCCTTTTTTTAACCATTTTTATTGTCGTATACATGACTAGTCCAAGTGCCCACAACTTAATAAGACAATTAACTAAGCCCATACTTCATACTACTAGACTAGCACGGGTGCTGAAAAACAAATAAAATTAATTTCATTTTCTTTATAATTATAATACATGTAAATACTTGCTAGTACTTGTAAATGTGTTTTACATATGTAATTTCTTTTTGGGAGTGGGGGTAAATATAAATATATGTAATTTTTATTAGAGGGGACGAACTCAATATATATATAAATATTTTAAACTACCATATCAAAAATTATCACTACTAAGGAAAAGAAAGAAGGCGGGCGGTGGCGGCCCCTGACCCCTATTAACATTCGCTCTTGATTATGTCAAAATTTACTATGTAAATCATTATGAACTTTTCTTGATTTCTTCATTTAGTCTTTGAATTCATTACTTTAATTTCCTTGATTTCTTCAATTCTATTTTTGAGAAATTTTGTTAGCAATGTCCTTTTAGGACAACAACTATCTTTTTGATGATAAATCCTATAACAATATGGGCGGTGAATCTTCTTACAACAATAACTTTTAATTTGCTTAGAATATGGGCGTTAAATTTGCTAACAACAAGATGAAAGGTGAATCTCCTAAGGAGATGTTGTTGTATGAAATCAATCAACTTATAACATATCTACACATATTTTTTTCTAGCTTTGTAGAAGTCTAACCATAACTTTGTTTCACGTGTTTGTCTCTCATGATGAGTTGTTTGGATTAGGTTGTTAGCATAGAACGCGAGAATGGGTGTGCTATAGTCACCTGATGGTCGAAAGAAAAACATAAACGTGAAGGTCGTCAAGATATGGCCTAAATGTGATCGTGGCGACGTATACAAGGGAACACCCATAATTAGACAACCTAGAATATGAAACTGGTTGTCTGTTTGAACTGACTTGGAAATATGACAGAATGTGTGGTGGTGGAAGATGTTGGTGGTTGACGAAAAACATAACCATGTACTACACTATATTTGGATGGACATTCATTTGAAAACAAACTATCTGAGGAGTTTGGTCTTGGTGGAGCTGACAACATTAAATATGGATCCACTTAACGTAATAATAACACTAAAGGAACACACTCCTACAATGTGTCCAGCCTAAAAACCTCATATAATATGAGCCATAAGATATGTGATGGAAAGAAAATCAAGGAAACTCTAATGTAGGTTTTATGTATAACAGTATAAGGGATAAGTAAGGTAGAAGATACAAAATCTAGGAAACTCTAAAGCATAATTATGTGATTATACGTATAACAATGAGGAGGATAAAGTCACTAAGGTTGTGTAGGAGATTTTCTTTATCCATCCAACATCATACAATATATCACACATATTTCCACATGTGTTATCGATAGACATGACATACAAAACCAATATGTATCAAATTCCATTTGTTTTGATTGTAGTGTGACCTTAACGTCCATAAAATATTTTTTTCATTACTCATGATTTTATCATAGCGTGTGTGAGGATATCTTCTTCTCAGTACTAAGGTAAAAGATACACTGGAGAAGTGTATTGAACTATGTGTCATAATAAGAACATAGACTTTACCTTTCGTAAAAAGATTGGTAATCTTTTGAGCGTAGGTGGACGGTGTTGATTAACTCTACCACATTAAATATGTATGACTACAATTAGAACTCCGATCGATTGTGACACAATGACTCATGGGAAGATGAGCACAATATGGGTTCAGACTTCAGATTACTCATTTGATTTTATGTTTTAATTATATTTATTTATGTTCTTATTATGTGTTATTTATATTTTCATTATGTTTTTAATCTATACTACTATATAATAGATATTAGAAGTATAAGATGGTAATTTCATTCAAAGTGTAAGACACCTATACAACATTTTAAACATATAGTACAAGTGTTTTATGCAATAAATTTATTTTTGCCCCCATTTAATTAACTTCTTTTAATCATTGTATTATTTAATACATATTATTAATATATTATTTAATAATGTGATATTATTTAATTCACTTCATTAAATTTTATTGTATTTATAATATTAAGAATTGACATTTATATTTATATTTACTAATTATATTTTTATAACTAAATACTATTTAAATTAAGTATTACTTTATTTATATATTTAAGTATATAACTTATACGTATCTTCATATTTATAATAACAATATACTAATATTTTTCTACGACATATTGTGAGTTTAATAATTTTAACATTTATCTATATCTTTTATAATAAAAGTGAAAATAGGATATAATGATAGCTACTATAACACAATTTCAAAGGTCGGTGGGTTATCCATTTATTTTTTTATTACTAATACATCATATATATATATAACTTGGTAGAAATTCAAACAACAAACAACTCCTAGTCAGTGGTTAACTTCCTTTATTTTGAGTAATAGACCTGGGTTCGACTTATGTAGTGATATATTTACTTATTTTTAGGTTTTTTTTAATTTGTCTTTTTTATTATATATTTTAATAAGCTTTGTAAATATGTAACAAGAATTCATCTACCTTAGTTGGTAATCACAAATATACTACTACCTAAAAAATTGATAACTATCTACGTTTCGACATACTTCTATGTTTCAACGTAAGGTTTGTTAAGAGATTAGTTGAGTCATATATAAAACGTTTCGTGATTATTTTAATGTATGTTTTAGGTTGTTTTATGTTTCGACGTAAGTTTATTTCAAAATACGTTTGGTTAAATATAATATATTTTCATTTACTTCACGTTACGACGTAAATTAATTCAGAAACGAATCGGACTGATTGTAAGTCTATGTTTCGACATAAGTTTTTTTGGAAAAACACCAAGTCAAATATAATACATTTTCAACTTTTCATTCAATGGTATAAATTCGAGTGTGACGTAAATTTAGTTCGTAAACGATACTTTATCATGTCGCATACAGTGCTGCGGGGAAAGAAAACTAGTATAAAATAATAGCGGCATTGATTGGGTATGCAAAGTAAAGTTTATTTGTTTTTTTCTAAATTAGGAATAACTAGTATTAAGCCTCCCACGTTACGGCAGGGGCATAAAACCGTACCAAGTAGTACCAATGTTACACCACCGTCAGCGATTATCAACACCGGAAAAACTCGTATTAAAAAAGAGAAAAGATAAAAACAAACGAAAAGTAGACATAAAAACATTAAACCACACACGTGAAACGTAAAACATTATAAACATTATAAACTATGTCGATCTAGGATCCACACGTTACAACGGGGTCGTTAAACGGGGATAAATGGTGTAATAACGTTGATACGTTCACGTAACGACGTGTAACTCTTAAAATTTAGACCAAAATGTAAAACAAAAATTTGTAAAAGATGAAAAGTATACTGAAACAAAATGAAATGTAAAAAGTTGTAATGGTTAAATTCTAAAAAATATAAAATATTAAGATTAAAATAAATTTTAAAAAGTTTAAATGGTTGTACTATGTGCATAAATATATATACATATATGTTGGTAATTAGAATATATACAAAATATAAATTAGTTTGAAAATTCGACCAACACTCAAGATTTAGTTGACTAAATGAGAATTAAGAATACAACTTTTGAAAGCCAATGTACAACCATAATGCATAATTCAAATTAATAATTAGTATTATATAAATAAGTTACAGTGTATGACGTCTTTTGAGTTTGACAAATGTCATATATATAAACTACAAAATTAATTATTACAAACTTAAATAATGTAATCATATTTATGCATAATAGCTTTTAGTAATTTACTTTCTTTTCAATGCACTTAAGTTACAGTGACGGTTGCGTTGGTATAATGGATCGTCGATTCGTTGTTCTAATTGTTCAACCAGAACAACCTTGTATCTTTATTCACCAGCAAGGAACCCGCGTGATGCGGCGGCGACATCGACGATTTTTCAAAATGTGATATTTGTTTGCTGAATACTTGCGTGGTTTCTATTGTATAGTCTATTTATGTCATGAGCATCACAAAACTCACTTAAATAATAGCACACGAATAAATTAATGTTTTTTATTTGACTCGTTCACCCATTTAGGAAACTCATTATTCCCATTTACAATAATTAGCAACAAAATGAGAATTCATATGGATTTAACACAAAAGCAATTTTATATCAAAAGAATCAATAGAACCCGAAAAACACAACAACAAAATACATATCAGCAACAACCCTCAAAAAGATTACCCATTTGACCTGTTCAATAAAATTTACTCATTTGGCCTTTTAAAAAATATTATCCATTTGACCCGTTCAATAAAATTCACTCATTTAGCCTTTAAAAAAAATTACTCATTTGGCTCGTTCACCTATTTAGGCAACTCATTATTCACATTTACAATAATCAACAACAAAATAAGAATTCATATGGATCTAAAGCAACATTGTATCATGGGAATCAATAGAACCCAAAAAAACATAGCACCAATATACATATTAGCAACAACCCTAAAAAAAGATAACCCACTTGACCCGTTCAATAAAATTTACTCATTTGACCTTATAAAAAGATTACTCATTTGACTCATTCACCTATCTAGGCAACTCATTATTCACATTTACAATAATCAGCAACAAAATGAGAACTCATATGGATCTAACACAAAAGCAACATTATATCATGGGAATCAATAGCACACGAAAAAAACAGCAACAAAATACATATCTGCAGCAGCCCTAAAAAAGATTACCCATTTGACCCGTTAATAAAATTTAATCATTTGGCCTTTTAAGATAGATTACTCATTTGACTGGTTCACCCATTTAGGCAACTCATTATTTACATTTACAATAATCAGCAACAAAAAGAGAATTCATATTGATATAAAGCAACATTTTATCATAGGAATCAATAGAACACGAAAAAAAACAACAAAATATATATCAGCAGCAACCCTCAAACAGATTACCCATTTGATCCGTTTAATAAAATTTACTCATTTTACCTTTTAAAAGATTACCCATTTGACTCATTCACCCATTTAGGTAACTTATTATTCACATGAGAATTCATATGGATCTAACACAAAAGCAACATTATATCATGGGAAGTAGCAGATTATATATAATGATGCAACAATTAACAAAATACAAATGAGCAGCAGCCCTCAAACAGTCCAACAAAATACAAATTTGTAGTAAAACCTCAAGAATACTCCTACTACAACTTTAAAAGTAGCAGATTATATATAATGATGCAACAATTAATAATTATATACAAATCAAATTTACCAAATTACTAAGATATTGCTGTAAAAAGTGAGCAAAATTAGAACATATGTTGCTAGTCTATACTATCTTAATAAGCAAAGACCATTTATATAGTTTTCATTCATTGCAAATTCATCAAGAATTAGTAAGCAAGCCATCACTGAATTACATTCACGCCATTTGTTAGAAGAACTACAATTGAAAACAAAAAGGGTTTCACAGGAGAATATGAAAGTTTAAGAGAATGAAATGCAGTAAAACCTTTCATTTTGATAAGAATACAGAAGAAATAAATACAAACAACACCCAGTTACTATCACCTTCAATTCAGTCAATTTAATTATCTCTTTTACGTAATTTTTGCAGCCATAAAACCTTCCATTTTGATATCTGTCTAGAAAGCCCCAAATGACCAATTATGCTTAAGTAAGGGTTCAGGTACTAATGACCCATTATGCTTAAGCAACAAAAAACATATATTTAACATTTTGCAGCATGTTGCCTTAAAAGAACATCCAAAATCCTCACTTGGAAGTGCATTTAACATGGCTTGAATTAAGATTTAGTCAAAAAGATGAATTTCATGAATCTATTAGCAAACCAACAAACTTAGGGCTAAAGTATTGAGGAATCAAACCTGAAATAGTGCTTGATGATAGGTTTTTGCTAATTTGCTTCAATTTCATGATTAGTAAACCTACAAACCCAATTTAAGAACGTAAATTGGTTGATTCTAAACTCTTGACATATAAGCATTACAACAACAGAAGAACACGATTGCAATAATCAAAAAAGAAAATGAAATCATTGCTTTGGATTTTAAGAAGAGTTTCAGGTTCATGAAGCATGAATGCATACATAAATGTAGCCTGCTGGAATTAGTGCATGAAAATAGATGTAGAACCAAAATAAATTGTTCTTTTCAACAATTAGGTCGTCTATTTGAAATTTATTGTATCAACAAAAATACAACACTTCCATTAATGTAAGTGAAAACAAAGGTAACTTTATATTGTGTGTTAACACATACTACCTATTGAAGTCTGCAGATTAATATCGCTTTAAGACCAAAGTTTTTGTTTTTTTAAGCATTAACTCTTGATATACAAAAAATGGTCAGGGTCACAATTTACGATAAACAATCAGGGGCTAACTGCATAACCCATAACATACTGTAACGAATCCCATCTTACCTATGCATCAAAGTCAACTCGTGATCATCATTTTAAGGGTAAAGTACCAAAATATAATGTCGTACATAAACAAAAACCCTAACTTGATTCCAACATACATGAACACCAATACATTCTCAACTCTCTAAGCACAATAAACCCTAGATCCAAGCAACACACTACCATGGTGCTAATATATAGTAACTCTATCAATAACAGACTTTTTTGTACGCAAAAATCCACATTATAAACTTGCACACTATATATGATTGATCCATTTGAAAACAAAAACATTAAACCGTCAGAATTAATGATTCGTTCAGAAAGTATACAAATAGGAAGAGAAGAGCAACACTCGCGTATGGTAGATGAAATCCTCAACCTTTGTGAAGTTCTATAGAGTAATTCTTCATGTTTCAAAGTGTATAAATCGATCGAGATGTGTGCCTTTGAAAATGTCCGCCCATTTGAAAATGCCCCGCCCATTTGAGTAGCACCAATGCCCAAGAAGAAGCTTATTTGATGCCATGTACAGATTTGGAGAAGAAAAAAAAATCTAACGACTTTCTTCTTTTGGTTGTGGCGGTTCTCCAGAAAAGGGTGTGTATGTGTGTTCTTTTGGTCTTTTGGTTGTGAGATGAAGATGATGGTAATGAAACCTGATTGTCATATGTATAATGAGTTGTAAAGTATGTAACATAAGTTGCACATCTCTGTGAAAAGACAATATTGTCCTTCTCATTTGCTTATTAAGATAGTATAGATATTAAATACATCAACATTAAACACACATACGTAAATTTGCGTAACCCGAACATGACTCGTTTTACATGTTTATCCATACGTGTCAAATAGGTTAATGAGCAAAAATCAAATTGTAAATGCGTTAATCTGGTTGGTGGGTTCTACAAAATAGGTTAAATGGATCATAACTTTAAATGAGTCAACTTATTTCATTAAATAGGTTGACGGGTCTACTCATTTAACTAAATGGGTTATACAGGTCAGCCCAAACATGATCAGTTTAATAAAACATGTCAACCCCAACATGATATATTTTTTAAACGTGATAGAAATATAAACTTAAAATCTTTTTTTTATTTTTTGGGTTTCAAGTCGTGTATGAAATTGCAACCATTAATTTGAATTGGTAAAATTTGCCTACTAAATAAAACAATATTAAGCTAATGGTATTGTAGCCTAAATTACGTTGATTATTGTCACTTACAAAAATAACGCGAGTTTAATCCTTACATGTTAGAAGTGCAAGGGGCTGTTTGTTTCAATTTTTTAATGGTTCAGATTTTTGAATAGTTTAGTGATTGAATGGTTCAGACTGTTTGTTTCACGAGCAGATGTCTGAATGGATCAGAGCTTTGTCTCTGAATGGTTAAGCATTATACTAATGTTAAATGGTTAAGACCTATTACTTGAATTGGTCAGACATTTGCCTTTGAATAGTTAAACAATATATTAGCTTTTAATGGTTCGGACATTTTAATTACTCAACACTTAATGATTCAAACTTATTATTGATTCAGAACTTAGGTGTTGTTTGGCAACCTCTTAATGGTTCAGATGTCTGAATGGTTCAGCACTTAATGGTTCAGACTGTTTGTTTCGTGAGCAAATGTTTGAATGGTTCAGACATTTACATTTGAATGGTTAAGCATTATACTGATGCTGAATGGTTAAGAGGTCCAATGCTGAATGATTAAAACATTTTATTTGAATTAGTCAGATATTTGCCTTTGAATAGTTAAACGATATACTAGCTTTTAATGATTCAGACCTGTTAATGATTCAACATTTAATGATTCAGACTCTTATTGGTTCAGCACTTAATCACTAAAAAGTTTCCAAATAACCACTTAATTATATGTAAATTATCAAACAGATCCTAGGACTACGAGCCGATTAAAGGGATAGGAGAACAAAGATTGTTGTTACAAAAGATATATATAAAAATAGGGACTGTTACCATCAAACGTTACAATTTCAAGGATGAAATTGCAAAATACGTTTTCTTGATATTGACATTTCCGTCCCCCCTACGGCTATATTCCCCCTTTTTGATTTCTTTAACATCTTCTCCATTCAAAACCCCAGAGAGACGTTGTTGGCGTTTACCTTTTTGCCTTTTTTCCCCTTTTTAATTCAAACCCCATCTGTCTTCTTCCCCATTTTAATCTTCTTACACTAAAGCATCTTCATTTTCTTCCATCTTTCGAAATTTTGAGCTACAGAATCAACACCCAGAAGTTAATTCGCATCCTGTTGTTCATGTGTGCTTGTGAAATAATCACAACAGCAAGTAGTAGAACAGAACCCAGATCGTTTCTTTCTTGGTTACGTTCAGCTGTAGGAGTATTTGGAGTTTGAATTTCTTGAAATTTTAGGGTTTTGATTTCGTGGGTGAAGTGCTAAAGATTTCAGATGGAGAGTTTGGGTGATAAGAGTATGATTGATTCGTTTGACAGCAGCACATGTAGCTCGAATTCGAGCAGTTATGATACATTTTCGAAAGATTGCTGTTCTTCCCCTGCTCCTCTTGGGTGGCCGATCAGAAAGGCTCAATTGATGGGAAAATGTGGCGATGTTTCCGAAGATGAACGGAAGAAATGTGATGTCGTTTCTGATTTTAAGCAAATGGGTTCCACAATTTCAGGTTAGTAGCTCTAATTTTGGCTTTTTGATGCTTACTTTTCAAGAGGATTTTACGAAATGAAGTTAAATGAAATTTGGGGATTTGCTATCTTAGGGTTCATAGTAATTCATGTTTTGTTTATGCATTTCAATTTGATTTGGTAGATTTCAGTCACTAAATCGATAATTTTGCAATTGATTGTGCTTAGAAATGGAGTTGATGAAAGAGAGATTTGCTAAATTGTTGCTTGGTGAAGATATGTCTGGTAGTGGCAAAGGGGTTTGCACAGCTTTAGCCATTTCAAACTCCATTACAAATCTCTGTGGTAATTCTTACTTTTAAATTCTTCAATCTAGGGTTCCATAGAATGAATAACAAAGAACATGTTCATGTGAGTGATCAATGGCCACTGATTTAACTGTATGTGCAGCCACTGCATTTGGTCAATTATGGAGATTAGAACCATTGCAGTTTGAAAAGAAACAAATGTGGCAAAGGGAGATGGATTGGCTTCTTAGTGTCAGCAATCACATCGTTGAATTAATACCGTCACGACAAACATTTCCCGATGGAAGTAAGCTCGAGATCATGACTTCCAGACCAAGATCAGACATTTTCATCAACCTCCCAGCTCTGCGCAAACTAGACAACATGCTTCTGGTTAGTGTTAAACTCCTTTCTATTTTGTTGGTAAATGGTATATTTAAACGATAGAGTATAACATGCTGGTGTGATTTTTTACAGGAAATACTAGATGGTTTCGTAAGTACCGAGTTCTGGTATGTTGATCAGGGGATAGTAGCTCCAGACGCGGACGGTTCAGGCTCTTTCCGCAAGCCACTTCAACGACACCAAGAGAAGTGGTGGCTGCCAGTGCCACGTGTCCCCGCAGGTGGCCTTCAAGAGGACACCAGAAAAGAATTAACCCACAAGCGCGAATGTGCCAATCAGATTCTAAAAGCAGCCATGGCAATCAACAGTGTTTGTTTGGCAGAAATGGATGTTCCTGAATCATACTTGGAGTCCCTTCCAAAGGTACCATCACCGTCTTTTTAGCAAGATTTTTGAATCGATTGCTTACTGAGTTTGTTTGTTTGTTTGGTTTGTAGAACGGTAGAGACTGTTTAGGAGATGTTATATATCGTTATATAACATCAGAGCAGTTTTCAGCCGAGTGTTTGCTAGATTGTCTTGATCTCTCATCTGAGCATGTGGCTCTAGAGATTGCCAACCGTGTGGAGTCATCGATTTACATCTGGCGTAAAAGGGTTCACTCGAGACCCAATCTACCCAACCCAAACCGGTCTGCAGCAAAAGCCTCGTGGGAGATGTTTAAGGACCTGATGGCCGATGGCTACAAGAAGGATTCACTAGCTGATCGAGCGGAAAGTCTCTTACTTTGCCTCCGACATCGGTTTCCTGGTCTAACTCAAACCTCACTAGACATCAGCAAGATTCAACACAACAAGGTACTAGATTGATAGTTTGAAAACACTTAACAACCCATATTTGATGATTGATAATTTGATATTTTGAACGTTCAGGATGTTGGAAAATCGATATTGGAGAGCTACTCGAGAGTGCTGGAGAGTTTAGCCTTCAACATCGTGGCACGAATCGATGACTTACTTTACGTGGACGATTTGACTAAACAATCTGATAATATCGCGTCCACTGCAGATGCAACAGCCCACAAACGAGTCATGATCCCATGCATACCCTCTTCAGGGACGCCATACAAATCTGCGCTTGCAACTCCAAAGTTTTCACCAGGACCCATCACGGCCCCTGCATCGGTGGATAGAACTCCATCGTTGAGCAGGAATTGCAACAAGCCTCCAAGACGGGGTTTTGGGGTGAAACGTGCATTGACAAACTATCTTGCGGGTGAGATGAAAGGAAAGAGCCGTAACACTCAGTTGCTTGAAGGTCCTCCCTCTTGTCTTTCGACCAGAAATGGAGAGATGCCGCCTGCTCGTAGTAGCATCGACGGGCCATCGAACCAGAAAGAGAACCGGAATCCGGCCATGTCATAGACATGATATTGTTTTATTTTGTGAAGTCACAAAATGAGGCTTATTATCCATCCCTCATGGTGTTTAGGTTAGGGGTTATTGAAAAAAGAGAATGTAGTGTGTGTTGCTTTGTTTCTGATTTTTAGTGTGGATCTTTGATAGGTTACAGTAGGTGGTAAACATTGTCCATCTCTTTATATTTTTTAAATATATCCTGTTCATGCAATTGATTTGATTTTTACAAAATTGTTCATCCATGGGCTTCTTGTAGAAAGACATGGCCACGAAAAAACCTTGATTACAAGCTCCTTGTATTTATGTATTTATGTGTCATTAACTTTATGAATACTGTTTGTAACTACAGCAAATATACGGGTAAGCTTTTTTGAGATGTGATGTCAACTGTCCGTATTGATTTTAACGTTTCAGGTCTGACTTGTCTAAAAACACCATTTAGGATGAAGCCTATCACCATAAGAAAAACCCTCCTTATGTTAAATTTAAACATGAGACTTTAAATATCCAAAATGCCATTCATCACCACCACGACTCCATGTCATTAGCTGTTGATATGTTTAGTGTGTTACTCATAACCACTTTCAAAAAATATTAAAATATTAATAGAGATGAACAATGTTTAATCAAATATAAAGATGAACAGAAACATATTCTCTATCCCCCACTCATAACAATTTAAAACCATTTTCTATAATGTAAAGAACACACTTACAAATATATAGAGGATGAGATGTGAATGCTTTTATACATGTTATTGATGTTGGGGAGTGTGACTGTATTTTGAGTAGCCCTAACCGTCGCATCATTGTAACTTTAAATTTGAGCCACTTAAGTTGCTCGTTTACATGGCGGTTATTTCATAGTATGTCACACACTCCCTCATTTACCAACTCATGATTCCCATTATCTCTACTATTCTACATGGTAGTTGATCACATATCTACCACCCACAACCCCTAACTAAGTACCCTTCCCCACCACCCTCATACCAGGAGTAATAGGTATCATATCCCATTTGACGAATCACACATGTACACTTTTATAAAGGGGTAACCCTTCGCATCGAACTTTTGTTAATACCATGGAAACTCTCTTATGATATCTTTAACACTTCATACGAATAATGGTCATTATTAGAAAAGTAGTTATGTTCCAAACGTTGGTTAGCAACTTCATAATCCCAATTTAAGCAAGTACTTCTTGTTCATCATTGTAGAATTTCCAAAACTTGTAACACTTGTTGAGCCATAGCTACAATCGTTGTCATAAAAAGTTTATCAACCTTGGTAGACGATGATGATGATGTTGGTGATGGTGAAGATAGATCCTCAAACAATTGTTGAAAGTATATGAATTAGAATAGAAAAGTGAGTGAGTTGAAGTTGGAAAATAACAAATTTGGTTGTGTACTCATAATGCAAAAAAAATTAATTAATTATATTTTTTAGATTTTTTATTTTTTATATTTTTTCGGATTTTAATGGGTTTAAGGGGTAGGTCGAATGATGAATTATAATGTTGGATGTATAATTATTGTTAAGTTTTATATATAACTATAAAATATACATATAAAATACTTAAACTGAATTATACGGGTGAGCACAATATGGGCCGACCCGAAAACCGGACCAAAAAACCAAAGACCGAACCAGACCAGACCAATCCATTCTACATATATGTCGTCCGGTCCTTGGTCCTATGTTTAAGCTATTTTAGTCCTTCGTCTGGGCCTGTCCGGCCCCAATGAAAACTCGTATTACATGAAAAGACTAATTAATAATATATAAGAAGAACCCTAAATACTAAATACATAAGTATGTGGGTTGTGGGGCATGATAGAGAATGATGGTAATTAACTTCTTCAAAAAATGATTATTGTTCACCGTCTTTTTATTGTTGTTGTTTTGTTATCTTTTCATTATTGTTGCTAAAATCAAGATGTTTATCTTCTCTTAGAAATCCTATGCTTATAGAAAAAATGATCATTATACAGTTTTTATTATTAACCTCTATAATTTATTTGTTTATGTACTAGATAAAATTATATTATCATGACTCACAAGATATATGCATTGAATATTGATATACTACATTGAAGTAGATTATGAGCACCGATCGAGAACCAATCTTAATATCATTATTTTTCATTAATAAATGTTTAATATTTTTAGCAACATAAATTTATTTCGGGCTGGCCTGACCCAATTTGTAACCAACCCCTTAGGACCGAAACCGGACCAGACCAACCCATCTTTATATGGTCCAGTTCTTGGTCCTTAAATTTCATACATTTCGGTCCTCGATTTGAGCCGGTCCGGTCTGGTCCGTGTTTGGCCCATTGCACACCCCTAATAATTATAACGTTATCCAGTTCTTAAATCTGGTCTACTAGTAAGGTGACCGGTTCGTTGTCCGATCTGGTTCCAGAACAACATTGGTTGAACCATGAATGCTAAGAAATCACATGAAGTGCCTCTCATGCAACACGCACACATCACCGTGAACAGATGCAGATGCACATGTGTGGGTTTGTTGCCATGAATGCTCTCACACGCTCCCTTCGCTCACCACACAGCTTGCTCAAGGGGTGGTGGAGGCGCCTTTGAGTTATTGGGTTCTCTCGGCCACACCACCAAAAACCATCGGCTTCCGCCCCACAAGCTTCACATATGAGTACTACAACTCAATTTCAAAGCCGCATTAATCCCACATTATACCGTTGCCGATAAAATGTAAAGTAATTAACTATTTAAAACTAAAAATGTAGATTTTTACATCAAAGACATAGCTTTCTTTTAACTTTCAAATTTATTCTACTCTCACATTTATTCTTTAATCAAAACATAGATCCAAGGAAACAAATAAAAAAAGAAAAAGAAGAAGAAGCATATGACGAGGAGACCCGCTGCCAAGACGCAGTGGCGGAATCATGAACTATTTTCTAGGGGTCACTATTTTTATATAATTAAATTGCATTGAAATGCTAACAGATTATAAAAATACAATACAAAAGAAATCATAGAAAACTTACATTTTATTGTTATTCTTTACACATCTTCATCTTTTGAAGTCGTTTCATTACATTTTCATTCGACACCTTTGCAAAAAGCTTATTTTAAATGTAACAAATACAAAAGTCATTCATAGATTCATCATTAATCTTTATAATAGAAAACCTACATTTAAAATAAAAACCTAGTATTTACAATTAAAAACCAACCTTCAAAACAAATAAATAACTAAATAAATAAATAAATATAACTAAGTAGCAGTGAAGGGGATGTTTTTGAACTACAAGTCTTGTATGTTTGGGAAGAAACCAATGAAGATTGAGAGAAATAGACTGCAGCGAAGATGTGTGGGCTGGGAGAGGGGTTTAGTTTAATTTAGGATAAAAATTACTAAGGGTAAAATCATAATTGCACATTATAAAAGAGTTTTAAAGAAAACAAAACGGGAAATCGTACTTGCGACCTGTTTCAGGCTAGGGGCACACACAAGGAGTAGTTTCAAGATAGCTGACCCAAACCTAAAAATTAAAAAGGTTGACCCATCCAGAAGATGCTGATTGGAATGATCATGGAACAAGAGGTTGTGACGGTGGTGACGATTACAATTGGTTTGTAGAGCTTTTGGTGAGGGGAATAATAAGGAGAGTAACGGAGATGATTCCGATGGGGTGGGGGTGGTGGTGGTAAGTGAGTCTAAAAAGACTGTGTGAAGAAGTCGAAATTAAAGTCTGATATAGTTGAATTGGATGATGATTGTGTGATTCTTGATAGTGATCCTAATGAATCGGTGTGCTGACGATGGTGATGATTCTCGTGAGATACTTGTGGTTAGCGAAACGAAAAGGAGCAGGTTTTGAATTATGTTTGATTTATGTTTAACTTGTATTTTGTATGACATTTTGAATTTTTCTAAATTTGGCTATTAGTTAGATTTAAACTCGTCAGAACAACAAAACAATATGATTATTTTTATCATTCAGCAGAGTCAGTCAGAACTTCTAACTGAATCAGCTTCTGATTTAATCAGATACTACTCAGTCAGCAGCAATCAAACAACCCCTTAGAATGAGATTCCAACTTCTTGTTATGCACCTTTATCAATATTTTTATCACATCTAATCTACTTATATTAAGTAACCAATCATTAATCCATGCACTTTAAGATTTGAACACTATGACATTGGTTCTGTGGAGGTTGAGAGAAACATCCAAAATATCCCATGTGATTTAGAAATGCTTTAGAGAGAAGGTATAGGGTTATTGATACATCTTTAGGTATTGTCAAATCAAAGAAACTAAAATTAACATCTAGGAAAAATCCGCTCGACCAGATTAGACGGTCCGATCCGGTCCTAACAACATTAATTGTAAGCTCAAGACTTTTTCTTATTTTTAAAATTCTGCAATTTTTTTTCAAATCTCATTTCTATTTTGTCCTTGTAAAACGCAAACCGTGCCTGCAAAACGTTGTAAATAAAATTACTTGTCAAGACAAAAAAGAGCATTTTCATAACTTACTAATCACTAGAACTCATAATTCATTTGTTAATGGATTAAATAGTGCAAAACCTTACATGAGTCAATAATAACATTTGTCCATTGAAGTAGATGTAGAATCAGAGCATTTATGCCTGGATAAACTCCTTAAGGTTCTTAAGCCAGTTTGTGTATTCTCTGTGCTCTTTGTTCACCATGTACTCATGCAGAAAATTAGTTGCACCCGGTTTAATCCCCCTTATCTCCAAATACTTGTGGAACGCCTTCTGCAGATTCTCATCCAGCTCACTGCAAATACATTTCAAACACATCAACTTAGATACATGCCGATTTGGGTTGGGTTATTTCTAAGGCGTCAAACAAGTATAAAATTAGTTGAATGGACTGAACGAGCAACACGTTAAAAACTGTTTTTAGTGTGTTTTCCATAAATATTACTTCTTAATCATTTACTTTAGGCAAAAAAAGGTTATTAGTGAAGTTATACAGCTTCTGTAATCAAGTTGACAAATCATCTTTAAAGCTTTGTTGACCCCATTCTTGACCCGAACACAATGTTACCAGTTACCACCCACCCATTTGGAGCTAAGGGTATTATAAACGATTAAACTGAAAGCTGAATCAAAACTAATTAAAACTGAACCGAAAATACAACTTCAGTTTTTGCAATTCTATATTCCTAATTTGATCTAACCAAAAACCCGAGTAACCCATTTATATCTTTAACCCATATTTTGTGTATAGTCCAATGAGCCTAATTAACCTTTTTCTACAATTAGAATGTAACTTGGTTTCTGTTCGATTCTAAAGTATAACAACACTAAACCAAAAAGAAGAAACCGAATAAAAGAGTTATAAGTTTATAAAAACAATACTCACTCAAATCTAGGTCCTTCATAAGGAAACTGATCTTCATTCATATCAGGATCTTTAACCGACAAACTGTCGATCACAATCTCATCAGCATAAGCAGTAACACCAAACTCCAAACAGTGCCCACCGCTCTTAGAGACCTTCACAACCATCGGGAGATTTACACGATCATCATTTTCAGTATCATCATCACTTTCCTCACCTGTAACAAGACCAGACGGTTCAACTACTATAGAGATAGTTTCACCCTCATATTCTCTAGTCAGAGTCACTGTTTGCTCCCCAGGGTTATCATGAAGCTCAAAAGGAAACCCTTCAGGAACATCTTCACCCTAACAGAATAACACATCAACTATTTCATCAAAAAAGAAGCATGATTGTATACATAAATTGAAATACAGAAAGAGTTAAAGAAACAAACAAACCGGTTCGAAGCTTTCTTCAGAGCATTTGATCTCCGATTCGATGACTCGGAGGAGCGAGTCGTCGGAACTCGGGCGAGTTAGGGCGGGAGAAGCGGAGAAAGAGTAGCGAGAAAGCAGCGATGAGTTGTTGGAGACGATGTTCTGAGTCTGGTTGACGGCGGCGAACAAAGCTCCGGCGAGATGGTGGTTGATGGTCCTTTGACCACCCAATAATCGGCCGGCGATGGGTGCGAGTGAGGAAGCAGATCGGCGAAGGATACCACTGAAAGCCATTTTTCAAAGCAGTGAGGGTTTTGAATTGGGGTTTAGGGTTTCACAATGTGGGTACGGTGGATTAAATATACTGTGTGTCGATCAGATCCACGCCGTAGATTATTATTATTATTATTTTTTCATAAATACACCCAAAATGTTATACATACACCTACGGGGGTACCAATTTCCTCCGGCCACGTCCCTCTATAGGCCGTGTATTTCGTAGCAATAGAAAAAATTTGCAAGACATCTAATCAGTCATTCATCAGTCTCAAAAACCATGAAGAAATATAGGACCAACTATATTTATAGAGTAAATTACAGTTTTCGTCCTTTATATTTATACCCTAACGGACGTCAATTTTAAACGTTATCTTCTGTCATGTGCCACGCACATGAGGGCAAAACTGTTATTTTGTGTCACTTTCTTCCAATTCACCCTTTTAACCTCTCTTCCCTTCCCCTTCTAAAAAACTTCTCCCCCATCATCTTTCTCATTGCTAAATTCATTCAAAAAATGCCGATTGATAGTTTCTTCATCAGAGAATCACTCGATTAAATTGATGTCGATGCAATATACTGTAAGTTTTTACATTTTGTATTAATTTTGCATGATCTTATTGTGTTTAGCAGTTGATAAATTAAAAACTTTATGGAAATGCATTTGGTTTTGATAACCTTTTTTCCATGAAGTTGCATCACGGTGGAAGGTTTACTCGATTTCTAGGGTGTACCTATGTGGGAGGTAAAATAGATTATGTGGATCTCATTGACATTGAAAAATTCTCTGTGTTCCAAATGGATAGAATTATGGTAATGTTAGGGTATACTGGTGATGAGGCTATATATTACTACTTCTTAGTTCCATAAAAAGATATGGATTTTGCTCTTCAAACCCTAGGTAATGATTATGATGTATTGAACTTGGCCAAACATGTCTCTATGCATAAGTTAATAAATGTGTACACTGAATGGGAGCTGTAAGGATTCCTGAAGTCTGATGCAACCCAAAACAGCTTAAGTGTCTCAGCAACATGCACTAAGTACTGAAGTGAAGAATGCTTCGGAAGTTTTACACAAAGCATTAGAAAATACTCTAAGTGTAAAATCTTCCGAAGCCAAGACCAATATCTTCCGAAGCCAAACATGAAGTCTTCCGAAGCTTCAGAGACAAAGTCTTCCGAAGCCTCATCCTATGAAGACAGATTTCTTCCGAAGACTTTTAGTACACATGCTTTATCTGATGTACTGTTCCATAAAGCACCTTTTCCGCTGCATCTCTGTAAAGTCACCAACTTACATGAGTTGGTGAAAAGGGCCTTGCTTTTGGTAACTGTACATTGAGGTCTTGAGTATTCAACTTTCCACTTTATGTACTTTATCCTTTTTGTATTGTATAAGGATGTGAGCTATGGCATGTCATAGTCACAAGGTCAAAAGGCAGATATGCCTTTTGATCCTACAATTGATTTTGTTAGTGTCTAGTCAATTGTATCCAGCTGGCCTTCAAAGTATGGCCGGCTGTAGGTTGTAGTATAAGTATTTCAAGTTCTTGTATCTTTTCTTTATGCTTTGTAACACTTGTAAAAGAACTTGAGAAAGCAATATACTGCCTCCTTGAAACCCAACTCTCTTGTTCTGTCTCTTTACTTTACTTGTGTTCTTTGTATCACTTTGGTTACCCAGTTCACTGTTTGATTAGAGCTTAGTTATTCTCCTCATTGTGTTGTTGTGTTGTAATTGTGTTTAAGCCCTTAAACGATCCTGCAATTGGTATCAGAGCTTTCCAGGCTCTTGATATAAGATCTAACCATCTTAAGATCCCTCACACACACAAAAACTAAACTCTTCAAATGGCTGCCATCTCAAAGACTGATATGGAGACTGGAACCATGAACAAATCCCCACTGATCACTCTTGATGATTTTGACACTTGGTGTATGAGGATGGAAGGCTTCATCAGGTCTCTTGATTCAAGAATGTGGGAATCTGTTGAGAATGGACCTTTCATACCCAGCACCCCCTCTGCTACTGGTGCTGGTATGATTCCTAAAGATGTGGCCAACTACTCAGATGAAGATAGAAAAAGAGTAGAGATTGATAGGAAGGCCATGACTGCTCTTCAGACTGCTCTCCCAAACTCTGTATACAGAGGCTTCAAGAAGTGCAAGACAGCCAAACAGCTGTGGGATGCACTGAAGCTGATGTATGAAGGCTCCTCTGAAGCCAAGGAGAACAAGAAAGATCTTCTGAAGCAGCAGTTTGAAAATTTCACCTTCAAAGCAGGTGAGACCATGACTCAACAATACTTCAGGTATGTTGAGATTGTGGATACCCTAGTGGATGGAGGAGTTCCTCTTGAGAACAGGGACATTGTAAGGAAGTTCATGTCCTCACTTCCTAGGCAATGGACACACTATTGTGTGGTGATCAAGAGGACTGAGAACCTTAAGACTCTTACTCTTACAGAGTTGTATGGAATTCTCAGTGGATACCAGATGGAGATGAACATGCAAGGTTCATCTGGCAACTCCAAAAATCAAATGGGTTCAGCCCTTCATGTGGTTGAAAGGGACAGCATAGAACCTCAGCATCATCTCTTATGCTACCCTGACAACTCACAAAAGGGTCCTTTCATCACCTTCCCGGAGACACCAAGGGAGAACTTTACTCAAGGAAGCCCATTCCAAGAGACAAGTTCTTCTCAAGCCTTTGTGTCTGCAGATGAAAGCTGTGGGAATTATCTCTTCACTCTTGAAGACCTGGACTGTATCCATCCAGATGACCTGGAATACATGGAGATAGTTCAGCAGATGGCTCTCCTCACTCACAGAGCCAAGAAGTTCTACAAGAGGACAGGAAGAAGATTTCCAAGCAATGCTACCAGTGTAGGGGTTTTAACATGTTTATCAAAGCTTCATACAACATTATTTATATGAAAACGCAGCGGAATAATATTTTAAAACATATTAAGATCTTATTATAAAACCCATTTTATAATAACCCCAAGCCATGGATCTTTATACATAATGCATACAAATGAAAGAACACTAGATAGTCAAGAAACTACAACCTTTGTAGCTTCCTAAATCCGAAAATAAGAAGATGAGGATGATGAGATTTGAGGCTGAAACTTCAAGCAAGAAATCCTCAAGAGATGATACCCCAAGCACGTGCAAAACACCTCTCTATGCTAGGATCGAACACCAAGTTGTAGTCTCTCTTCCTTGTGAAGTTTTTCAGCCAAGAACAAAACTTGAAGCTGAAAAATTGTCTTCTCTTGTTCAAAATCCGAATCTTGAAAGAGAGAGAGAGAGAGAGAGAGTTCTTGTGTGTGTAGGTTGAGTGTATGTGAAAAATGAATTGATGAGTAGCTAATGCATGTGCTTGGAACAAGTAAAAGGCATTCCCAAGACACAAGGGGGCGGCCGAAATGGGCACCCCTTGGTCTCTCTCCAATTCAAATTTTAATTTTAAAATTTCCATCCATACATTCACCTTTTTATAAAATTAAACCAATTTAATTTTATAACACATACAATTAGTCTTTTGTTATTGTTTAACTAATTTAAACAATGCACAAGAAATCCCTCATGAACAAATTACATTATATATAATGATGTTCATCTACAAAAGTAATTATTTAGAAAATCCAATTTTCTAAATTGGTGTAACTTATTATTTGTTATGATCTTATCAACAAATAATTTATCTTTCGGTGTTTGTTAGGCTTGTTATTGGGTATGACCCGACTTGGATCATATCACACTAGCCACATCAATTTTATATGTATCTTGGGCAGATCAAATCTTTCAATCTCCCACTTGCACAAGATTCATAGAAGATTGATGCAAGCAGCAAATAACGCCTAGCAACGGTTTGCTACCCCTAATGTATATGATTAAGTGCCATTCAATAACATCATCCTTTTCAAGTACCTTACTTGAATATGTTTTTAGGTGAATTAATCATCTATCCTTTTGATACAGATGTCATGTTAAATCCAAGAGACACAGAATAGTCATTCTCTGATGATTTAACTTTAACAGGCCTTAGACATCTAACTCTCAACGAATAAGAGGAACAAATTCCATCTTGATTACATACGTCTCTCACAATCACCTCATGTCATACCTGAACTCAGCCTTATGTACTGCCTTTTCAGAATAGCAAAGGACTAAGTCAAAGTACAATACTTGGTGAATATCGAGACCCAATATGTATCTCAGGTCTGAGGATACAATGATATTCGCCTTTACTCAAAATTTCTTATGACTAATCAGAAGATTCCATGCAGAAATAATTGAGTGCGGGTCAGTCCAATATCTATATCCCATAGATATCAATGAACCTTGGTAACAACCTCTTGCTCTATATTCATATCTTATGAACATCAACCAATCCAAGTTCATTATAGTCTTACATTCATAGTTGTTCCCACAAGTATGATCGACTACGGACGTTTAGAATAACTTATTTATTCACGGATTTAAACATGCTAAAAGAAGAACAAATGAAAATAATAACCATATAAATAAGTCAAATAACATAAGTTCCAATATCCAAATACAAAATACGACATCAAACCCAGTCACTGGAATATCTAAGTCCCATGGCACAAACATGACCCTCATGCTTTGCCTTTTCAAGGAGCTTTGTGAGTGGATCCGCAACGTTTTTATCAGTGTGGACTTTGCGAATACATATCTTTCCTTTTTCAACTTCATCCCTTATGTAGTTGAATCTCCGTTCAATGTGCCGAGTCTTTTGATGAGCACGAGGTTCCTTGATTTGAGCAATCGCACCTTCGTTGTCACAAAAGATCTCTAGGGGATCCTGAATGGAAGGGACTACCCCTAGATCGGCTATGAATTTCTTCAGCCATGCAGCTTCCTGTGCTGCCATTGAAGCGGCGACGTATTCTGACTCTGTAGTGGACAACGCTACGACTTCTTGCTTTGAGCTTTTCCAAGAAATAGCTCCGCCATTTAGAATAAAGATGTACCCTGATTGAGATCGTGAATCATCTCGATCGGTTTGGAAACTCGCATCCGTGTAACCTTTTACAACGAGTTCCTCTTCACCAGACCCGTAGATCAAGAACATGTCCTTAGTCCTCCTTAGGTATTTCAGAATGTTCTTGACAGCCATCCAATGACTATCACCAGGATTTTGCTGGTATCTACTTGTCATGCTTAAAGCGCATGACACGTCCGGTCTAGTGCATATCATTGCATACATGATGGATCCTATAGCAGATGCATATGGGATTGCCTTCATTCTATTTTGCTCCTCCTTGGAGCTTGGACATTGAGTTGTACTCAATATTGTCCCTCTTTGAATAGGTACAGTACCTTTCTTAGAGTTTTCCATCTTGAACCTTTTCAAGATTTTGTCAATGTATGCACTTTGATTCAAACCAATTAGCCGTCTTGATCTATCCCTATAGATCTTTATTCCCAGAATATAGGCGGCTTCACCAAGATCCTTGATGGAAAAACAACTTCCAAGCCAGGTTTTTACACCTTCCATGGTTGGAATGTCATTTCCAAATAGTAGTATGTCATCAACATACAATACTAGGAAGGTTATTGTGCTCCCACTAGCCTTTTTATACACACAAGCCTCATCAGCGTTTTTGATGAAGCCAAATTTCTTTACTTCATCATCAAAACGGTGATTCCAACTTCTCGATGCTTGTTTCAATCCATAGATTGATTTCTTTAACTTGCATACTTTGTTAGGATGTTTTGGATCAACAAAACCTTCAGGCTGAACCATATAGACATCTTCCTCAAGATATCCATTTAGGAAAGCGGTTTTGACATCCATTTGCCAAATCTCATAATCATAATGAGCTGCTATGGCAAACAATATCCTTATAGACTTAAGCATTACAACAGGTGAGAAGGTTTCATCATAATCAACCCCTTGAGTTTGAGTGAAACCCTTTGCTACAAGTCTAGCTTTGTAAGTATCCAAGTTTCCATGCATATCGGTTTTCTTCTTGAAAACCCACTTACTTCCAACTACTTTGGAATTAAGAGGTGGCTCAACAAGTTCCCAAACTTGATTGTCATACATGGATTGCATCTCAACGTTCATGGCCTCAAGCCATTTGTCACAATCCAAATTGGACACTGCATTATGATATGTGGTTGGTTCATCTGAATCCACCACATAGCATCCATCCATGAAAAATCCATATCTTTCAGGTGGATTACTAGTTCTACCACTTCTGCGAACGTTTTGTGTGTATTGATCAACCCCTTGATCATCCTCAACGTCCTCACGTTGAGTGCTAGTTTCAACCAAACGTGCATCGGGCTGTGTATCTTGATCCTCCTCAAGATCCACTGTTCTACTGCTAATTCCTTCCATAAGGAACTTAGTTTCTAAGAACTCACCCTTTCTGGCAACAAATACTTTTTGTTCCAGTGGATCATAGAAATAATATCCCATAGAATCTCTAGGATATCCAACAAAGATACACTTGGTGGATCGGACATCTAATTTGTTTGGGGTGGGAGTCTTAACATAAGCCTCACAACCCCAGACCCTTAAGTATGATAAGGATGGAACTCTTCCATGCCATATCTCAAAAGGTGTCTTTTCCACCTTTTTGGTTGGGGCCATATTCAGAATACGTGCCGCGGAGAGCAAAGCGAATCCCCAAAATGATAGAGGTAATGTGCTTCTAGCCATCATCGATCGAACCATATCCAATAAGGTTCGATTCCTCCTCTCAGACACACCATTATGTTGTGGTGTTCCAGGTGGAGTGAGTTGTGAGACAATCCCACAACTCCTAAGATGATCTTGAAAAACATCACTTAGGTATTCGCCACCTCTATCGGTGCGGAGAATTTTAATTGACCTGTTGAGTTGATTTTCTACTTCATTCTTGAAGATTTTGAACATTTCAAAAGCTTCATCTTTGTGCCTTAATAAGTACACATACCCATAGCGACTATAATCGTCGGTAAAGGTAATGAAGTATCTCTCACCATTCCTAGTCATTGGCTTAAAAGGACCACATACATCCGAATGTATGATACCTAATAAATCTTTTGCCCTTTCGTTAGTTCCACTAAAGGGTGCCTTAGTCATTTTACCTTGTAAACAAGATTCACATACATCAAATGAATCACATTCATTTGTTTTTAAAAGACCATTCTTTTGAAGTATTTGTATACGTTTCTTGTTTATATGACCAAGACGACAATGCCAAAGGTAGGTATCACTCAAATCCAATTTAAGTTTTTTGGTGGTTGCTTGGTATATTGAGCTATCATATGTTGCGTTTTCATGAACCAATTCATAAATGCCATTACAAGGTATAGCTTTAAAATAAAATACATGATTTAAAGAAACATGAATATCATTGTCAACAAACTTGAAATCATAATCATATTGTCTTAAACGGGAAACAGAAATTATGTTCCTAGTCAAACTAGGAGCATATAATACATTACTTAAAATAACTTCCAAACCATTTGGAAGTTTCAAAATGTAGTCTCCTTGGGCTTCCACATGAACCTTTGCACCATTGCCCATGAAGAGACTTATTTCCCCTTTCTCATAATGCTCATTTCTTTTGAACCCCTGCAACAAATTGCAAATGTGAGTTCCACATCCGGTATCTAATACCCATGTGTTAGAAGAAATAACATTTAATTCTATATGTATCATGTATATTATACCTGAGGTTTGCCCCGCATCCCTCTTTTCTCTCAACTCTTTGAGATAGACTGGACAATTTCTCATCCAATGCCCTATCTCACCACATTTGAAGCATGGGTCATTTACAGCAACCTTTTGCTTCTTCTCCTTGGGCTTCGGAGGTTCCGCCCTAACAACCATCTTCCCCTTTCCTCCAACGTGCCCCTTTCCTTTGGCAACATTTGCCTTGGGAGGGGGTAGAGACCTCTTCCTTCTCCCACCTTCATTAATGGTGAGAACGGGTAAAACCCTTTTACCCATTCCCGCCTCAGCTGATTTGAGCATCGAATGAAGTTCATTTATGCTCTTGTCCCATCCGTTCATGTTGTAATTCATGACGAATGCCTCAAACTTTTTAGTTAGGCCATTAAGGATCAAATCCGTGGCCAACTCCTTTGAGACGGGACAGTTCAACCTTTGAAGGCGGTCGATGTGGCTTTTCATCTTAAGAACATAAGATGAAACTGATTGGGATTCCTCCATCCGACATGCATGAAGCGCTCGAACCGTTTCGAAGCGCTCCACTCTAGCTTGTTGCTGGAACGTTTCCCGCAGCTGAGTGATCATGTCATAGGCTCCATGGAGCTCATACTCCTTTTGGAGTTCGGGTGTCATACTTGCTAACATTAAGCAAGAGACTTGGATGGAGTCTTCCGTATATCTAACCCAATCATTATAGGCCTCCACATCCTCCTCGTTAGGTTCATCGGGGATGGGATCATCAAGAATGTAGGCCCGCTTTTCTTGCTTGAGAACAATTCTCAAGTTGCGGTACCAATCCATGAAGTTGTTAGGTGTTAGACGATCCCTTTGAAGGATCGCCCTAAGAGATTGGTTGTTTTGGTTTGGTACATCGTTATTAGCGTTGGTGTGATCGGCCATCTACAAGATTTTACAAAGTTCCATTTTAGTAATCGTTGATATAATTATACATTTCATTTATTAATACCCTTTACGTCTCATAGACTATTAATAAAAGAAAATATTTTTAGAATCCAACGTTATATTTAAATATTGGTTAGGTGACCTTTATCCCATTATTTAAATAAACAAGGTAGTCATAAATGACAATTGCAACCCATTGCAACTTCTAGTGGTATGGGATCATTTAAACATCTTATGTTTATAACGGCATGTTTACCCCATCAACACCTTTTATAAAATACATTTTAGGTGATCCATTCAATATATTTTATAAATCAAGTCGTCCTACTTACACACACGTGTGAGTTTACCACATAAGTGGTTAGGTGACCTTTATCCCACAAACATGGCATTATCACCTCAAGTTAGAAGTTCCCTCAAAGTGGTTAGGTGACCTTTATCCCACTAAGAGTTTGTAAGTAACCTAAGTGTTGTGTAAAAGGATGGTGTTTAACTTGTTTTTCAAAAGGGATTTATAATTTCACAATTCATGTTTTAGAAAAATCCATGTACCATATGATTGTATGCATTCAACCATATGGTACCTATTTGGTTCTTATAAATAAAACCCATTTTATTTTGCAAACCATTAACTCCTTTTTATAGACCCATTCTATTTTGCTTAATGATTTGAGAACCAATTTCTTGTATTAGCTTGTTCTAGGTGAAGTTTGTTAATGACATCCAAATATCCAAAACAAAACAACATCATAAGCATTCAACCAAGCATAACCAAACAATCCATATATGCATAACAAAGCATACTAAGTTGAGCACACTTGTTTAGCCAAAACAAGTGTGTCAAAAGGTCTTGTCCTAAGGGTTAAGAACATGACACATGGTTGACAAAAGGAACTCCCACTTGAATCCACATCTTCAAGCATCCTCTTTGTCCATCTTTTCTTCAAGTCTTGATCTTGAGCATCCTTACAAAATATGTATCCTAATACATTTTTCTAGTAAAGATAAACTCCTAATCTATTTATTACAAACCATATGAATGAATAGATTACAAAACAAGACTTAAAATAAAATAAATTATTACATGCCCAAATGAATACAACATGACAATCAATCATTCAATCCAAGTGGTCTAGGCTTTGTTATGCATAAACAACAACAATATATCCAAACATACATAAGAAGTCGATTTTTGGCAGCCCCTTAAAACCCATGTTTTTGGCCAACATAAACCAAGAACAAATGGGTTTAGTCCAAGCAAACAATAATCTTATAAACTAGAGTTTTAAAGATCCTAATGTGCATAATATAGCATCTTTAAAACATCAAAAGGGGGCACCAAAATAGCCCTTTAAACCCACGGTTTTGGGCTATCCAAAAGGAAGCAAAGTGTAATATATGTATGCATATGTATAAGTGGCTCTTGATGCCATTGTAGGGGTTTTAACATGTTTATCAAAGCTTCATACAACATTATTTATATGAAAACGCAGCGGAATAATATTTTAAAACATATTAAGATCTTATTATAAAACCCATTTTATAATAACCCCAAGCCATGGATCTTTATACATAATGCATACAAATGAAAGAACACTAGATAGTCAAGAAACTACAACCTTTGTAGCTTCCTAAATCCGAAAATAAGAAGATGAGGATGATGAGATTTGAGGCTGAAACTTCAAGCAAGAAATCCTCAAGAGATGATACCCCAAGCACGTGCAAAACACCTCTCTATGCTAGGATCGAACACCAAGTTGTAGTCTCTCTTCCTTGTGAAGTTTTTCAGCCAAGAACAAAACTTGAAGCTGAAAAATTGTCTTCTCTTGTTCAAAATCCGAATCTTGAAAGAGAGAGAGAGAGAGAGAGTTCTTGTGTGTGTAGGTTGAGTGTATGTGAAAAATGAATTGATGAGTAGCTAATGCATGTGCTTGGAACAAGTAAAAGGCATTCCCAAGACACAAGGGGGCGGCCGAAATGGGCACCCCTTGGTCTCTCTCCAATTCAAATTTTAATTTTAAAATTTCCATCCATACATTCACCTTTTTATAAAATTAAACCAATTTAATTTTATAACACATACAATTAGTCTTTTGTTATTGTTTAACTAATTTAAACAATGCACAAGAAATCCCTCATGAACAAATTACATTATATATAATGATGTTCATCTACAAAAGTAATTATTTCGAAAATCCAATTTTCTAAATTGGTGTAACTTATTATTTGTTATGATCTTATCAACAAATAATTTATCTTTCGGTGTTTGTTAGGCTTGTTATTGGGTATGACCCGACTTGGATCATATCACACTAGCCACATCAATTTTATATGTATCTTGGGCAGATCAAATCTTTCAACCAGCAGTAAGTTTGGGCTGGATAAAAGCAAAGTTAAGTGTTACAACTGTAACCTTATGGGTCACTTTGCTAGGGAGTGTAAGGCACCTAAAACAAATGGGGGCCAAACACAACCCAGACCAAACTTTACTGACAAAGCTCCTCAAGCTGAGAAGACAAAGCAACATGCTGCTGTTGCTGTTGAAGAGGGAGGCTTTGACTGGAGTTTTCAGGTGGAGGATGCTTCTCCAAACCAAGCACTGATGGCTGACCATGATGAAGCCAAGGTAATGGAACATCTTTGCTCACCTGAATGCATTGCTAAAGTAAATAGATACAGGTCCTATAACCTAGAGATGAGATCTGATCTTGAGTCATTAAACATATTAAAATCTGATTTTAGAAAGTCTGAAAATGATTACAAGTTAAAGATAGAAGACTTGGAGAAAACCATTTCAGTACTAAAACATGAACATACAGATTTCAGAACTCAGATCCAAGATCTCATCACTAAGTTAACTGAGTGCCAGGCTGAGCTTGTGATCAGCAAAGCCAAGGCAGAGAAGAGTGTTCTTGAAGAAGAGACCTTCAAGAACATGATATCCTCATCCCTGCACAACAAAGTTTGTTATCAAAATAGACAGGGACTAGGATCAAATGAGATAGCTCCTCCACACACAATCTTGTCTGTAAGATCTCCTAGGTGTGGAACTTGTGAAGATGAGCTTCCTCTCATAGATCCTGTAAGTGAGGATGATGAAGAAGTGATAGTGAAGAATTCCTCTGAGAAGAGTGAAGAAGAGGATTCTTCCAAGGGCCACTATCCTTCTGAGGAGAAGAAATCAACTGTGATGACCAAGTCCAAAAGAAAGAACTTGATCAGAAAGAGCAAAAGAAAGGCAAAGAAGGCTCAAGAAATCAAGGCTACTTTTGATGCTAAGCAGAAACAAGTTTTTATCTCTGCAGGTTTCAAAGTAGTAAGGACTGAAGACATCAACCAGGACTCCTTAGCTAAGAGTCATGGTTCTTGTTCAAATCATCTCAGTGCCAAGAAGAAGACTGATTTGCTGTGTACCACTGCTGCACAGCCTGGACCATCAAACTCCAAGAACAGTTCACAGCCCAAAGGAACTGTCTCAGCATCTACCAAGATGAAGATGGAGAGGGGATGTGACCAAAGTCAGTCTTGTTCTCAAAGGGAGACTTCTTTGAAGAAGATAATGTTATGTGTTATGTGTGAAAGTACTTCTCACATTGCTAAGGATTGCCCATACAATCCTAAAAGTACTGTCCACATGACTAAAACAAAGACTTCAAAGAGTCTCAAGAAATCTCAAGCTTCGGAAGGAAAGTCTGTTTCCTTCGGAAGCTCCAAATCAAAGAAGGAGGTAAGTGGAAAATTACCTTCGGAAGCAAAGTTGGTCTCGGAAGAAAGGAGTTCTTCCGAAGCACTAAAGTCTGCTGCAGTGACTGTAGACTCTTCCGAAGGATCAGTCATCAAAACTTATGAAGTTCCAAAAGCTTCTAAGGTTTTGAAGGTCAAGCCCAAGACTCCAAAGGTGGTATGGAAGTCTAAGAAAGACCAAATGACTGAGGTTTCTCCATCAACAACAGCTGAAGATCCCTATAGTACAACCATAGGATCTATTACTGTTGCATTACCTTCTATTACTGTTAATGAGCCCAAGACAAGTAAGGCTTGGGTTTCCAAATGTAACTAATCATATTCTCTGTGCAGGAACAACTCAAGACCAACAGGAATGTCTGGATAATTGACAGTGGCTGTTCCAGGCACATGACAGGCAATAGGTCTCTACTCCATAATTTTGAGAGGATTGATGGAGGACCAGTTGCTTTTGGAGGAGATGAAGGTGGTTACATTTCTGGAAGGGGCAAGGTCACAAATGGTAAGCTCAGCATTGAGAAGGTAAACTTTGTAAAGGAGCTTGGTACAATCTTCTGAGTGTATCCCAATTTTGTGATCAGAGTCATAACATGCTCTTTACTGAGCATGAGTGCATTGTTCTCAAACCTGGTGTGGTCATTCCTCATGAGCATATCCTGCTCAGAGCCCCCAGGAAAGGGAACATGTACAAGATGGATTTGCAAGAAACATCTCCCTCAGGAGAAGTTTCATGCTTTCTATCTAAAGCAAATAGTGATGAGTCTTTCCTATGGCATAAAAGAATGTGCCATGTAAACTTTAAGAACATGAATAAACTAATTAAAATGATTTGGTAACTGGAATGCCAAAGAAAGAGTTTACTAGTGATGATCATTGTGTGGCATGCCTGAAAGGGAAGCAACACAAAGTATCTCACAAGCCTAAGGAAAAGAACTCCATCACTACTCCCCTACACTTGTTACATATGGATCTCTTTGGCCCCACCAGTGTAATGAGTTTAGGAAGGACCTCTTATTGTCTGGTGATCACAGATGATTTTACAAGATTCACTTGGGTTTTCTTCCTTAGAACTAAGGATGAAACCCCTGAGATTCTGAAGAATTTCATCTTAAAAGTTGAGAATCAATGTGATCACAAGGTCAAAACCATAAGATGTGATCAAGGAACTGAATTCAAGAACCAAATCCTTGATGCATTTTGTGATGAAAAAGGTATTACAAGACAATATAGTGCTCCCAGGACTCCTCAGCAAAATGGAGTTGCTGAAAGGAGAAACAGGACACTTATTGAAGCTGCAAGAACTATGCTGTCTGACTCTAAACTGCCTATCACCTTCTGGGCAGAGGCAGTCAATACTGCCTGCTATGTGCAAAACAGAGTTTTAGTAGTTAAGACACATGGTAAGACTCCTTATGAACTTTGGCACAAGAGGAAACCTTTCATTGGTTTTCTCAGGTCATTTGGATGTCCCTGCACCATCTTGAATACCAAAGATCAAATTGCCAAGTTTGCTGAGAAATCAGATGATGGACATTTCATTGGATACTCTTCTCAAGCTAAAGCTTATAGAGTATACAATCTCAGAACTAGAATTGTTGAGGAGTCAGCCAATGTGACTTTCAATGAGCACACTCCCTGTGTGGCTGGTTCTGGTCCGGATTGGCTGTTTGATCTTGATTTAGTTACCAACTGTTTTAACAAATCTTGTGAGCATGTTTCAGGATCTGCAGAAAATCTAAATACAGGTGATCCTGATCCAAGATTTGAGCTAGGAAGATCTTCAACTCATACATCTTCAGCTCCAGTTGGAACTACTTCAGCAAATGAGGTTTCTATCAGCACAACAATGACAAATTCAGCTGATACATCTGGCATGCCTTCAAATTCCAGCTCAGAGGCCTCTCAACCAGATAAAGATACCTCACTTGTAGAAGACAACAATGGTGATGGTGATAGTGATCAGGAATTTCTTGATGCTAATAACCACACCATAGATGACAACATCAATGATGTCTCACACTCATTGGATCAAGTTAATCTTGATAAGTGTGATAATGTGGAGGGTGAATCTTCAGGACCAGATTTAAATTTCTCAAATTTAGATCTTTCCCAGCAACTTGCTGTGATCCCTCAGCTAAGGATCCACAAGTCTCACCCCACCACAAACATCATTGGAGATGTTGTCACAGGGGTAAGAACAAGAGGACAAACCCATGAAGCAAATGTTTGTCTTCACTCTTGTTTCTTATCCAGATAGAGCCCAAGAAAGTTGATGAAGCTCTAAAGGATGGAAGTTGGGTTGAAGCTATGCAACAAGAGCTGCTTCAATTCAAAAGGCAGAAAGTTTGGAACCTTTGTCCTCTTCCTCATGGGAAGACTACCATTGGAACCAAATGGGTTTTTAGAAACAAGAAGGATGATAGGGGAATCATCATCAAGAACAAGGCAAGACTAGTTGTTCAAGGATACACACAAGAAGAAGGGATTGACTACACTGATGTCTTTGCTCCTGTAGCAAGACTAGAAGCTGTTAGGATATTCCTGGCATTTGCTGCATCCAAGAACTTCAAGGTCTACCAACTTGATGTAAAGTGTGCTTTCTTATATGGAGTGATTGATGAGGAGGTTTATGTCAAACAGCCACCTGGTTTTGTAGACCCTGATCATCCTGATTATGTCTGCAAGCTTGACAAAGCTCTTTATGGGCTGCATCAGGCACCCAGAAAGTGGTATGAGACACTATCTAAGTATCTCTGCAAGCATGGATACAGAAGAGGTACTATAGATGGAACCCTCTTCATCAAAGGACAGGGAAATGACTTATTGCTGGTTCAAGTATATGTTGATGACATCATCTTTGGTTCAACTAATCCAAAGCTCTGCAAAGACTTTGAGAAGCTGATGAAGGACAGATTTGAGATGAGTTCAATGGGAGAACTCAACTTCTTTCTGGGAATTCAAGTGAAGCAGGTTGAAGATGGCATCTTCATAAGTCAGTCAAAGTATGTTCAAGACATACTCAAGAGGTTCAATATGACTGATTGTAAGATTGCTAAGACACCCATAGCCAGAAACCACTCCCTTGGTCCAGATCTTGAGGGGGAGTGTGTAGATGAACACTTATACAGGGCTATGATTGGGTCTCTTATGTATCTTACAGCTAGCAGGCCTGATATCATGTTTGCTACATGTATTTGTGCAAGATATCAAGCCAACCCTAAGATGTCTCACTTAATCACTGTGAAAAGGATTTTAAGATACCTCAAAGGTGCTTCAACACTTGGTCTATGGTATCCAAAGAATCCAAATTTCAATCTGTATGCCTATACAGATAGTGATTATGGTGGTTGCAATATGACTGCAAAGTCTACATCTGGGGGATGTCAATTCCTTGGTGGAAGGGTGGTCTCATGGCAATGCAAGAAACAATCCTGTGTGTCTGCATCAACTGCTGAGGCTGAATACATTGCTGCTGCAAGCTGCTGTGCTCAAGTGCTTTGGATTCAAAATCAGATGCTGGACTATGGATTTAACTTCAAAGAGACTCCTATCCACATAGACAACAATAGTGCTATCTCTATCACTGAGAACCCTGTGCAGCACTCAAGGACCAAACACATCAACATCAGGTATCATTTAATAAGGATAACTATGAAAAAGGATTAATTAAACTAGTCAAAGTTCATACAGATGAACAATATGCTGATCTGTTCACCAAAGCTTTTGATGAACAGAGATTTAAGTATCTGATATCAGCTATTGGGATGATTAACTTTGAGTAGACTTTTTATTAAAACTAATTCTAATTATTTCTTCTTAAAATATGTGTGTCCTAAGTTGTCTAGTTCATCACTTTCATAAGCTCATGTTTTCTTTGGATGTAAAATTCTTTTTGAAGACTTTCCTTAGATTCTTGAAAATTTCTGATACTTCGGAAGATAAGATTTTATCTTCGGAAGAAAAACATGTCTTTAAAATAAATAACTGTCTAAGAGATTTTACCTTCGGAAGAAGTAAAGATTCATCTTCCGAAGCTTAAAATTCTTATCTCAGACACTTATCTATTTTCAAGAACCTTTTCCTTCCGAAGCAAAATTAACCTTCGGAAGCTTTGTTTATTTTCATACAAAGCATTCAAGGGTTTATTTCTCTTCCGAAGCAAAATTATCAAGACTCTCAGGAAAATCTTCCGAAGCCATTTTAGCTTCGGAAGCTTTTTAAATCAAAACTTCCGAAGACAAATAAACTTCGGAAGCTTTTCGAATTCCAAGAAAACTACTTTTTGAGCAAAAGTAAACTACCTTTTCAGAGGTGGGACCGACTTTCGGATTTCAAAGTTTATCCTCTTTCATTAACTTTGGTTCAAATCCCTTTTCATATAAATACCCAACGGTTCCCCCTCTTTCCCACTATCTTCCTCAATTCTACTGTTTCTCTAACCTAATTCTCTAAACCGCCTTTGCTTTCTACCTTTCTTCACCCTTAAGCTTCTAAAATGGCCAACCTTAACCGCAGAAACAACCCTGATTTCTCCATGCAACTACACAGGCAACATAATCAAGTTGCTCTGTTAAGCTCTGAGAAAGATGCAAGTTTCTCAGAGATTTGCCAATTCTTGACTCTGTCAAACTACTTCACCTCCCTGACCATTGATCCTCCTCTATATGAGGATCAGTTGCTTGAATTCTGGAAGACCTGCCAAGAGGTCATTATGGATGGGGAGAAGGCACTGTCTGCCACAGTGCAAGGGAGGACAGTCTTCATCACTCCGGCCATCATTAACCAACATCTACAGCTGGATGATGAAGAAGGTGAGGTGTCCTTCCCAAAAGAAGCTGTAATCATTCTTTTGAGCAGATGGGCTATGAGGAGATTTCTCTGTAAAGACCTTTAGGAAAGGGAAGGTCTCATCCCAATGGAAATTCCTGCTCCATGTGGTTATCCACAGCTTGTCAAACAAGCATGGTGGATGGGACCAGATTCCTGAGGATCTCTCCTTCATGTTCATGGAATGGTTCAAGGGGTCAAGTTCAGGTATTCACAATTTGTATATACTAATTTACTTGCAAACTTAGACTCCTTAGAGTATTACATGTTTCCTAGATATGTTCAACACATTCTCAACTGTGAACTGGGCTCACAGTTGAGGGAAACAGGTAATATTCTTAAATTGGGACAGATGAAGCCCGGCATCTTTAAAATAATGAAGAAGCCAACTGTAGGCTTCTCTGGGGTAGAAACAGCCCTAGTCCCAAAAATGTTAGAGCTCATTGCTCAAGGTGACAACCTAGCAACACAAGCTAGTGTTGAACCCACACCTCTTTTGTCCCTACCATTAAAAAGACCACAAATCACCCTCACCTACCAAAGAAAATCCAAACGAACCCCTGCTCAGACTATTGAGTCTGTGCAGGCCCCCAAATACTCAACCTTACAGGAAGAAGTGGACACTAGAGCTCCCACTTCTCCTGAGGAGCAAACCACTCCCATGTTTCACCTATCAGGGCTGAGGTTCCTCAAGCTCACCCTGATGAGCTCAATAGCCCAACAACCTTAAGCCTTCACTCTGAGTCTCAACACTCAAGTGGACAACCTTCAGGGGACAGCTACCATCCCCAGCCTTTGGATCTCAACCAACCAATTCCCAACCTATCCTTTTACACTGATGAAGACTTAGGATTCAGTGAGTACCATGAGTCTCTCTTCTCCTCCCCTACTCAAAGAGAGATGAGTACCTCTGACTCTCCTCAGTCTATCCCCCATCAGTCACCTATTACTGAGGTGGACACTTCTGAACCTGTTCAGGATGTCCATATGGAAGAGGCTCTCACTTTTGAAAGTGATTACATCATTAAGACCTCAACCATGGCAACTCAGCCCATTGGCATCTCAACTGAGGCTGCCAGTGAGCAGAGGAAAACCAGCAGCCAAGAAACTCAAGCTGGTGGTGAGAGAGAGGACTTTGGTCCAATCATCTCATCCCCCAATGAATCTTCTGATGAAGATGAGGGGAATTTGAGACTAAAGGTGCAAAAACTGTCAAAAACATGCACCTACTTAGTCTCTAAGGTTAGTCACTTGGAATCTCAGGTGACTACCTTACAAAACAGGGTCAATGATCAGCAACTCCAGATTTCATATCTGCAGGAAAAACTAGCTGGGAGACCTTTAAGGAGAGCTCAACCAGGAACACAAGAACCTGTGGAAGTGATTGACTTATCCTCCAGCTCACCTATGCAAGTGGGTGATGCTACCAAAAAGGGGGAGAAAGTTGTTACAACCACAGAACCTGGGAGTTCTTCAGAGAGAATGGACATAGAGGACTCACCATCCTCACTTGCTGTTGTGCATTCTCAGCAACTTCCTCAAGTTCACATTAATGTGGACTCTATAGACTCTCTCATCAGGAGTCTCTTTGAGGAAGGCATACCAAGGGCTGTCTCATCTCCACCACTGGGAACTAGCAATCAAATCATAAGGTGGAGGTATGATGATGACAGAAGAGCCCTCATACTTCAAAGAGTTCAAGGCCAACAAGAAGTTTTTCAATTCCAAAGCCTGAGCTTTTATGAAAGACTGGATTTAGTCAACCTACCACTTGTCAATCCAAGCAATTCAAGACAAGCTGATAGGCTGGCTCAAAGAATCCAAGACAGGATCATGGCAGAGTTCTCTCTAAGAAGGAGACTTAGGGAATCAGGCAATGTCATCGGTCAACTGGATGTTGAGGTGGACCCTAAGATTAGTTTCATAGGGGAAACCTTGACTGAAGGCCCAGTGACAGAACCTGAGACCCCTGTCTCATCATCAACAACTGCTGCTGAGGTCCAAACTCCATCTGAGACACCTGCTGGTGAAGGTGTTTCTCAGCCTCTCTCTGGCCAGAGCATGGAAGCTACTCCAAGCAATGAAGGCCAAGCTTCAATCCACCCTGAGTCACAAAGGTCTGTTGGTGACAAAGGGAAAAGGATAATGACTCCTGAGGAAATTGAGGAGGAAGAGAGAGAGAGGAAAAGGAGACTAAGGGGAGAAAGTTCCACTGGGTCATCTAGCTTCATGCAAGCTGCAATCAGGGCTGCCCCCAGACCAAATACTCAGGATGATGAGTTAAGGGCAGTCAGGATTACCTACTTACAGACCAGGAACTATGACATTGATGAGATCATCTCCCTCCCCTTAGAAGAACTAAATGAACTGGCTGACAGAGAAGTGTCAAGAGAGTTGAAGGAGAAAGAGGATGCAATGATACTTCTCCAACTCAAAGAGGAGAAGAGACAGAAAAGACTTTACAAGCATGCTCCTACTCTCTCACCAGTTCAAGAAAGTCCTGCACAGGAAGATGTGGCTCCACAAGAACCTCAGGTAGATAAAGAGGAAGATAGGATCAAGATGATCAACTACCTGAGTGCCACAGGCTTCTATCAGGCAGATGCACTTCTCCCTTTGTCCTATGACTTCATTGAGTTCGAGTACTTAAAACAACTTGAGCTTGAGTTAGTCAAGGAAAGAAAGACAACCAAAAGGAAACTAAGGGAAGAAGCTGCAAAGTCAAGGGCCACCATTCAAAAGAATGCAAAGAAGTCTGCTGACAGACAAAGAATGGTGAGCTTCTTGAAGCTGTATGGATTCTCCGGAAGGAGACTTGGCCCCATGTCTCTATCCACTATGGATGAGCATATTAGGGTGATCAAGCAGAAGATTAAGAGTGGAGAACTTATTGACTTGCACTCTCTTCCAAGTCAAGTCCCACCTGAAGTGGAGGTCAAGTTTGAACAACCAGAGACACCTCAACCAGCACCTCCAGCTGAGCCCCAGCAAGCTTCATCTTCTGATCCTAGGCAGGGTCAAACTCCCTCTCCTTCTGAACCTGTGAGGGAGGAACACCCAACTGAGAAAGACACTGATGATCAACATGGTGCTGCAGACCAGTCTTCTCAGTTAAAGACAACCAAGAGGAAGAAGAGGATGGCTTCTAAACCAAAGACAAAGAAGAAGAAGCCAAAGTCATCTACCTCTGCACCTCAGGCTGAATCAGATCAACCTGAGGAAGTGCATGATGAGGCAGCCCAATCAACTCCTATTCAAGTGGCTCCTCTAACTAGTGAGACACCCATCTTATCCTGGACATACTCTACCAATCCAGAGAGATGGACTGTTATCAGAGATCAAGGTGTTGAGAATGTCTACTCATGGCAAGACATAATCAACTTACCTCTGCATGATCTCTTTGAGATGAGAAGATATTATGAAAGTCTTGATGATCCTGACCATCTCATGAAGAAAGGAATGGTCCTGATTGTACTGAAGACTACCAACATTTGAAGATCTTCCAAGTGTTTTGGTAGCATCAGCCTAGGGGGAGTTTGTAAGGATTCCTGAAGTCTGATGCAACCCAAAACAGCTTAAGTGTCTCAGCAACATGCACTAAGTACTGAAGTGAAGAATGCTTCGGAAGTTTTACACAAAGCATTAGAAAATACTCTAAGTGTAAAATCTTCCGAAGCCAAGACCAATATCTTCCGAAGCCAAACATGAAGTCTTCCGAAGCTTCAGAGACAAAGTCTTCCGAAGCCTCATCCTATGAAGACAGATTTCTTCCGAAGACTTTTAGTACACATGCTTTATCTGATGTACTGTTCCATAAAGCACCTTTTCCGCTGCATCTCTGTAAAGTCACCAACTTACATGAGTTGGTGAAAAGGGCCTTGCTTTTGGTAACTGTACATTGAGGTCTTGAGTATTCAACTTTCCACTTTATGTACTTTATCCTTTTTGTATTGTATAAGGATGTGAGCTATGGCATGTCATAGTCACAAGGTCAAAAGGCAGATATGCCTTTTGATCCTACAATTGATTTTGTTAGTGTCTAGTCAATTGTATCCAGCTGGCCTTCAAAGTATGGCCGGCTGTAGGTTGTAGTATAAGTATTTCAAGTTCTTGTATCTTTTCTTTATGCTTTGTAACACTTGTAAAAGAACTTGAGAAAGCAATATACTGCCTCCTTGAAACCCAACTCTCTTGTTCTGTCTCTTTACTTTACTTGTGTTCTTTGTATCACTTTGGTTACCCAGTTCACTGTTTGATTAGAGCTTAGTTATTCTCCTCATTGTGTTGTTGTGTTGTAATTGTGTTTAAGCCCTTAAACGATCCTGCAGGAGCACAAACCTGCATACATATTTCGTCTCACCAGCAAAAGTTAGAATTGAAGAGATAGATGATGAAACAGAAAGTAGCAATCATGTTACATGGAACACTTCAAAAAGATTGTTGTTGGATTGGCATGATCATGTACCTGAAGTGGAAAAATTAACTGGAAGTGGGCAAGGTGAAATTAATACTAATCACCAAGATAGTGATCACCTAGACCATTTAATCAATCTAAATCAAGATGACATAATGCAACAAGATAATGTAGAGCATGAAGTGGATTTAAACCAACATGAAATGGATACAAATCAGCATGAGTATAATAATATGGAGCATGAAGTAGATTCAAATAAGTATGAAGTGGATACAAATCAACATGAAGTGGATACAAGTCAACATGAGTATGATAATGTGGAGCATGAAGTAGATTCAAATCAGCGTGAAGTGGATTCAAATCAATATGAAGTGGATACAAATCAGCGTGAAATGGATACAAATCAGCATGAAGTGGATACAAATGAACATGAGTATGATAATGTAGAGCATGGAGTGGATTCAAATCAGCATGAGTATGATAATATAGATCATGGAGTGGATTCAAATCAGTATGAGCATGACAGTCTAGAGGATGATAGTGAAGATCTTGTAAATGACAGTGAGGATGATAGTGATTTCATTATTGATGTTCATAACAATGTGGATGATTATGAAGTGGACATGAGGACTTTAGATTAAATGTGGACTTGGATGTAATGGATAATGAGGTGTTGGAGGAGGGAGATGTTAATGAAAATGTGTTGGATAATGAGGTATTTGAAAGTGGTTCAGAATCAGATAAGAATGCTTCAAGTATCAGAAGACAAAAACTAAAATATCTAAGGAGGTCAAATGAAAATAATGCTAATTTTTACCTTGGTCAATTATTTGGAAGTAAGGAAGAAGCTAAAAGGTTGATTAGGGCTCATTCTGTTAAAACAAGAAGGTTAATTAAAATTGTCAAGGATGATAATCAAAGAGTTAGAGCGGTTTGTCATGGGAGTTCACCAACTAGTCAGGAGGGAAGCAAGGGACCAGAGCTGAATAAATATAAAGGTAAGGCACCAGTATTGAACATAGATAAAGACTTTAATGGTTCAAAGAAAAATGTTGGTGGGAGGGGGAAGAAGACAAATCCTCACCTATTTCAATTCCCCTGGGTCCTATTAATATCAAAAGTTAGTGGAACAGAATCTTGGATGGTGAAGACTTTAATTACTGAACATAAATGTCTTCAAACAAGATCTGTTCCTGCTTGCACATCCACTTTTCTATCACAACATATGATAGATCAAGTTCAAGAAAATCCAGAGATACCTGTAAGGGCTGTTCAAGATCAATTCAAAGGAGATATGAATTAGGTGTTTCTAAAATGAAAGCATATAAAGCAAAGACAAAAGCTAAGAAAGAATTTGAAGGGGATTACATCTCACAATATGCTTTGTTGAGGGATTATGTTAATGAGGTATGTGTTTCAAACCTAGGTACAACTGTGAAGTTAAAGGTAGAACCATGTGTGGATCCAACAAGTCAAACTAGAAAATTTAAGAGAATATATGTGTGTTTGGGGGGTTTAAAGCAAGGATTCAAAGCAATAGGAAGGGAACTACTTGGTTTAGATGGGGCTTTCATGAAAGGTCCTTTTCCAGGTCAAATACTTAGTGCAATAGGTATTGACCCCAATAATAGAATCTACCCTCTTTGTTATGGAATTGTAGAGGCAGAAAACTTGAGTTCCTGGACATGGTTTCTTGAATGTTTGTGTGATGATTTAGATATGGCAAGTAATTCAAACTTTACATTCATCAGTGATAGGGAAAAGGTATGTCTGTTAGGACCTGGTATTTGAACGAAATACCGAGTGATTGCGTGTTAAACCAACTCAAATAGTGCGGAATCCTATTTGATTGGCGATCCAATCAGTGAGAACACACGATGAATCAATCAAGAATTGATTTCAACGTCAGAAATCGATTAGGAACCGATCTGATGTGTTCTATGAACTTGGAGAACGATTTGGGAGGCTTCTGGACGGCTAGGGTACGTCTGGAGTCGTAATGGGATGAATTCTTACGTTTTCCCACGAATTGGGTCTATTTATAGGTTAGTATTGTTCAATCGTGCGACTGGGCCATAAGTATGGTTCAGTCGTGCGATTGAACCATGCGGTTGATTCATTCGCACGACTGAGTGTTCAGTCGTGCGATTGAGTCAATCTTATGTGTCAATATACGACTGATCCAGTCTCCTGGTTCAGTCGTGCGATTGAGTCAATCGTATGAAGTTATTCATGCGTGTGGTCCATTCGCATGGGCCATTCGCATGAGAACTTCATTAAGTTAAGTTTGAATGTTCTATTTAATATAACTTAATGTGTACTCATTCAAACATTTATAAACCCAATTCATTCAATCACAACTCATTAATGAAATATTAAACATTACAAGTAACAACCAATTCATGTCATTTCATTAATCTATTACAATTACATCAAAATCAGACAGACAAGTTCATTACATTACAAATCATGATCTAGGGACATACATGTATCAACAAACTCCCCCTTGGACCTAGATCTATCTATTCTCTTGTCTTCTGCATAACCTCCTATATCTCTTGTACTTTTCCTCTTTAGTGACTCCTGCGTGTATCTCAAAAGCAAAGCAGAGTCTTATGACGTTTTGGAATTGGAGGGCTTGTACAATATCTTGCGTGTCATAGAACAGTGGCCACTTATATAATGTGTAAACATCATTAGCAGATAAGTTGGTTAGCCACATTGGGTCGAATACCCTGATAGTATCCATTTGGCCCTCTCTGTTCAGGACTATGACCGCTTCAGCTGTTCTCCAATCGTAGTACCACCATTTAAAGTGGGGAGTGAAGTCCTGTGGCATTTCCCTTAGAGGGATTCTTGACATAGTGCGCGGAGGACTCCACTTCAGCACTATCTTTGGCTTTCCAGTCCTGGGATCAACTTCAGACCGTCTGATATACCTCGTAGGTTGTTGAGGTTTGAAGTTGACCCACCTGGTGTGGTACTCTTTCCTCAGGGCAGCCTCAAACCAGCCTGACATCTTCCTCGGGTCAGCATATAGCAGCTTAAGTTTAGCCAGCTGGTTGAGCTCAAAACCAGGTAGAGTCTTCAGATCATGTGGGAACCTGAAGTACTCTATGCCCTGCTCCCTCTTAACAGCATACGCGTTAAGGTCTTCAAAATATGCCCAAGAGATAATCCTGCCTGACACCTTATGGTGTTTCTTGACTTTGTAGAGCTTTGTGTAGGCATCTCTCTTTGGTGCAGCCCGCTGGGCTCTTACTTCCTCAAAACAGGCAGCCCATTCAGCCTTACGAATATCAACATCTGCATTGGAGGCTTGGGCTGTTTCTGCAGTCTTTTCTGCTTCTTGCTCCATCTTGTTGAGTACCTCAAAGGTATCACTGACTAGGGATTCACCCAAATTGGGGACCACATTTCCCTCGGCGTCAGCGTACTGAGGATACTCTTCAGCAGTGATGTCTTCAATCTCAACCTCATCAATGTCGTTCAGTTCCTCATCACTGGTTGAGTCCACTGTTGGAGCATCCTTCACGATTTCATCGGGATTGAGTTTGAACATTTCAGCTATTTGCTCATCGGACAGGTCGTGAATTATCTCCCCTTCTTCAGGGGTATAACTCACAGACCGTCTTACTATCCCTTGTAGGTCAAGAATCATAGTTAACTGAGTCTTGACCATTTGAAGGGGAGTAAAGTCAAACTCATCCCTCTGAAAGTTTGGATCTGTTTGATATAAACATTCAACACATAAATCATTAGTAATTAATCAAACAGACATACATTAACTTAACTTAATATATATAAACATTTAATACATTTGTTTTTCATTACATGATTCAAGTACAAAGTAAATAAACAAATAAAACATCTAATCAGTACTTTGATCCTGAATCTGTGGTGTGTCGCTCGGAGGAGCAGAAGTAGTGGATGACTGGTCTTGTCGACGTTTGGATCTGCGCTCCTGACCTGAGGCAGAGGCCGATGCAGCCGCATCCCCTCCGTCTGCCTCGTCATCATCATCGTGTCCTTCTGTCCTCTCCTCTTCCGTCTCCTCATCATCATCTTCTTCCTCATCATCATCCTCATCTTCATCATCATCATCTCCGTCGTCTCCGTCACCCTCCTTTAGCTTCAGGGGCTCATCCTTCGACCCCTTCAGCCTCAGCATGATCGTCTTGTTGGTCGACTCCAACTCCTCAATACGTTTGGCGGACTGAGCCTGAGTATCTTGGAGTTGGGCCACCTCAGCTCTCTGCTGGTCTATGACCCGAGCTTGCTCTGCCAATTGCTGAGATTGGGCAGCAGCCAAGTCGGTCAGTCTGCGGATCTGGGCCGCCTTCTCCTCGTCAGCAGCCAGCAGACGCATAACCATTCGGTTAAGCGCTGAGAGCTGCTCCTCTACCCCAATGTGAGGTAGAGTGAATCCATGTACCTGTGAGGGCTGGGCTGATGGTCCAGCCTGATGTGTGGTGGTGGTGGCAGTGGCTGTGGTGAATATGGGTCGGTGGGTCGATGGTGGTGAAGTGGGGGTGAATGGTCTGGTGATGGATGGGATAGATATAGTGGTGGTGGGTAAGGTGGTGGTAGGAGTAGTGGCTGTGGTGGCTGTGGTGATGGATGGTATGTCGGTGGTGGTGGTAGTGGTGGCTGTGGTGGTAGAAGTGGAAGTCACGAAGGTCAACCGACGCTTCTTCTTCTTCATCCCATGTGGTTGAGCCATCCGCTTCCTCCTGGTCCCGGAGGAAGTGGATGCTCCCCCTGCAACTCTGCTACCTGACCCCGGAACATAGTTGGGGTCAGTATCTCTCGCCGAGGAGTCCCTTGGGTGCTCACCGACCACCTTTAGCCCGTGGTCTGTGGGAACGACTTTGCTTCCCACAGTCCTGGTGAGGGGCTCCTCGTCTGACTCCTCCTCCTCCATGTCACCAGCGACAAACTCCTGATGGAAGCCGGCCATCTCTGCGACCTCTCCGGCAGTGGCTGACCCCGGGGGAATAGTCTCTGTATCTGTGCCTCTAGATGGGGCAGGCATGTCATCCCCGGCATCGCCACTATCATCATCATCAGAGTCTGACTCTGGTATAGCAATGTGCTCCACGTCTGAGTCACTGTCCTCGTGGCGCCACTTCCTCTTCGCTGGCGCCACGTAATCAGCCCGGGCCAGATGCCCAAATAACCTCCTGACAGGGGGCTTCACCTGCTTCCCCCTGTAAACCTTCATCCTGCCAAGAGTGGTGTCATCCATGACCTCGAGGATAACAGCATCCTCCTTCTCCTTCGGTAGGGAAGGAAGCTTCTGATCAATGATCATCTGTAGAATCTAGGGTACATACAGAAGCCTTCCTTCCCCTTACCCTCGAGGTTCTCCACTAAGTAGCTGAATATCATCCTGGAGAAGCTGAACGGATGGTTCAGCACCAACGCTGCGTAAGCGTTCTGGATCTGGTCCGAGAGCTCATCAAAACCACCCTTCCGTGATGCTATACACTTCAGCAGCACGTGGGCCAAGTACTTGAACTGGGGACAGAGGTTACTCTTGTTGAGTACCCCGGCGTTGATGTCCCCAGAGTACTTGGCTCTCATGAAGCATCCACGGACAGTGAGGGGGTGTAAACGTGTGGGACACTCAGCATCGTCCCCAAACTGAAGTACTATCCTCAGATCCTCCTCAGAAACGGTGATAGCCTCACCGAAGATCGAGCTCCTGATGCAGTGTGGCTCGGTGGATCGGTCGACTGATGCCCCAGCCCAAAAGGCCTGCTGCACTGATCTGTAAGGTGTGCAGGGAGTAGATATAGCATACGCGATCCTCGATCTCTGAAGGAACGTAATAATGCCAGCAAAGTCGGCTGCATTCCTGGAAGTCAAGTCCAGGTGAGCACAAATGTTGTGCTTAGTGCTCATATTCCAATTACCCGCCATCTGTAACACATAATAACATAGACGTTAGTTTCATTGGCTAAGAGTATAAAGCAACACTTAAACTTTGAATAAAACATTATCTGTCATGCGATTGGGAATGTACGACTGAAGACAGTCGTGCGACTGAATCATGCGATTGAGGTTCAGACGTGCGATTGACCTCATACGCACGACTGAGTGTGCGACTGGACTCATGCGCATGAACTCTTGTGCGGTTACCCTAGTCGTGCGACTGAGTCTCATTCGCATGGTTCAGTCGTGCGATTGAGTGATTCGCACCCTTCAGTCGTGCGACTGAAGTTCATCCGGACGACCAGTCGTCTGTCTCATTCGTTTCAGTCGTCCCAAGATCTAATCCACGCAGAACAAGTTTTAACATTCAATTAACCGGTTCTTTAGTGTCGCCTATACTTCCCTAATAACCTATTTTAACCAATTTTAACATATTACTTAGTTTTAATAGGTTATTAGGGTTTGACATTTGCGGTTCACTCTTCACAGTCGTGTTCATCCAATTAGGGTTTCATTCTATCAGATTTCGATGGAATATTACTTCAATATACCTGTAATATGATGAGCGAACGTTAGAATCTCAGAATCAGCAAGAAAAATCAAATAGAGAAAATTTGGGCAGAGTAACGGTACTATATGCGATTTAGGGCGATTTTTGCGAATGAAGAGTCTCTGCGACCGACTCCCCTCTATTTATATCATTCAAGTTCCAATCGTGCGACTGAGTTCATTCGCACCTTTCAGTCGTGCGAGTGGGACTCAGTCGTGCGATTGGGTCAGTCGCCCTTCTTCAGTCGTCCGACTGAAGTTCAGTCGTGCGACTGACTCACTCGTTCGCATTTAAGCATCCGATTGGACTAATCGTATGTTCCATTCGTGCGAATGGACTTCATTCGTATGGTTAGACCATACGTATGGTCCATTCGTGCGAATGGGTCATACTTAGTTAATTTTTCTGCTATTTTCCCAATTTACCTTTAACTCTTTTATATTAGTTTAATTAACGTTATGAACTATTGATCATCTCAGACATGATCGTTTTAATCTAGAAAACACATTGATCACCTCAGACGTGATCCTTTTAACCACTTTGGTCACCTCAGACGTGACCCTTTTAAAAATACTTTGTCACCTCAGACGTGACTGATATAACTTTTCAAAGAACATATGGTCATCTCAGACATGACCCTTTTAGTGAGTTTATTCCTTCTGATTTTCCTGATGTAGTCCGACACTGACTCAAGTTAAAACTTAAAACAAACGAACTAATTTAAGAAGTTAAACTAATTACATAATCAGACATATTTTTGGCTTTTTGTGAGAGATAAATCCAGAGATTGATATCTACGGATTTGGATCGGGAGTAGATAGCTTCAACTTAGGTTGATCACATCTGGACCAATTCAATTTTTGGAATCATACAGGCAATTCAAATCATTTGAGACTTGTTATAAAACCTTTTGATGCTCAAGTTCTCGGTGTTCATCCAGAGTCGTTAGCAACATAAGGAAATCATACTGAAACTCTTAGGTTTTCACATTGATTTGAACCTTTGAGAATGTAGCCACAATGATTGTCAGTATGTTTGTCCACTTAAATCCATACACAGACTTTTGACACAGACTGGTGACTTATTTAGGTGTAATTATTTCAACTAACACTTGTGGATCCCACACTTATATGGTAATCAACATCCCTCAGGAGCTTTTGAGCGGTCTACGGGTATTATTACAAGAAGAGACTATTCTTAGAGCTTTCAAAGAGAAGCCTGTCCTCAGGTCAGTGCCATCGCACAGCAGAGAGGCGGCAAACAACAATGAATTCTAGAATATCTAGGTTATGCTTATCCTCAGGTCAGTGCCATCGCACAGCAGAGAGGCACACAACCTATCTCCTTGTTAGAGCAGCTTATTTTATTTTGCACAAAATGCACCAACAACATAAGTCATTAGCTTTATTGCATTTGTCTTTCATTTTTTTCTTTGCTTTGCTCTAGTTATGGTCATCCGCACACATTTGTGGCGTTTAATTGCTCATTACCCCTTATTGGAATATTGTTGATTGTGTTAACCAGTGATAAGATGGACGCCCACAGTCAGTTGAACACTTTAGTTTTATCTTGAAATCACCAATCAGGTCTAGTTGTCTATTGTGTTGAATCTACCAACATATCATATATGGTCTAGCAGCCTCTAAGTCTACTTTCTTTGTGTCACCTTAGGAGTTGCCAGTTTTCTATCATCTTTCCTTTTGGTATTGCTTAGACTACACAGATTTATTACTTTGAACTTTTGCATATTACTAAAACTTAAATTTTAAAGTCCCTCTTGATTCGTTCCTGTGTACTATCATTTTCCAAAGGTATTGAATCGGTATCACAGATACAATCTACCTTATTTCAGCTCGCTACTCCTTCTCCCTCATTTTTTTTTTTATTTTTTTTTTTTTTTTTTTTTTTAATGTTATCTTGCTGACATATTCTCCCCCTAAAATACTAAAATCATTTCTGGTTTAATTATTTTAGGATTTTAATAAACAGCAAGAGAACATGAGTTTAAATAAAATAAACATCAAATAAACAAATCAAAATAAATAAAAATAAAATTTAAGTACTCGACATCGGACTACACATTTTCATCATCAGGAATTACCTCACTTTTCTTTTTAACACCGTTGACCTCTAATAAATATTGAAAACGTGGTTTATCAAAAGCTTTAGTATAGAGGTCAGCGCGTTGAAAATCAGTATTAATTTTAACCACATCAATTAAGTTCTTTTCAAAACAATCCCTTATGAAATGGTATTTAATACCGATGTGTTTGGTCTTAGGATGTTGGACCGGATTTTTAGTTACTGCAATTGCAGCAGAGTTATCAACAAAAATAGGAGTAGATGAGAATTTTAAACCATAATCCCGCATTTGCTGTTGAATCCAAATGATTTGAGAACAGCAACTTGCAGCAGCAACATATTCGGCTTCACAGGTTGACAAGGCAACCGATGTCTGCTTCTTACACTGCCAGGTAACTAATCTTCTCCCAAAGAATTGACACCCTGCTGATGTAGACTTGTAGTTCATCTTGCAGCCCCCGTAATCCGAGTCACTATACGCGGTAAGCTCAAAGTCATCATCATGAGGGTACCACAGTCCAAGTGTAGGTGTACCCTTCAGATAACGAAAGATCCTCTTGACCCCAATCAGATGGTTGACCTTTGGTTTAGCCTGATATCTTGAGCATAGACATGTAGCATACATAATATCAGGTCTTGAGGCAGTGAGATACATGAGGGATCCGATCATTCCTCGGTACATGGTGGCATCTACTAGATCTCCATTATCATCCGGTGCTATATCATGATTAGTAGCAAGTGGAGTCCCAGCAGCAGAAGCATTCTCCATGTCAAAGCGACTGAGAATGTCTCCTACATACTTGGTCTGATGTAGAAAGATTCCATTAGGTGTTTGATCCACCTGTAACCCGAGAAAGAACTTCATCTCCCCCATGGCACTCATCTCAAATTCTTTCTTCATTACTGCTTCAAACTCTTTACATAACTCTTCGTTCTTTGACCCGAAGATTATGTCATCAACGTATATCTGTACAAGCAGTAGGTCGCCATCCTTTTCTTAATAAACAGTGTACAGTCAATTACTCCCCTGCGAAAGCCGTGTTTCACAAGATGAGTTGAGAGTTTCTCATACCAAGCTCGAGGAGCTTGATGAAGTCCATATAAAGCTTTGTCAAGCTTGTAGACTCTATCCCGATGATAGGGATCTTCAAAACCCTCTGGTTGACTTACGTAGACTGTTTCTCTGATTTCTCCATGAAGGAATGCACTCTTTACATCTAATTGGTAGACTTTGATCTTCATGTACGATGCATAGGCAAGGAAGATACGAATCGCTTCCATCCTTGCCACGGGTGCAAACACCTCATTGTAGTCAATTCCCTCGACTTGGCGAAAACCTTGAACCACCAGTCGAGCTTTGTTCCTGATAATGACCCCTTGGTCATCCTTCTTGCATTTTAGTACCCATTTAGTGCCAATGACTTTAGCACCTTTAGGTTTATCAACTAGTGTCCATACACCTAACTTCTTAAACTGCAGAAGTTCTTCTTGCATGGCACTCACCCACGCCTCATCATTAGTGCTTCACTGACGTATTTTGGCTCAACCTGCGAGACAAAACATCGATAGGCACCATCATGAATGTAACCTTTTTCCATAACCGAGGCGTAATCAGCTGAGTACAACTGATTTCGGGTTTGTACTCCTGATCTGACATCTCCAATGACATTGTCAAGGGGATGATAACGTTTAGTCGTGATCCTGGAGTAGTAGGAACAGCTACCTCAGAGCCAAGATTATGAACATTTGGTTCTGCATCTGAGGTAGTTGGAGTTTGAGGTTCTGAAGTCGAAGGTGCATCACTCGTAGATGCTTGTGGACTTGCTGGTACTGGAACCTGTTCCTCCTGACTGTTCTGGTCATCTTCTTCAGCTTCATCTTCAGAGGAGGAGTCACTGTCGTTGACTACTCCCCCTGACTGAGTAGATGATTCTCCCTGTGTGCTAGATGGTGTATTCAGAATATCATACATCATCCTAGTTGCTAGCTCATCATCCGAGGGAGAGAGAGGTATGTTGAAGGATTTGAAGAATCCATCATAATCGAAGAAGTAGGCGGGTCCTTTTCCTGTAGGTGGTGTGGTATATCTCTGAACGTCGACATTACACCACACTTCTACAAGACCCGTTGATTATTGTAAACTCGCTTATTCGGTATGTTGTATCCTAGAAAGATTCCTTCATCTGCCTTCTCGCTGAATTTTCCTTCCTGCGTCTTCTTCAGAAGTGTACATGGTGCGCCAAAAGGTTCAAGATACTCCAAATTCGGTTTGCGTCTTTGGAGTAGCTCATAACATGTCTTTCCGTGGCGCTTGACTATTAGGACTCGATTAAGTGTATAACATGCATTTGCTACTGCCTCATTCCAGAATTGGATAGGCAGTTTCGAGTCCGCTAGCATAGTCCGTGCAGTCTCTATCAAGCTTCTATTCTTCCTCTCAGCAACTCCATTCATCTGAGGCGTGTATGCTGAAGTGAATTGATGAACAATCCCCTTTTCCTTGCAGTATGCCTCCATCCATTGATTCTTGAATTCAGTCCCGTTGTCTGAGCGTACTTGTCTAACCTTTAGCTTGTAGAGAGATTCCAGAGTGGTGACTAATTCCTTGAATGACTCAAATGTTTCTGATTTGGATTTCAGAAACATTACCCAAGTGAACCTTGAGTAGTCATCAGTGACCACAAAACAGTACAGATCGCCTGCAATGCTCCTTGTACTGACTGGACCAAACAGATCCATGTGAAGAAGTTCAAGAGGAAGTTCTATTGAATGAACTTTCTTTTCCTTATGAGACTTCTTTGTCTGTTTGCCTTTCTTGCAAGCTACACAAAAATCAGGAAGTTGGAAGTTCTTGACATTTACTCCTCTCACTAAGTCCTTCTGAATCAAGTGATTCATCTTCCTTTGACTAATGTGTCCCATTCTCCTATGCCAGGAGATTGAGTCCTTCTCAGTAGCTTTGATAGAAAGCACTGCACTTCTTGATCCGTTGGAGCAGCTGTTGACAGATCCAAGACATATAGGTCCTTATATCTTGAAGCAGTCATTAGTACTTGATCCTCTGGAATCATGTAGTCTTTCTTCAGCACGTAACACTTGTTGTTGTCGAAGATGACTTTAAATCCTTTATCGCAGATTTGGGAAACAGAAAGCAAGTTATTTTGAAGTTGTTGAACGTAGTTCACCTTATCAAACTTGACTTTCTGATTTCCCACTTCTCCCTGTGCTGTGATGTATCCTCCCTTGTTTCCTGCAAAGGAAACATGCCCTCCTTTTATTTGTTTGACATTTGATAAAAGGGCTCTATTTCCTGTCATGTGCCTGGATGCTCCGCTGTCTATAATCCACGTGTTAGTCTCAGCGCTATACCGAACACCCTGTGTTGTTTCAGAGGAGTTAGCCATCAACGCAGCATCAGACGTCTCTGGTTCTGGTGATTCTGACTTTTCTGAATCTGACTTGGAAGTTTCCTCCTTTGGTGTGTAACTGACTTCAGCTGCAGTTGTTTCTTCACTGTGTGACATTGCTATATCAACTGCTATATCACCTTCACTCGCAGAATCATCATCAAGATCTTCAACACTGGCAATGTTGGATTCTGGGTTGACAAATCTAAAACTCCAGTCCTGTCCTTCATCATCATGAGCAGTCAAGGCTTTTGGGTCCTTGTTTGATGAAGTAGAACTAGAGGTTTGCTTGTCTTGGTGAGTAAAGGATGAGAACGGGTTCCCATTACCCGTCTTCTTTGGTTTGACACATTCCCTTTTAAAGTGCCCTTTCTCTCCACAGTTGAAGCAAGTCACCTTGCTCTTGTCAAAACCAAAAGTAGTATCCTTAGTAGCTATCAAGTTCTGTCCAGTCTTCTTAACAAACTTTTTCGCCCTTCGGACAGCGCTAGCTAAGGCCCACATTATATCCATCCTTTCCAGCTCCATTTCATCTACCTGCTCGTAGTCTTCATCAGCCAAATGACAGTTTCCAATCTTCCCAGCCACAAGTCCATCATATGAATGAACCACAGCAGCGAGAAGATCCATATGCTCTCGTGCTACTTCTACGGTCACATTACCGAGATTCTCGGTCTTCAATTTTGTAGCACTTGCTTCTGATCCAATATAATGGGTACATGACGACCCTGACGTGTCTGATCCAGAAGTAGAAGCATGTGAAGGACCTGACGAGCTAGACACAAATGCTGTCTGGAGAGGTGCTCCAGAAGTCTTAGGTTGAGGCGTGGCATTGTATAAAGCTGGGTTTTGTGTATATGATGACTTCTGTGCTCTATACTTCATCCTTAGCGCTTCTTCACGTAGTCTAAGAATAAAGTCATTTATATCCAGCTTTATAAGTATTCCATTCTGTCTAAGATTAGACACGAATGAGGCCCACTTGTCAGGCAATCCATCAGCGAAGTTGCTTACTTTTTCTTCCATAGTTGTCTCCACTCCATGTGTATGCAACTCGCTCATCAAGTGGTAGAATCTGTCTATGACTTCATCTAACCCCTCGTTACCAATTGATGAGAAGTTATCGAATTCCTTCTTTAACTCCTTTGCTTTGATTGCCTTTAACGATGCATTCCCATCATACCTTTTCTCTAACTCATCCCACAGTTTCTTTGACTGCTTGTTCTCTGAGTACTGGTGGAATATATCTTTGGGGATCGACTGAGTTATCATAGCATAAACTCTTTTCTCAGCATTATACTTTACTTTCTGAGCATCAGTCATCCCACTCAACGTTAGTTTCACTCCATCTGCTCCCACCGGTGTACTATACCCTACTTCGATGGCTTCCCACAGATTAGGATCTACTCCATTGAGGTAGATCTCAAAACGTTGTTTCCAGTGAGGAACTCATCTAACGTCAAGAGCTTTGGTGGTTTATTGTGAATACCCACCTCACTCTCAAGCAGCAGCAGGTTCTGTATTCTTGAGTCTTTCCCCGCAGTAAAGGCTGACATCTGATCTTCCATGGTTACTAAACTTAGAGTCTAATCAAATCAACTTTAACTGGTGCGACTGAAGAATGCGAATGGTCCTCTCGTGCGAATGAACTCTGCGAATGGTCCAACCGTGCGACTGAACAGGGCGAATGGTTCAGTCGTGCGAATGAATCTGGTTCGTGTGAGCTATGCGAATGAAAGGGTTCAGTCGTGCGAATGAGGGTGCGACTAGGTCCAGTCGTGCGAATGAGCACTGCGAATGAGTCTAGTCGTGCGAATGGGTCACTCGTGCGACTGAAGCTGCTGTTTTGCGAAAATTTCTAGGTTTGACGGGTTTCAGCCGTAAAAATTCGAAATTTTGCAAGTCCAAATCGTCTCAGTTCGTAGAAACTGAACTTTGATGAGCAGGGAACGTCCAAGATCACTTTTGATGCAAAAGATTGCGTTTTTCGTGCAAAAACACAAACTTTTATGCAATCTTGATTGAATCAACACGAAATCAAGAGCCAAGGCTCTGATACCACTTGTTAGGACCTGGTATTTGAACGAAATACCGAGTGATTGCGTGTTAAACCAACTCAAATAGTGCGGAATCCTATTTGATTGGCGATCCAATCAGTGAGAACACACGATGAATCAATCAAGAATTGATTTCAACGTCAGAAATCGATTAGGAACCGATCTGATGTGTTCTATGAACTTGGAGAACGATTTGGGAGGCTTCTGGACGGCTAGGGTACGTCTGGAGTCGTAATGGGATGAATTCTTACGTTTTCCCACGAATTGGTCTATTTATAGGTTAGTATTGTTCAATCGTGCGACTGGGCCATAAGTATGGTTCAGTCGTGCGATTGAACCATGCGGTTGATTCATTCGCACGACTGAGTGTTCAGTCGTGCGATTGAGTCAATCTTATGTGTCAATTATACGACTGATCCAGTCTCCTGGTTCAGTCGTGCGATTGAGTCAATCGTATGAAGTTATTCATGCGTGTGGTCCATTCGCATGGGCCATTCGCATGAGAACTTCATTAAGTTAAGTTTGAATGTTCTATTTAATATAACTTAATGTGTACTCATTCAAACATTCATAAACCCAATTCATTCAATCACAACTCATTAATGAAATATTAAACATTACAAGTAACAACCAATTCATGTCATTTCATTAATCTATTACAATTACATCAAAATCAGACAGACAAGTTCATTACATTACAAATCATGATATAGGGACATACATGTATCAACAATGTCTAACTATAATATATGTTTATATTTTTTTGTTTCCTAATACACATCATAACATGTTTTAAATGTTGGACTAAATAGGGTATTCTTCCTACCATCATGAAAGTGTTCCCTTGTGCTGAGCATAGATTCTGTCTCAGGCACATACATGAGAACATGAAAGGATCTTTCAAAAGGAAACTTTACAAGGATATGCTATGGAAATTGGCAACATCAACAACTACAGTTCAATTTCAAAATGCAATGGATGAGTGAGGAGGTTTAACAATGATGCCCATGTGTGGTTGTCCAACATCCCACCAAAACATTGGTCAAGGTCTTATTTCTCTGGTATGAAGTATCACTATTTCATTGATTTTTAGTTATAATGTGTACTTTTACATTTCAAATTACATTTTCTTTATGTTCTTAGGCAGGGCATTGTCAGATGAGTTGCGAAACAACATGTGCGAGGTGTTTAATAGCAAGATAGTTGAGGGCAGGGACAAGCCCATCATAACAGCCCTTGAATACATTAGAGAGTATCTAATAAGGAGGATTGTGACTGTTTTGAAAATTATTAAAAGGAGTGAAGGACTGCTCACACCCACCAAAATGTCTGAAACAATTAAGAAAGAGGCTACAAGATACTCTGTGAGTTTGAATGGTGAGGATCAGTATCAAGTTAGTGGACCAAATGGGGACCAATGTGTGGTGGATATGACTAGGAAGTTATGTGCTTGTAGAAGATGGGAAATTACAGGGATGCCATGCAAGCATGCAGTTGCAGCTATTTGGAACAAAGCTGCCAATGGGCAAGAAGTTGGGGTGTTAGAAAGTTGGTTGCATCCAGTTTACACAATGAATAAATGGAAACAAGTTTATAGTTTCAAAATAACTCCAATCAATGGCAGGTCTTTGTGGGAAAAATCATAGGTCCCTACAACACTAACTCCACCAACTCATCATAAACAAGTGGGGAGACCCAAAAAGGAAAGAAAGTGATCAACATTTGAAATGGAAGACATCACCAAGGGAGGGAGGTTGTCTAAAAAGAACAGTACTGTAACTTGTGGCAAATGTGGAAAGAGGGGCCATAATAGCAGGACCTGCAAAGGTCCAGAGGAACAAGGTTAGGATGTGTTGTCTGGTTTGTGTTTTGGAACATTTGTTTTAGAATGTTTGGTTGGTCTTTTGAACACTTTGATTAAGCATGTACTGTCTTTTGGAACCTTGTTTTATTGTGCACTCTATTTGGGAACAATGTAACTTTGTACTAAATGATAATGTAGGTTGTTTATGTCATTTTAAATTATCTCTGTTGTTTGTGCCATATGTAAGTATTGCATCTACCAAACTCAGTATAATACCAACATCACAACTGGATCAATTTACTCTAAAATTATCTCAAAATATGATGTTTCCCATTAGATATCAAACCATTAGTACAAGTGCATTATTACAACTGAAACATTACAGCTAAACATCACAATTACAACTTAAGAGCAATTACAACCACTATGAAGCTGATCCAACTAATAAGTAAACATGTCTTCCATTTTTTTTCTTTAGCTTCACTTGTTTTCAGCTTTTCTTCAAGGTTGTTCTTTGCTTACAGAAGTCCTGGAATGATGTCCATGGATCTTTCACACATTACGGGATCAAACCATCCAAAAAATCGACACTTTGATATTTGACAAGCATAGAAACGTCGACCTGGGTTACGGGGAGTCCATGATGTCACGATCACTGCCTCTTTTCCACAACGACAAAACACCATCGTCAGCTACTAAGGTCAATTTGATGATGAGGTGGTTCTTGCTTGTGAGCCCTAATTTTGAAAATCACATATGCATATGTGAAGTGAAAGAGGGGTTAAAAGGGTGAATTGGAAGAAAGGGACACGAAATGACAGTTTTGCCCTCATGTGCGTGGCACATGACATAAGATAACGTTTAAAATTGACGTCCGTTAGGGTAAAGGACGAAACATGTAACACAACTTAAATGTAAAGGACAATCCTTGTAATCTCCTTAGTTAAAGGACAATTACTGAAATTTGTTATAAACTTAAAGGACGAAAACTGTAATTTACTCATATTTATACTTTTATAGTTCGTGAAGAACCTTGCGCTTCATTGACTCTAAATGGGTCGTATCGTTTTATATAGATTGAATAGACTTAATTTTATTTCATGACATGGTTTATTAATCTTGATCACCATTTAATTTTGTAGCTTTTTAAAATATTTAAGATGACGTCATAGTTCTCGATATGATGCCAATTATACGACATGACGTAATATTCCATACAAATCTACTATATAAATCGTAATGTGTAAAATCTTATTATCGATTGATTCTATTTTCAATCATTTGTTTAATTAATTAAAACATAACGTTAACAACATCGATCTGAGACAATAACTATTTTATGGGTCGAGGGTTCTAACTATTAGGACAGTAAGGATTTTAATTACTATTTGCAGGACCGTTTAAGTGATGGTCACTTACAACACAACACACAATGAAGATAATATAGTTAATACACTTAACAGATCAAATAGAGAACTGGAAACAATATGGTATGATACTTAGAACACAAGTAAATATAAGACAGAACAAGAACAAAACAATACAAGAATATTGGTTTTCAAAAATGTTATATATTGCTCTCAAGTTCTTTTACAAGTGTTAAAGCATAAAGAAAAGATACAAGGACCTGAGATACTTTATATTACATCCTACAGCCGGGCATGTTTAGAAAGCCAGCTGGAAATTTTTGATCTAGACAACAGTAAAATCAAATGTAGTGTCAAAAGGCAGATTGTCTTTTGACTAGTGACTATAACATGTCATAGCTCACATCCTAATATATTACAAAAAAAGATAAAAGTACATAAAGTAGAAAGCAATATACTCAAGACCTCAATCTACAGTTACCAAAAGCATGGATCTTTTCACCAACTTGTGTAAGTTGGTGAGTTATCAGAGTTGCAGTGGAAAATGGTCCAGCTTTATGAAAAAGTAAATCAGGTAAAGCATGTATCAAAAGTCTTCAGAAGAAATCAGTCATCGGAAGAAATCAGTCTTCACTTCTTGGCTTCGGAAGACTTTGTCTTTGAAGCTTCGGAAGACTTTTTCTTTGAAGCTTCGGAAGACTTTACTTTTGGCTTCGGAAGATATTGGTCTTGGCTTCGATAGATTTTATACATAAAATAATTCTGATGCAGGATGTAAAACTTTCGAAGCATTTCTACTTTGTACTTAAGTGCATGCATGCAGGAGAAATTTTGAATGTTTTAGGTGCATCAGCCTTACATGAAACCTTACAAACTCCCCCTAGGTGGATGCTACCTGTTGGACCAAAAGAACCAATGAGCCAGATCAGAAAAACCTTTAAGTCTCACAGACATCACAACAACTGAAGTGATCTACATCAGCTGAAGACAAAGTCTGAAGATAAAGTCTGAAGACAAAGTCTGAAGACAAAATCTGAAGACAAAGTCTGAAGACAAAGTCTGAAGACAAAGTCTGAAGATAAAGTCTGAAGACAATAGCTGAAGACAAAGTTTAAAGACATATGCTGAAGACAAAGTCTGAAGACCAAGTTCTCAAAAGTTGTCTAAAACAGTTGAAGTAGTTTCTTTCAGTAGTTGTAATGTTTTACTTTTCAGTAGTTTCTTTTCAGTAGTTTTATTATTGTAAAACATCTGAAGTTCTTACACTTCAGATGTTATAAGCTTCAGTAGTTGTAATTGTAGTTTATACTTAGCTTTTTGTGAAGGTGTCCTCAGTTGTTGTGGACATCTTCAGTAGATTGGTTTATTTTCAGTAGTTTGTATAAATCAGTTAGATGTCAGTATCAAGTGACATCAGCTGACGTCACATTCCTTTATAAAAGGAATGTTGACCTAATTGTTTTGTAACCGAAGCATTTGCGTGAATGAAAATCTTCCATTAACAGAAAAATTCTCTCTCTATAATCGTCATAGTGTGATTGAATATTCATACTTGTCTTGCTTAAATTTGTTCTAATTTCTGTTATATTCCGCTGCAAATTCTAATCTAATTGATCAAACTAGATCCGATCCTATCAAATGGTATCAGAGCTGGTTAATCATTGATCGATTTAACAATTGATCATTGAAACTGCTCTTTTGATATCTAAGTTTGATCGAATTAGCAAATTTGCAAGAATTGGTTATAGAGTTTGATTTTCTGTTGCATCCGGTCAGTTAATTTGAGATTCAAATTGTGTTGTTGAGTTTTTGAGCTAGAATTATTAAATCTCATTGAATTTGCTTGAATTGGTGAAAATGACTACATCAATCAATGATCCTCACAATACTAGCTCCTCAACAAAGCCTCCGATGCTTGTTAGGAGTGAGTATAACATATGGCAACGCCGAATGCTCCATCACCTGTCTGTTAACAGTTCAGGTTGTTGGAAGTCAGTGGTTCATGGACCATATAAGCCTATGGTGAGTAATCTGGAAACCAATGAGATGGTTCCGAAGAAGAAGGAGCAATATTCTGATGCGGATCTAAAACTGTTTGAAATTGATGCTAAAACCCATGGAATTCTGGCCATGGCACTGCCTAATGAAATCTACTCTGGGCTTATGCATCATGAAACTGCTCATGATCTCTGGGTTGCTCTGAAAGAACAATTTGGAGGAACTGATGAGGTCTTAGCAAACAATAGAGAAATCCTTGCCCAGCAATATGAGACATTCTCTCATAGAAAGGGTGAGTCACTGACTCAACAGTTTGAGCGATTTTCCTGTTTGATATCTGTGAATCCAAGGATCGTCAACAGGAATTATCAGTGTGAATCGATGTCAAGTCAACGTTAGCGGAATTAACGTTGATTTGGTTTAATTGTATTTAAGCAACTTTAAATATCAATGAAATATCAAGAACACACGAAACAAAACACAATTAATGATTAATCAATATTTTATTGTAATGTGTTGTTGATTACAAAAGAATGAATGTACGATATCAATGAATGCTATGATGTTGTATATGTTTTTGATGATCGAAAGACTTTTGATGATTGTTGTAATGCTATTGCTGTTCTCAATCAATCAATCGTCTAAATCAATCGTACTTGAATCGAAACCTAGGATCCATATTTATAGACAAAGCAGTTTCAGTTATAGGAAACACCAGATCTCTTGGGATTTGATTTGTTTCTGATAAGAAATCATCGGATTTCTCGGGATTTGAATAACCGCCTTGTTGACTTGTTGACTTGTTGACTTGTAACACTTGTATTATGCAAGTGTTTGGACTCCGCAGAAATATTGTCTTCAGCAGATGTTTTGTTCTTCCGCAGATGTTTTGTTCTTCCGCAGCATTTCTTGAAATTCCACTTGGAACTCCAGTTGACTTGTTCATCCGTAGATGATCTTCGAATGTTTTGTTACTTGTAAAATATATATCTACGGAAGAACGAAATGTTCATCCGTAGATGTTTCTTACACTTGGTCAATTTCAGTAATTGACCAAGTATTATGTTTGTACCTGCAACCATACATAAATCAACACATATATAAATGGGTTAACCTATATATTTAATGCATACACAATAATGAAATACAAAAGTTCATTACAGATATTAATTCAAGTACTAAGCCTATACATAATGACTAGATCTACTGATTCTAGACCTAACAATACTCCCCCTTAGGCTTAGCTACTTGCAATCAGTCCTTCAAAACTGCAAGATCTTTGATTCTTGCGATCATCTTGTTGTAGAAGTAGGAGACAGCAGTCTTCTGATCATCATACTTATAGTTGATCTTCATCTTGCTGATCTTCTTCAGAGTCTCATAACTAATTCCCAGAACATCTTCCTCTGTAGTGAGTGTGTCTAACACCTTGTTGTTATTCACCACTTCTAGCTCATCTTGTTCTGTTATTCTTAGTTCTGTTACTTCATCAAATGTTGTTCCCTTCAGTAGTCCAGCATTAAATCTTCTTCTTTTATATGCTTTGGCATGTAGTTTGTCTACTACTTGAATCACATGAACATGTAGGAACAGATCATTTTGTGCTTTTTCATCAGACAGCTTGGGAAAGAATTTGTCATTTAGGTATGAGGTGTAGCTGGGATGGAGCAGTTTGATTTCCACAGGATCAAAGATTCTGATCTTTTCAGCTTTCTTGTTCTCAGCATTTCTCAGTAGGACCAACTCTTTTGTCTTCTCAACATATCCCCATTCAGTGATTGGGTATGTGAATTGAGTCCCTTCAATGCATTTAAGTGCTGCTTTGTTTTTGTTGTTGTAGCCAACCCTCTTCAAGAATTCATCATCTACATGTTCTGAGGCATTGGACTTGTATCTTTTGAGCCCTTTGATTCTCTTCTGATGTTCTATATCTTCTCTTTTAGCTTCTATCAGCACATCATCTTTAAATTTTGTCTTCAACTTTCCCACTAGAGTTGAGAAGTCTCTTCCTCTAGGGTGAATTGGATAATTGCTGATGATTAAACTTTGAAGATCTCTGATGTCATTCTCTGGCAGACTCACCACTGAGAGTACATCATGGAAGTATTCAACTCTTCCAGATGTTCTTTTAATAACAGCACAATCCCAGTCTGGATCATATTTCCAGGCCATGATCTTGTTTTCTTCCGCAGAGCTGGGAGTTGTGAGATGATCTATCAGTTGTATTAGAGTGGACTTTTGCTCAGTTATCTCTCTAACTGCAGTCCCAAGTGGCCATACTTTTCCGGGGATGACTTCTCTTGGCTCTCTAATCAATTTCTCTTTTCCTTTGTGCTGATCTTTAGGTTCAACAGTTATAGGTTCAGCAGGAATTTTGCTTTGTTGTTCATAAGATGGATGTGGAGCTTCAGTTCTGAATTTTACCCCAGTATCTAGCTCAACTTTCATCACATGCTCCATCATCCTTCTGAGTTCCCCTACTGTTCTTCCTTTAAGCTCATGAGGTTTGTAGTTATGTCCTTGTAACCAGCAAGTCATGTTGTATTTGCTCAGCTTGGCTGTGTCACAATGTCCCAACTCCTTCTTTGTGTTTTGAATTGATTGAAAGGTGCTGAAGGCTTCATAATCACAGTTTGGAATCATAAAGCATGCAAGCTCAAACTCTTTTAACAGGTTCTTCATCTCTGTCATGTTTAGTCTTTCAACCATGTCATAAGGGAAACCATGGTTTATAAGTGTCATGAACATGGTTGATTCAGGCCTCTCTTCAAGTATGTCACTTGTAGTCAGAAGATCATCAGCCTTTGAGACTTCTTGTTTTGGAGGAGAGTCTTCTTTGATTAATTCTTCCCATTCTTTATCACTTTCATCTTTCTTTTCAGAGATGGGCTTCTCAGTAGATAAGGTCTATTGAGGGGGTGTGTTCAGGAGAAGTCAGCTTTTGTTTCTTTGAAATACTTTCATTAGTTGGCTTCTTTTCAGTAGTACCAAGGTACTTTCTTTTCCTTGAGTACAGATCATTTCTTTTGATGCCTCAGGACTTTGTTTTGTTTGAGCAGTTGAAGCCTTAGCATAAGATTCCAATGAACTGATCTTCAGTTTAAGTTGCTCAATTTCTTCTTCTTTTCTCTTTATTATGTTTGACTGAGCAGTCATAGTGCCAGATGCTTGTTCAAGTCTCTTCATGATCTTTTCTTTATCTTTCTTCTCAGTCTCTGCTGACTCTATAAGCTCAGCTTCCTTGTCTAGCAGAGCATCAATGACTTCTTTATCACTTTGAGCATCTTCTCTCAGTCTCTTTATTCTTGCTTGCTGACTTATCAATTCTTCATCCTTTTCTTTTATTATGCCCTTCAGCTCTTGTATTCTTGCCTTTCTTTTATTTGATTTGAGCACCAGCTTGTTGTACTCAGCCACCAGATAACTTTTGCTCACAGGAATGTCATCATCACTCAGATCATCTTCATTATAGGCAATCACATCAACCTGATCTGCTTCTGTATCTCTTTCCTGATGCTGAGACTCAATCTCATCTTCTTTTACTTCCTCATGATCAACACTTGCTGAGCTTGACTTTGGTTCAGTGGCTTGATCTTCATGCTCTTGAAGAGTTTGTTGTTGTTGCTGATCAATCACTGGAGAAACTTGTTCAGTTTCATTTGAATGCACAGGGGATTCAGTCTTGGATAATGACAGTTTGACTGTACTTGCTTCTGAGACTAATTCTGTCTCTCCAGTGTAGATGCTCTCAGTATCTGAATTTGGAAGTTGTTGGTAGAGTTGCATCTGAGGCTGAATTGGTGATTGGGGTTGAATGGGAGAGATTGGTTCAGTATTTTGACTGGCAGGTGATTGTGTTTGGGTGTTTGTTGTTGATGTGGTGATAGATGGAGGATTGGAGAGATAGGTTCTGTATTTTGGCTGGCTGGAGATTGAACTTGGGGTGTTTGTTGTTGTTGTGGTGATAATGGAGGATTGGAGAGATAGGTTCTGTATTTTGGCTGGCTGGTGATTGTGTTTGGGGTGTTTGTTGTTGAGGTGATGCTTCTGGTGATGGAGTGTCTTGAGCAGAGCTGGTAGCAGAGCTCTCTTCCTCATTTTCCCAAACAAGCTCTTGAGGTATGTCTGCATTAGCATCAATCACATGAGCAAACATGTCTATGTCTCCTCCTTCATATCTCCCTGAGATTTTGTTCAGCACAGATCTGCCAAGGTGTGCTTGGATAAACACACCACCCTCCACAGATGTTCCAGGCAGGTCTGCATTAATGATGAGCTGAATGAACCTTGGAAACATATACATCTTATCAGCCTTCTGTACTCTAATGTGATCACACAAACAATTAAAGATGTACTTTGAGTAGTTGTAGGTCCTTCCCTCAAAGATGCCAATGATACCAGATGATATATGTCTTGAAAATCTGTCAAGCCCAGATTTTCTGTTTGACATACACTTCAGATAAGTGTGACACAAAAATCTGTATGGCTTACAGAGTCTTCCCTTCTTGATTTCTCCCTTTTCAAAGTCTCCATCATACCCCATTAGAAGAAAAACCTTTTCTATGTATTCATTATCAAATACATCAGGGTGTCCAGCTTCAACATCTCCCAGTTCTAGTACCCTTCTTATTGTTTGTTCGTCTATTCTCAGCCTTCGATTCTTTACTTCTGCAATAATTCCTTCATCATCTTCTTCTATATGTGCAGAATTCCAGAAATCACTGATATGCGAGCGATAAATCGTTGGCTCTGCAGATAATGCATAGAAAACCCTTGATCTTCTCAAATATCTCATAATTTCTTGACATCCTTCTGACACAGGATCGTCAGGGTTCAAGAAAGCACACACATTATGCTCTTTTGCAAATCGTTGATCCATCTGTTCATAAGAAAAGACTTCGTTAGAATCACATTATTGATATAAGAATACGAACAGTTGTGAGATAAAACAAGAATCAACTTGTTCATTCTTGATGATTACGACATGTTTTACCTTAATAAACGCTGATTAAGAACACAGATATATGTTTGCTTAAGGTTTGATTTGATAAATTTTGAATGTTGAGAAAGTGGGAAAAATTTGTTGAGTGAGATTTTCTAGGTCTGAAAAAGTGAGCTGAAAAAGTGAATAATGCATTTGACAAGTCAAATCTCTTTATTTATACCCTCAGACATATTAATTTTCTCGGATTTATTCAGTGGGTCCCACATTGTACTCTTCCGTAGAAGTAATTTCACATTAATTGTGATCCACATTTACTCTTCCGTAGTACATCTACGGATCAACAACTTCTACTGTTATTGATCTTTGTTTATCCGTAGTTTACCAATCTACGGATAAACATTAATATACTAATATTGATTTACACACAGTTGTATGTATGGCCCAACTCCATTGGTTGAACCAATTATTGCTATAGGACCTCGTTGGCTTTGTATACATGACAATTTAGTACAAGGAAATTTAAAATAAATTTCATGTAACCAACGGCTAATGTGATGCTCAGGTTTCAATTTCTTCAAATTGATAAAGATATAGACATTGCTGCTGCTGATATAGATGCTTTTTCATGAATACTACTCCCCCTAAATTTGTGATTAATGATGAACTTAAGCATTTATCATAAATTTCTTTAAGAGGAATAACATAAACTCTAAATATATGATAATGATCAGATACACTTAAGATGGGATCATACTATAATGCTAAGCCTCTTCCTGATTAGTTATGTTGTATAGTTGATGCTAGAACAAGTTCTGATTGCAAGTATATTGTCCTTATAAATCCATACAAGAGCTCATGTATCAACTAGGCTTGCTGTTTATCATGTTTTATTGTTTTAGAAATAACTGTCATGGACTTCACATTTGATTCACAAAGGTGTTGTCCTCCCTTTGTAAGTCAAATCATCATTTTTTCACACTTAAGACTATGTACTTTAAATTATAATAGCTATCTTGAGATGTGTTTGGCATCTCATTGATGCGATGTTGATAAAGCTCAGGATAATATACAGTTGATCACTTAGGATTCTTTTGAGAGCTTTAGATATGATCATCATCAGGTCACCAGGTCTTTACTCACGTAAAACAGAGGTGCCTTTAACCCAGGTCTTTGTTCACACAAAACAGAGGGATGATGATGAGCATGATCTTTTCACCTTTGATACTGATATTCAGTATGGTGATCATACACCCAGGTCTTTGTTCACACAAAACAGAGGGAGTATGATTTGCAAAGATAGATAGTATAAAGTGTTTTACATAGTGTGTTCAGATGAATGATTTGATCACATTAGGATAAGACTCACTTTGTTTTCTCAAAATGAAGTTTCCCACAGACAATTATGACAATATTATGTTTTGCAAGCACTAAGATTTGTTTCCACTCAAGTTGAACCTACTCACATATCAAGAAACTTGTTGAGATATATTGTTATTTGTTTATGCAGAAATAGGCAAAGCTATAGTTTACTATCATTTCCCATGCATAAGGCATACTGATGCATTATTGCACACAGCATGTTGTTTGTTTGGACTTGATTTAATCTAAGTTAATCATACCTAGAGACTCAATCAGAAAATTAAATCTGACTGAATCAAAGGCTTTAGTGAATAAATCAGCAAGCTGATTTGATGTATCCACTTTGACTAACTTGATCAATCCCTTTTCTGAGCAATCTCTCAGAAAATGATACCTAATCTCTATATGTTTTGTTTTACTATGTTGCACAGGATTAGCAGTTATAAACATAGCAGCAGAATTGTCTATATAGATTGAAGTTTGAAGAAAGTTGTAACCATAGTCAAGCAATTGGTTTTGTAACCAAAGTACTTGAGAACACCCGGCTGAAGCAGCAATGTACTCAGCCTCAGCTGTGGATACAGAAACATTTTTTGTTTCTTGCACTGCCATGACACTAGCCTGGGTCCAATGAATTGACATCCACCGGTTGTTGATTTTCTATTGCTGTTACATCCACCATAGTCACTGTCTGAGTATGAGTAGAGTGTAAAGTCTCCATCCTTGGGATACCATAGACCAAGTCCTGGTTTTCCCTTGAGGTATCTGAAAATTCTTTTGACAGCATTGAGATGTGACTCCTTTGGATCAGATTGGTACCTAGCACATACACACACAGCAAACATAATATCAGGTCTACTGGCAGTTAAGTACATAAGTGAACCTATCATGGATCTAAATAATTTTTGATCAATAGATTTTCCAGTGGGATCAGGAGCAATCTTATCAATTGTTGATGCTGGTGTTTTGCATGAGGATACTTCAGCAAGATTGTATTTCTTCAGTATTTGATGTATGTATTTTTCTTGATTGATGAATATTCCATCTGCTTTTTGATGAACTTGAAGGCCAAGGAAGAATGTTAATTCACCCATTGAGCTCATCTGAAATTCAGATTTCATCAGCTCTTCAAAATTCACACACAATCTCTTATTAGTTGATCCAAATATAATGTCATCAACATATACTTGAACTACTAAGAGATCTTGATGTTCTTGTTTGAGAAAGAGTGTCTGATCAATTGTTCCTCTTTTGTAGCCATGCTTGAGTAAGAAGGATGATAGTGTTTCATACCATTTTCTTGGTGCTTGATGAAGACCATACAAGGCTTTATCTAGTTTGTATACCCTGTGAGGATAATGAGGATCTTCAAATCCGGGGGGTTGAGACACATAAACTTCCTCATCAATTTTTCCATATAAGAATGCACACTTGACATCCATTTGATACACAGTGAATTTCTTGTATGATGCATATGCCAAGAACACTCTTATTGCCTCAATTCTTGCAACTGGTGCAAAAACTTCATCATAATCTATGCCTTCTTCTTGAGTGTATCCTTGTGCTATTAACCTTGCTTTGTTTCGGACAATGATCCCTCTATCATCCAGTTTGTTTTTGTATAGCCATCTAGTTCCAATAGGATGTTGACCTTCAGGTAAATCAACAAGACACCATACTTTTTGCTTTCTGAACTGTTGAAGCTCTTCTTGCATAGCTTCAATCCAGCTATTGTCTTTTAAAGCAGCTGTAATGTTTGGAGGCACCACTTGAGAAAGAAAACAGTTGAAGAGACAAAGGTTGGCTGTACCACTTTGGCTCCTTGTAGTTCTCTTTTCAGGATTTCCAATGATATTGTTAAGTGGATGAGACTTATGAATTCTCATTGAGGGAGTTGACTCAACTGGAATGGATGATTCCAGATTAGTCATTTCCATTGCCTCTGACTGATTCATCTCAATTTGAGAATTCAAGAAATAATCAAATTGAGTCTCTGTTGATTGAGCTACAGAAGTATCTGCAGTTGGATTTTGCTCTTCCGCAGGAACTTCTGCGGAAGTATTTTGTTCTTCCGTAGGAGCTGCTCCGGATACATTTTGGTCTTCCGAAGGAAGTTCTCCGGATGTATTTTGGTCTTCCGAATGAATTTCTCCGGATACATGCTGATCTTCCGAAGGAACTCCGGATGCATTTTGGTCTTCCGCAGGAATTTCTCCGGATGCATCTTGTTCTTCCGAAGGAACTCCTGATGCATTTTGTTCTTCCGAAGGAATTTCTGATGCATTTTGTTCTTCCGAAGGAATTTCTCCGGATATATTTTGTTCAGTTCCACATGTAATATCTGCTTCTGCTGAAGTATTGTCACTTGAAGATGGATGTATCCTTGGGGGATCAGCAGATAAAGTTACTTCAGTCATAATAGGTGGAACAAATGGATAGCATACTTCATCAGAACCTGCATTTGTCAAATGATCATAGTTAAAAGATTTAGACAAAGCATCTATGTCAAATAACCATGATGAACCTTTAACTGACTTAGTGAACACATTTTCATCAAAAGATACATTAGGGGTCTCTTCCACAATGTTATGCTGTGGAATATACACTCTATATGATTTTGATGTTGAAGAATATCCAACAAAGAAACCATCATATGCTTTTTCTGAAAATTTTCCTAATGACTCTTTTATGTTCAAAACAGTTACTTGACATCCAAATACTCTTAGATATCCTATGTAAGGTTTTCTTTTAAATAGGAGCTCATAAGGAGTTTTGTTATGTTCTTTGACAATTAATGTTCTATTTTGAACATTGCATGCAGTATTCACAGCCTCAGCCCAAAAGGTAATAGGTAGTTGTGAATCAGCTAGCATTGTTCTTGCTGCTTCAATGAGAGTTCTGTTTCTTCTTTCAGCAACTCCATTTTGTTGTGGAGTCCTTGGTGCACTGAATTGTCTTGCAATACCTTTGCTCCTGCAAAAAGAATCTAGTTCAAAGTTGACAAATTCAGTACCATTATCACTCCTGAAATTTTGACTTTTGTATCAAGTTGATTCTCAATCTTGATGACAAAGTCCATTAATGTTTCTGATGTTTCACTCTTTTGTTTTAAGAAAAAGACCCATGTAAATCTAGTGAAATCATCAACTATCACCAAACAATATTGCCTTTTTCCAATGCTCATGACATTGGTTGGACCAAAAAGATCCATGTGAAGCAATTTGAGTGGTGTAGTATTAGTATTGATTGTTTTTGGTTTATGTGACACTCTGTGTTGTTTTCCTTTGTAACAAGAAGAGCAATGAGTTGAGCAATGGAACTCTTTATTTGGTAATCCAATGACCAGGTCATGTTTCACCAATTTATTCATATTTTTCATGTTAGAATGAACAAGTCTTCTATGCCATAATTGTGACAAATCTTCTGAAAGTTTAGATATAAGACAAGTTTCATGTTTTGTGAGAGAAGTGTTGTTCATATCCAAGACATAAGTGTTTCCTTTTCTTGCTGCTTTGAGGAGAATCCAATCTTCTGGGACAATAAATCCTGGCTTAAGAATGTAACAGTTAGTGTCATCAAACAATGTAGTGTAGTTTTGATCACAGATTTGAGATACACTAAGTAAATTATACTGTAAGTTTTTACAGTAATTTACTTTATCAAATTTAAGTACACCATTGGTTATCATTCCTTCACCAACAATTTTACCTCCCTTTTTATCCCCACCAAATGCCACATAAGAAGCATTTTTATGTTTGAAATCATGGAGAAGAGAACAGTTTCCTGTCATATGCCTGGAACAACCACTGTCAACATACCACATGTTGTCAGCTCTCCAATATTGTTCCTGCAATCAGAAAAGAAAATCAGTTAGAAGTGACAACCCAAGTCTTAGTGATCTTGGGTTTGTCAACAGGATCTAAAACAGTTACTCTTTCAAGAATATTTTTTGAAGTTTCAGTTTCAGATTTGATTGATTCATTCTGATTTGATTTGGATGAGGATGATTCTGCTGAATGGGATGTTGATGAAGTAGATTCATGATTCATATTTTCTGCTTTACTTAGATCAACTTCATTTGCTTGAGTCTTTTGTTTTGATAATGAACCTTTAAATGTCTCACTATCTTTTGTTTTTGAAAGAGGTATATGAATGCCTTTTTCAAATTTATCAAAGAATGAATCATCATCCTTTGATTCCTTGTCTGACAAATCCACTCTTTTGTGAGGTGTTTTTGACTGCTGGAAAGATGGTCTTTTCTTCAGTATTTTAACACTTGATGATGATTTGTCCTTTGGTTTTGTCTTTGATTTTTGTTCATGCTTCTTCAGTTTTGAACCCTTTGCAGAATCCGTAGATTGGCAATCTGATTCAGATTTGTCTGATTCTTTCTTCTTTGAGCCTTTTGTCTTGTTCTTTTTGTTGAAATAACATTCCTGTGTGGAATGATTATTTTTGTTGCAAATAGAACAATGTTTGTTGAAGTAACAATCAGCAGTCATATGATTGTTCATATTGCAAATAGAGCAATAGCTGCTGAAGTAACAATCTTCAGTGTTGTGATTTTTCATGTCACACCACTTGCAATACTTTTCTTCTGATTCTTTCTCAGAATCATTCCTTTTGTTTGCTGATTTTTGTTGTGGCTCTTTCTTCTTTAGCTTTGAATGTGCTTCGCCTTTTTCAATTTTGTGCACATTTTGATTGTTTGGGGCTGAATTTCTCTTCCGTAGATCAGCAGCTGAAGTTTTCTTGTTCAGTTGATGATCTACTGATGCCTTTTTCTTTCCTTTGAATTTTCCTCTTTCCTCAGTGATGACAGATTCATCTGTCAATTTCTTGGAGGATTCTTTCATACTTAGTTCTTGAAGACCTTCATTCAATTGAGCTATCCTCTTGCAGATGGTCTTCAACATGTTTCTTTGTTTAGGAGGGTATGGCAACTTTGTTTCTTCAAGCACTTTTGGAATATGGGCTTTCAGTTGAAAATTTTTACCAGTGCTTGTTTGATCAACATCATGTTCATCAGAATCATCCAAGTCATCACACTTATCATAATCAAATTCTGAATCATTTTGATCTAATGATTCTGATTCAGATGATTCAGTTTCACTCACCTCAGCTTTATCATTAATTTTAGTTTTAGTTGAATCTTTTTCAAATTTAGTGCTAGGCACAAAATTATTTGACAGAGTGTTTGTCATTGTTGTAGGTAAGGATGTGTAATTATCATTTATAGGTGGTGCAACCGCATTATAACCCAACCCAGACCTTTTCTTTGATTCAATATGAGAAGTTAGTAATTTCTCATATTGCTGAGATGATAATTGAAACTTCTGAAGTTTCACTTCAGTTGATGCATGATCAGCCATGGATTTTGTTAAGGAAGTGGTCAAATGCTCAACTTGGGCTTTTAGGCTATAATTTTCAGAAACAAATTTTTCTAAATCCTTTTGCAAAGAATTAATTTTTATTTGATATAATTTATGTTCTCTAACATGAGATTCATTCAAAATCATTGTTTCTTTTACTTTATCAGCCAACTGTTGAGCATGGACTCTATATCGTTCAACTTCCTCAACATAAGTTGATGAACACAATCTTTCTTTTACCTCTTTTGCCATTGGTGGAACTGTTTGATCCGTATGGGCCATCAATGCTTGATTTTCTTCTAAAACTTCCTTCTCATACAAACTCCAGTCACACGTTCCATCTTGAAGTATGATCAGCCCTGACTCCTTTGAGTTACTTGGTCCTACTGATTCTTTGGTGGCTGGTGGGGAAGCATTGATCAGTTGAGATTGCTTGTGCAGAGGTCTTTGAGAAGATTGTTGATTTGCTTGAATCTGATGTTGTTGATGCTGCTGATGTTGTCTCATCTCTGGATAAGACTGTTGATTGCATTCTCTTGAGAAGTGTCCATAGAGATTGCATTTATAGCATCTCACTTTTGATTTGTCAACACCAATCTTTGATGTTTTGCTTGCTGAAGCCAAGTTCTTATTTCTCTTGAGATATTGCTTAGCTCTATAAGCAATCATGGCCATCTGCCATTGTAGATCCATCTCTTCCACTACATCTGGAGGTAGTTCTTCTAAGTCTTATTGACAGATATTGGCTGATGTTAGAGAGCTTCCCAGATATGCTTGAAAACTTGAGCTAAAAGCTGCAAAGGATGCTCTTTGTTCTTCAGAGTCCAATATCACAGTTATTGGTTCTGACTGATTTGCTGAAAAGGAAGACTTAGTTGTTGCTGCAGTTGTATCTTGTCTATCAGTAGTTCTTCCTTTATTCTTCTGCTGCTTGTCTTGAGATGATTTCTTTGAGGGTTTTGAAGCATAGAAGCTAACTTCCTCCTCATCATCACTCCTAGCACAAGAGTTATCACTTTCATTGTTTGAAATAAAAGCACTTCCTACATTATTTGTTTCTTTGAAGTGATAGGGTGAGACATGAGTTCTCACACTCTTGTTTCTTGATTTTTCGTCCATTTCAAGAGCTTCCACTTTTGCAACCAGAGTATCTAATCCAGTAGCTTTCAGATCTATAGTGTTCTTGAACATGGACACAGTATGCTTCCAACTTTCTGGCAAAGTGTGGAGCATTTTCTTGTTTAATTCCTCACTAGTATACTTCAACTCTAGAATATTCATCTCAGTGACTAACTGCATGAATCTATGAAGTTGCTGAGGAATTGATTCACCCTCAATATGATGAAAGGTTTCATATTGTGATCTGAGGGTGTCTCTCCTTATACTTCTTATCTCATCACTCCCTTCGCAGAGAGTGTGAAGAATCTTCCATAAGGAGTGAGCTGTTTTATAGTTCTCACACCTGATTAATATCTCTTCAGGTAAAGCCATACTAAGCAGACTGTATGCTTTTATATCGACTTTAACCTTTTTGACATCATCAGGTGATAGATCTTTTGTACTGTTTGGTTGATTTTTGTCATTATAATCCGGCCCAAGAGTGGGTGGAATATAAGGACCTTCAGTGATGGAAATCCACAAGTCAGAATCAGTATAGTTTACATGATTCCTGAACTTGATTTTCCACGACTTGAAATCTGCTTTTGTTTCCAACTTCGGGGGTTGGTAAGATGAACCACTGAAGTTGCTCATGTTGTTAACAAGATCTACTATTCAATTGATTTGAATATAGAAACAAGTTAATTAAAAACGATTGCTGTTAAGCGAAATGAAACACAATTAAACACAACTAACACTGATAGATCAATTGATCTAAATCAATGAGCACTTGGCTCTGATACCACCTGTGAATCCAAGGATCGTCAACAGGAATTATCAGTGTGAATCGATGTCAAGTCAACGTTAGCGGAATTAACGTTGATTTGGTTTAATTGTATTTAAGCAACTTTAAATATCAATGAAATATCAAGAACACACGAAACAAAACACAATTAATGATTAATCAATATTTTATTGTAATGTGTTGTTGATTACAAAAGAATGAATGTACGATATCAATGAATGCTATGATGTTGTATATGTTTTTGATGATCGAAAGACTTTTGATGATTGCTGTAATGCTATTGCTGTTCTCAATCAATCAATCGTCTAAATCAATCGTACTTGAATCGAAACCTAGGATCCATATTTATAGACAAAGAAGTTTCAGTTATAGGAAACACCGGATCTCTTGGGATTTGATTTGTTTCTGATAAGAAATCATCGGATTTCTCGGGATTTGAATAACCGCCTTGTTGACTTGTTGACTTGTAACACTTGTATTATGCAAGTGTTTGGACTCCGCAGAAATATTGTCTTCAGCAGATGTTTTGTTCTTCCGCAGATGTTTTGTTCTTCCGCAACATTTCTTGAAATTCCACTTGGAACTCCAGTTGACTTGTTCATCCGTAGATGATCTTCGGATGTTTTGTTACTTGTAAAATATATATCTACAGAAGAACGAAATGTTCATCCGTAGATGTTTCTTACACTTGGTCAATTTCAGTAATTGACCAAGTATTATGTTTGTACCTGCAACCATACATAAATCAACACATATATAAATGGGTTAACCTATATATTTAATGCATACACAATAATGAAATACAAAAGTTCATTACAGATATTAATTCAAGTACTAAGCCTATACATAATGACTAGATCTACTGATTCTAGACCTAACAATATCTGAGCTAAAAATGGTTCAACATGAATATACAAATAGTCAGATGAACAACAGATTCCTCAGATCCCTGCCTGAGAGATGGGACACATATACCATTGTCCTACGCTCCAGTGCAAATCTGGACACTCTTTCTCTTACCCAACTTCATGGGAAACTCTTAACATTTGAAAGAGAGATAGAACAGAAAAGGAAACTGGCTTCATCTGGGAAGCTCACTGATGTCTTTGTACCAGGAAACACTGCTCTGGTTGGTCACGAGTCAGAATATGCTACATCAGAAAGTTCTTATGATGAGCATATAGATTTCTCTTCAAACAGTGGAGATCATGCTTTTGTTGGCGTTGATGGTAACTCAGGGTTTAGTGCTGATAATTTGTGCTTTTTGATGGATGATTTGAAAGGAATTGCTGATGATGATCTGGAAGAGATGGATATTTTGAGTCAAATGGCATTAATCAATATCAGATCTCAAATAAAAGGACAGGTACAAAATTCCCTGGTCTCTCTGGCAAAACCAAAGTTGGTTTTGATAAGAGCAAGTTTAGATGTCACAAGTGCCATAGACTTGGACATTTTGCTAGAGAGTGTAGATCATCTGGATCTAACTCATCTGCACCCTTTGTGACTTTTCCAAGCAATAGCTCACAAACCAAAGGGCAACATTCTACCAGTTCTGATCATCACTCATAAATTCAATCATCTCCTGCATTTTTTGTTCCTCAAGGTCCAATGCCATACCCTTATCCATGTTTTTACATGCCTCAGTCTAGTCAGGTTCCTGTACCCATGGCTCAACAACCACATGCCCTACCTGATCCTCAACCATCTCAAACAAATCAACAATCTCAATCTCAATCACATCAAAGCTTTTTCACACCTGAGGTTGTTGACTGGAGCAGCTTACCAGATGATGTTTCTGGTTATTCTGAACAATTGTTTACTGGTGCTGGTCAACATGGTGGTGAAAACCCTTTTGGAAATCTTGCTCTAATGGCCCTGGAGTCTACTGATGGAAATACTTCATCATCATAGGTACCACTGGTATCTTCTGAGGCTAAGGCCAAGTTATGTTCTGAGTCATGCATAGCTGCTTTTGTTTCAATTAGGGAAGCAAATTTAGCCTTAATTAATCAAAACCTTGACCTAGAAAAAGTGATTTCCAAAAGAAAAGCTGAGTTTGAGTATGTTTTAAAAGAAAAGGATGAGGAGATTTACAAATTAAAATGCCAAATCACTGATGAAAAAGCAAAGGTAGAGGTCATTTTGGAGAATCATAAGAATCTCAAAGAAACACTTGCAGCTACTCAAGTTAATTGTGAACGTTGGGTAACATCATGCAAGGGATTTGAAATGCTTCTCAGTAAGCAAACAGCTTCAAATGTGAAGTTTGGGATTGGGTATAATCATACCATACCTCCTACAGATTTTACTCCCAAGCTAGAAGTAAAATCTGAAGGTGACTGTAATTCCCAAACCACATCATCATGTGTCTCATCCTCAAGTGATAATTCAAAATCAGAGGATGAAGTCAGTGTTATTACCTCGGCTAATCAATCTGTTGATGGTCTCACTGCTTCTAAACACATGATCAAAAAGAAACTAAGCAATTCAAGTATTGTCCCACAAAGTACTCAAAGTACTGAAGGTTAAAACACAACACCTGAAGAGCATTTCAAACCAATTGAAATCAAGCATAATTTGACAACTGCTGAAAAGTTTATCAGGAAATCCAAAAGTAATGATAGAAAACTTCTGAAGAACAAATCTTCAGTTGTTGCAAATCCTTCAGTACTTACCAAAAGTACTGAAAGGAAGAAAGTATTGAAGAACAAATCTTCAGTAGTTTCAACACCTTCAGCAGTTGATCAACAAAAGATGAAGAGAAAGCCATGTGAAATATGTGGTTTGTTTAATCATCTCACTGATGAATGTTGGTAACAAGGGTTTAAAATTCAACAAAGAGAAAATCATTAAAAAGAAAATGAATAAAATGAAAGATGAATTTCAAACCAAGTTTGTACCACAAACATCTAAATCTGATAACCTAAAGTTTTTCCAAAAAGCTAAAAAGAAGGAAGGGGTTTATCACAAAACAGCTGAAAATATTCCTCATGGAATATCAAAAATCCAGACTAAGTCTGTGTCTTTTAAAAGGGAGGATTTGGGGAATCACAAGAACAAATCAACAACAAGTACTGATGTGTCAACTGAGCTGAAGGTTTTGACAACCAATCAGACACAACTTGTTATGATGGTTCAACATCTGTTGGGGAGAATTAACCAATTAGATGTTTCTGTGACTAAACCACTGAAAAGGAAAACTAAGCCAAAATAAAATGAATCCTTTTCAGCACCATCTCCACCTTCAAAGGCTGTCAATCATGAAAAATCAGTTAGTTTAAAATCTATTGATGAAAACAGACCCAAAACCAAAATGGTTGGGTCTCAAAGGCTAACTAATTTTTGTAAAAAATGCAGGGTTCTTCAGCATGCCAAAGAAGCATCTGGTATGTAGACAGTGGAGGATCTATGCATATGACAGGGAGCAGTTCTCTTCTTCATGATTACTCTCAAGGAAAGAAGGGATTTGTTTCTTTTGGTAATGATGCTAAGGGTTACATCATAAGAAAAGGTTTTGTGTCAAATGGTGAAATAAGGTTTGATGATGTTAACCATGTGGAGAACCTCAAGTACAACCTGTTGAGTGTCAGTCAAATGTGTGATAAAGGGCATGTTGCACTTTTCACAAGTCAAAACTGTAGAATTCTGTCTTGCAAAGTTCTGAACAGGATTGACAAGATATTGGATGAATATACTCTTATGAAGGCCAACAGGATTGGAAGAGTATATGCCTTAGATTTATCAAAGAAAACTGATCTAAAAGGCCATCCATGTCTGTTCTCTAAAGCCTCTCCTCAGGAATCTGAACTATGGCATAGAAGGCTTGGTCATGTGAATTTTAAAAATATGAACCAGCTTATTCATCATGGTTTAGTGAGAGTTTTGCCATTGAAGGAGTTCAAATATGATGACAACTGTCCAGCTTGTTTAAAAGGAAAGCAACACAAAGTTTCATCCCCTCCAATAGAAGAACCAAAGTCCACTACCTGCTTGCAATTACTGCATATGGATCTCTTTGGTCCAGTAAGAGTGATGAGTATGGCAAAGAAAAAATACTGTCTAGTAATTGTGGATGATTATTCCAGATATGTATGGACTTTCTTCTTACATTCCAAAGATGAGGCTGCCTAAATCATCATTTACTTTGTGTTGTATGTGGAAAAGCAGTATACACTTCCTGTCAGATGTGTGAGAAGTGATAATGACACAGAATTTAGGAATCACACTCTTGATGAATTCTATTTGTCTAAGGGAATCAAGAGGCAATATAGCATTTAAAGAACTCCTGAACAAAATGGAGTGGTGGAGAGAAAGAACAGGACCCTCATTGAAGTCGCAAGGACAATGTTGGCTGACTCAGGTTTGCCACTAACCTTTTGGGCTGAAGCTGTCAACACAGCTTGCTATGTACAAAATAGGGTGTTAGTAAATCAGAGGTTGATAAAGACTCCTTATGAGTTATTACATCTTTTGGCCCCACTGATTTCATTCTTTAGAGCATTTGGGTGTCCCTGTTATATTCTTAACACAAAGAATCCACTTCAGAAGTTTGAATCAAAGGTGGATGCAGGGTATTTTGTTGGGTATTCATCTACTTGCAAGGCATACAGAGTTTTTAATTGCAGAACAAAGAATGTTGAAGAAACTTTGCATGTCAAGTTTAATGAATCTCTAAAAGACAAAATTCCTCAAAACCCTGTGGAGTTGTTTGATTTGGACATACTGCAATATGTTCCATATCAGTCTCCATTTGTTTATGAGGATCCATCATCTCCATCTGGTGGTATAAATGCAAGTTGTTGTGATCATCTGCCTGTGTCTACTACACTTGATGTTCCTGTAGCTTCAGCAGTTCCATCCACAACAAATGCTGATGAAATCTCTGAATCCTCTACTTCATTTGAACTGCCATCTCATTCTAGGTTTTAAGAGTCTGAATCAACATCTGTTGCTGCTGAATCTCCTACAAACACTTGGACAGATATCATTGAGTACCAAGAACTGAAGAATCATCCCATGTCTCAGATCATTGGTGACATCAATGCTGGTGTTTCAACTAGAAGCCAATTGTCAAATTTCTGTCTCTATGCTCTCTTCATCAGTAAGCAAGAGCCAAAGAACTATCATGTGGCATTAAGAGACAATGGATGGGTTGAAGCCATGCAGCTTGAGCTTCTTCAGTTTCAAAAGCAGCAAGTGTGGGAACTGGTTCCTCTACCCCAAGGTAAGTGTGCAATAGGCACTAAATGGGTGTTTAGGAATAAAACTGATGAAAAAGGCCAAATTGTCAAGAACAAGGCCAGACTGGTTGTATAGGGGTTTTCACAAGAAGAAGGTATTGATTATGATGAAACATTTGCCCCTGTAGCCAGACTGGAGGCAATCAGATTGTTCTTAGCTTATGCTGCTTTCCATAACCTTAGAGTTTTTCAAATGGATGTCAAAAGAGCATTTTTATATGGTAAAATAAAAGAAGAAGTTTATGTGTGTCAACCACCAGGTTTTGAAGATCATAAACATCCAGATTGGGTGTATAAACTTGATAATGCTCTTTATGGGTTAAAACAAGCTCCCAGAGCCTGGTATGAAACACTATCTAACTTTCTTCTTCAAAATAATTTCACTAGAGGCTCCATAGATAAAACTTTGTTCATTAAGAAAGTAGGCATGCATAAGCTCCTTGTTCAAATTTATGTAGATGATATTATTTTTGCATCCTCTGATCCACAGTTGTGTGATCCCTTTACTAAATTGATGGAACAAAAGTGTTAGGACCTTGTATTTGAACGAAATACCGAGTGATTAGCGTGTAAACCAGATCAAATAGTGCGGAATCCTATTTGATTGGCGTTCCAATCAGTGAGAACACACGAAGAATCAATAAAGAATTGAATCTAATGTTAGAAATCGATTAGGAATCGATCTGATGTGTTCTATGAACTTGGAGAACAAATTGGGAGGCTTCTGGACGGCTAGGGTACGTCTGGAGTCGAAATAGAATGAATGCTTACGTTTTTCCACGAATTGGGTTGTATTTATAGGTTAGGTTTGTTCATTCGTGCGACTGGACCATAAGTATGGTTCAGTCGTGCGATTGAACCATGCGGTTGATTCATCCGCACGACTGAGTGTTCAGTCGTGCGACTGAGCCAATCTTATGTGTCAATCATACGACTGATCCAGTCTCCTGGTTCAGTCGTGTGACTGAGTCAATCGTATGAAGTTATTCATGCGTGTGGTCGATTCGCATGGGCCATTCACATGAGAACTTCATTTTGTTAAGTTTTAATGTATTAATTGATATAACATTATGTGTAACCATTTTAACAATCACAAACCTAATTAACCAATTCAATATCGACTCATTAATGAAATATTAAACATTATCAATCACAAACAATCAATATCATTTCATTAATCATTTCACATTACATCAGAATCAGATAAACAAGATCTATTACATTTCATATCATGATCTAGGGACATACATGTATCAACAAACTCCCCCTTGGACCTAGATTTCTCTAATGTCTTGTTTTCTGCATCACCTCCTCATATTTCTTGTACTTGTCCTCTTTTGTGACTCCCTCGTGAATCTCAAACGCGAAGCAGAGTCTATGACGTTCTGGAACTGGAGGGCTTGTACAATATCCTGCGTATCATAGAACAGTGGCCACTTGTATAAAGTATAGACATCATTAGCCGACAAGTTGGTAAGCCACATTGGGTCGAATACCCTGATAGTATCCATTTGGTCCTCTTTGTTTAGAACTATGACCGCTTCTGCTGTTCTCCAATCGTAGTACCACCACTTAAAGTGTGGAGTGAAGTCCTGTGGCATTTCCCTGAGTGGGATTCTTGACATTGTGCGCGCAGGACTCCACTTCAACACTATCTTTGGCTTGCCAGTAATGGCATCAACCTCAGACCTTCTGATATACCTAGTAGGCTGTTGTGGTCTGAAGTTAACCCACCTGGTGTGGTACTTTTTCCTTAGGGCAGCCTCAAACCAGCCTGACATCTTCCTCGGCTCAGCATACAAAAGCTTTAGTTTGGCCAGCTGGTTGAGCTCAAAACCTGGTAGAGTCTTCAGATCATGTGGGAATCTGAAGTACTCTATGCCCTTTTCCCTCTTAACTGCATATACGTTAAGATCCTCAAAATACGCCCACGCTATGATCCTGCCAGACACCTTATGATGTTTCTTGACTCGGTAGAGTTTGGTGTAGGTATCCTGTTTAGGTGCAGCGCGTTGGGCTCTAACTTCTTCAAAACACGCAGCCCACTCAGCCTTTCGGATATCGACATCATCATTTGAGGCTTGGGCCGTTCCCTCTGCTTTCTCTGATTCTTGCTCCATCTTGTCTAACACCTCAAAAGTATCGCTGACGAGGGATTCACCCAGATTGGGGACCACATTTCCCTCATAGTCAGCATACTGAGGGTAGTGCTCGGCAGTGACATCTTCAATCTCTATTTCATCAACATCGTTGAGCTCTTCGTCACTGGTCGAGTCGCATGTCGGAGCATCCTTCACTATCTCATCTAGATTGAGCTTGAAGATCTCTGCTAGTTGCTCGTTTGATAGGTCGTGAATTATTTCCCCTTCTTCAGGGGTATAACTCACCGACCTCCTTACGATCCCTTGCAGATCAAGAATCATTGTTAGCTGAGTCTTGACCTGCTGAAGGGGAGCAACATCAAACTCATCCCTTTGGTAATTTGGATCTGTTTGATTTAAAACATTCAACACATCAACCATTAGTAATTAATCAAAAAGAAATGCATTAAACTTAATATAAACATTGAATACATAGGTTTAAATACATGATTCAAATACAAAAGTAATTAAATACATAAACATCTAATCTTTACTTTTGTCCTGGATCATCGTCTCGTCACTTGGTGGAGCAGAGGAGGAAGCTGGTTGGTCCTGTCTATTCTTGGACCTCCTCTCTTGACCTTGAGCAGAGGCTGATGCACCTGCATCCCCTCCCTCTGCATCATCATCTTCATCCTTCTCCTCTGTCCTTTCTTCTTCAGTCCCCTCATCCTCCTCTGTCTCATCCTCATCATCCTCATCATCATCTTCATCATCATCATCACCATCATCTCCGTCTCCCTCTTTGATCTTCAGGGGCTCCTCTTTAGATCCCTTTAGCTTTAACATGATCGTCTTCTTCGCCTCCTCCAACTCCTCTATCTTCTTAGTGGATGTGACACTTTGCTCCTGGAGTTGGGCTATCTCATGGCTCTGAGCAGCCATCTGTTGGGCCTGCTCCTCTATCACTCGAGCCTGCTCTGCAATCTGGTGAGACTGTGCAGTAGTCAGGTCAGCAAGCTGGCGAATCTGAGCCGACTTCTTTTCGTCAGCAGCTAATAAGCGCATCACTATCCTGTTGAGCGCAGACAGCTGTTCCTCTACCCCAATTGGAGGTAGAGGTGATCCATAAGTATGAGAGGGATGGGCTGAGGGTCCATCTTGGTGGGTAGTGGTGGTGGTGGTGGTGGTGGCTGTAGTGAAGATGGGTCTGTGAAATGGTGGATGTGATGTGGGAGTGAAAGATATGGTAGTAGATGGCATCTGTACAGTGGTGGGAGGTGTGGAGGTAGTAGTAGTAGCTGTGGTGGCTGTGGTGGTGGATGGTGTGGCTGTGGAAGTGGTAGTGGTGGTGGTAGCGGTAGTGGCTGTGGTGGTAACGAAGGTCAAACGTCTCTTCTTCTTCTTTTGCCCGTGGGGCTGAGCCATCCTTTTCCTCCTCGTTCCCGTCGAGGTGGATGCTCCCCCTACAACCCTGCTAGCTGACTCCGGTGCATAACTCGGATCAGTAGCTGTCTCTCCTGAGTCTCTTGGGCGTTCACCAACTGCCCTTAGCCCATACTCTGTGGGAACAACTTTGCTTCCCACAGTTTGTGTCAAGGGCTCCTCGTCCGACTCCTCTTCCTCCGCACCAGGAACAAAGTCCTGATGGAATCCAGCAGACTCGGCTATGTCTCCAGCTGGGGCGGACACTGGAGGTATAAGATCAGAAACTGTGCCTCTCGATGGAGTAGGCATATCGTCCCCAGCGTCCCCACTGTCGTCATCATCGGAATCATGCTCTGGGAGCAGTAGCCTCTCGTCATCTGAATCACTATCATCATGACGCCATTTGCGTCTCCCCGGCGCCACGTATCTCTCATTGGCCAAATGGCCGATCAACCTCTTAATCTGGGGCTTTACCTACTTGACCCTATACACTCTCATCCGACCTAAAGTCGTGTCATCCATAATCTTCAAAGCAACTGCATCATGACTCTCCTTGGGAAGAAGTGGCAGCTTCTCGTTGAAGATCAGCTGCAGAAACCTAGGGTACATACAAAACCCCTCCTTCCCCTTAGCCTCCAAGTTCTCCACCAGATAAGAAAAGATCATACTAGAAAAGCTGAAAGGGTGGTTCAGCACTAGTGCCACGTAGGCATTCTGAATCTGGTCTGATAGGTCATCGAACCCACCCCTCCTCGAAGCAATGCACTTTAGGATCACATGCGCCAAGTACTTGTACTGGGGGCACAAGTTGCTCTTGTTGAGCACACCTGAGTTTATGTCCCCAGCGTACTTGATCCTGAGAAAGCAGCCTCTCACAGTCAGTGGATGTAATCTGGTGGGGTGATCAGTATCGTCCCCAAACTCAAGAACTCTCTGGATATCAGCAACTGTAACCTCAATATCATGACCAAGAATAGAGCTCCGTATACTGTAAGGCTCACGAGAACGATCCACGGAGGCATTCTCCCAGAATGCCTGGTGTAATGACCTGTAAGGCGTGCACGGTGTAGATATGGCCTTATGTATCTGAGACCGTCTAAGGAAAGCTATAATCTCTGTAAACTCGGCCCCGTTCCGAGTCGTATGATCCAAGTGAGCACATATGTTGTGCTTTGGATTAATGGACCATCTATCAGCCATTTTCCTGAAACACAAGACACAGAAACATTAGTACATAATACATCAAAATTCAGTTCTAAGTGTAATGTTTAAATTCATTCTGATTCATTCATGCGAATGAATCATGCGACTGAAGTCAGTCGGTTGTCCTGTCATGCGACTGAGCTCATTCGGGTGAATGAGACATGCGACTGAGTTCAATCTGCTGACTGAGTCTGCGATTGGTTCAGTCGTCCGACTGAGCTCATTCGCATGGTTCATTCGGCCGATTGACCCAATCGCAAGATTCAATCGTGCGATTGGAGTTCATCCGGACGACCAGTCGCCTGTCCCACTGTTCAGTCGCCTATGATTCGAATCTTGATCAAAACACGTGATTTAACATTTGTTACCGGTTCAATAGACTCGCCATCTAATCTCTAGTAACCTATTAAACTTAATTTTAACATTTTGCTTAGTTTAGGTTGGTTATTAGGTCATGTTCAGTCCGTTTCTTGTTTTCATTCGAAAATCGCGAAATTAGGGTTCCATTCTTCCATTTTCGGTGAGATTTCACTGCCATCTACCTGCATCAACATCAACAAAAGTCAGAGAATCAACAACAAGATGAAAACAAGATCTACAGAGATTTTGGCAGAGTAACGGTACAGAGTGCGATTTGGGAGCGATTGGGGGTGATGAGTGTAATGCGATCAACTGTGGCCCTTTAAATACTGAAGCTGAGTTCAATCGGCCGACTGGCCTCATTCGCTCGGTTCATTCGGGCGACTGAGGCTCAGTCGTGCGATTGGCCCAGTCAGTCGCATTCAGTTGGCCGACTGAGGTTCAGTCGGTCGACTGACTCATTCGTGCCCTTTCATTCGCACCTCAAGTTAACCGACTGAGTCTCAGTCGGTCGACTAAATCATTCACCTCCTTTCATTCAGTCGAATGGGTCATTCTGATAAGCCATTCGGGTGAATGGCTCAATCTCATGTCCAGTCGTGCGAATGGGATCCATTCGCATGGTTGGTCCATACTTATGGTCCAATCGTGCGAATGGGTCATACTTATTGAATTTTCTGCCATTTTGAACATTTTACTTTAAGACCCTTTTAACTTTTGAAATTACATTATGAGCTTTTGATCATCTCAGACATGATCATTTTAACTTGAGACTTTTTGATCACCTCAGACGTGATCCTTTTAAACAATTTAGTCACCTCAGACGTGACTCTTTTAAACACTTTGTCACCTCAGACGTGACCCTTTTAAACTTTGAAAACACATGTGGTCATCTCAGACATGACCCTTTTAGTGAGTTGATCCCTTACTGATTTTCATGATGTAGTCCGACAAACAAACAAACTAAAATGACTAAATAAATTAGAAGATTAAACTAAAGTAAAATAAACTTGTTTTTGGCTTTTTGTGAGAGATAAATCCTAAGATAGAAATCTACTGGATTTGGTTCCGGAATAGGCAGCTTCAACTTAGATTGACCACACCTGGACCAATTCAATTTTGGAATCATACAGGCAATCATTTGGGACTTGTTATCAAAACCTTTTGATGCTCAATTCTTGGTTTTCATCCAGAGTCGTTAGCAACTTTAGGAAATCATACTGGAACTATTAGATTACCACATTGATTTGAACTTTCAAGAATTGCAGCCACAATGATTGTCAATATGTTTGTCCTCTTAAATCCATACACAGACTTTTGACACAAACTGGTGATAGTTTTAGGTTTAATTATTTCAACTAACATTTGTGGATCCCACACTTATATGGTAATCAACATTCCTCAGGAGCTTTTGAGCGGTCTACGGGTATTTTTACAAGAAAGACTATTCTTAGAGCTTTCAAAGAGAAGCCAATCCTCAGGTCAGTGCCATCGCACAGCAGAGAGGCGGCAAACAACAATGAATTCTAGAATATCTAGGTTATGCTTATCCTCAGGTCAGTGCCATCGCACAGCAGAGAGGCACACAACCTATCTCCTTGTTAGAGCAGCTTAATTTTATTTTGCACAAAATGCACCAACAACATAAGTCATTAGCTTGATAGCATTTGTCTTTCATTTTTCGTGCTTTGCTCTATTTATGGTCATCCGCACACATTCGTGGCGTTTACATGCTCATTACCCCTTATTGGAATATTGTTGATTGTGTTAACCAGTGATAAGATGGAAGCCCACAGTCAGTTGAACAACTTAGTTTGATCTTGAGATCACCAGTCAGGTCTAATCATCTATTGTGTTGAATCTACCGACATATCATTTGTGGTCTAGCAACCTCTAGGTCTACTCTCTTTGTGTTACCTTAGTAGTTACCAGTTTTTCTATCATCTTCCCTTTATATTGCTTAGACTACACAGACTTATACTTTGAATTTTTGCATCTTTTCTAAATTAAATTTTAAAGTCCCTCTTGATTTGTTCCTGTGTACTATCATTTTCCAAAGGGTTTGAATCGGTATCACAGATACGATCTACCTTATATCAGCTTTCCACTCCTTCTCCCTCGTTTTTTTAATGTTACTTGCTGACTTATTCTCCCCTAAAATACTAAAATCATAACTGGTTTAATTATTTTAGGATTTTAATAAACAGCAAAATAACATGAGTTTAATTTAAACAGACTAAAATAAACAAATAAAATAAAATAAAAAAGGAAAATTTAACTAAACTACATCGGACTACACATGATCATCATCAGGAATAACATCACTTTTCTTTTTAACGCCGTTGACCTCTAACAAATATTGAAAACGTGGTTTATCAAAGCTTTAGTATAGAGGTCAGCGCGTTGAAAATCAGTATTAATTTTTACCACATCAATTAAGTTCTTTTCAAAACAATCTCTTATGAAATGGTATTTAATACCGATATGTTTGGTCTTTGGATGTTGGACCGGATTTTTAGTTACTGCAATTGCAGCAGAGTTATCAACAAAAATAGGAGTAGAAGAGAACTTTAAACCGTAATCCCGCATTTGCTGTTGAATCCAGATGATTTGTGAACAGCAACTTGCAGCAGCAACGATATTCGGCTTCACAGGTTGACAATGCAACCGATGTCTGCTTCTTACACTGCCAGGTAACTAATCTTCTCCCAAAGAATTGACACCCTGCTGATGTAGACTTGTAGTTCATCTTGCAGCCCCCGTAATCCGAGTCACTATACGCCGTGAGCTCAAAGTCATCATCATGAGGATACCACAACCCAAGTGTGGGTGTACCCTTCAGATAACGAAATATCCTCTTGACCCCGATCAGATGGTTGACCTTAGGCTTAGCCTGATATCTAGAACATAAACATGTAGCATACATGATATCAGGTCTTGAGGCAGTGAGATACATGAGGGATCCAATCATTCCTCGGTACATTGTGGCATCTACTAAGATCTCCATTTTCATCAGGTGCTATATCGTGATTCGTAGCAAGTGGAGTCCCAGCAGCAGAAGCATTCTCCATGTCAAAACGACTGAGAATGTCTCCTACATACTTGGTCTGATGTAGAAAGATCCCATTTGGTGTCTGATCCACCTGTAACCGAGAAAGAACTTCATCTCCCCCATAGCACTCATCTCAAACTCTTTCTTCATAACTGCTTCAAACTCTTTGCATAACTCTTCGTTCTTTGAACCGAAGATTATGTCATCGACATAGATCTGTACGAGCAGTAGGTCGCCATCTTTTCTTTGATGAACAGCGTGCAGTCAATGACTCCCCTGCGAAAGCCGTGTTTCACAAGATGAGTCGAGAGTTTCTCATACCAGGCTCTTGGAGCTTGATGAAGCCCGTATAAAGCCTTGTCGAGTTTGTAAACTCTATCCCGATGATAAGGATCTTCAAATCCCTCGGGTTGACTGACATAGACTGTTTCTCTGATTTCTCCATGAAGGAATGCACTCTTCACATCTAATTGGTAGACTTTAATCTTCATGTACGATGCATAGGCAAGGAAGATACGAATGGCTTCCATCCTTGCCACGGGTGCAAACACTTCATTGTAGTCAATTCCCTCGACTTGGCGAAATCCCTGAACCACCAATCGAGCCTTGTTCCTGATAATGACCCCTTGGTCATCCTTCTTGCATTTCAAGACCCATTTGGTGCCAATGACTTAGCACCTTTAGGTCTATCAACCAGAGTCCATACACCTAACTTCTTGAACTGAAGAAGTTCTTCTTGCATGGCACTCACCCACGCCTCATCATTTAGTGCATCACTGACATATTTTGGCTCAAACTGCGAGACAAAACACCGATAAGCACCATCATGAATATAACCCTTCTCCATAACCGAGGCGTAATCAGCTGAGTATAGCTGATTTCGGGTTTGTACTCCTGATCTGACATCCCCAATGACATTGTCTAGGGGATGATAGACGTTTAGTCGTGATCCTGGAGTAGTAGGAACAGCTACCTCAGAGCCAAGATTATGAACATTTGGTTCTGCATCTGAGGTAGTTGGAGTTTGAGGTTCCGAAGTCGAAGGTGCATCACTGGTAGATGCTTGTGGACTTTCAGGAACTGGAACCTGTTCCTCCTGACTGTTCTGGTCATCTTCTTCAGCTTCATCTTCAGAGGAGGAGTCACTGTCGTCGACTACTCCCCCTGACTGAGTAGATGATTCTCCCTGTGAGCTAGATGATGTTGAATCATGAGATGGTGTATTCAAGATATCATACATCATCCGAGTAGCTAACTCATCATCCGAAGGAGAGATAGGGATGTTGAAGGACTTGAAGAATCCATCATAGTCGAAAAAGTAGGCGGGTCCTTTGCCAGTAGGTGGTGTGGTATATCTCTGAACGTCAACATTACACCACACTTCTACTAGACCCGTTGAGTTGTTGTAAACCCTCTTGTTCGGTATGTTGTATCCTAGAAAGATTCCTTCATCAGCCTTCTCGCTGAATTTACCTTCTTGTGTCTTCTTCAGAAGTGTGCACGGCGCGCCAAATGGTTCGAGATACTCCAAATTCGGTTTGCGTCTTTGTAGTAGCTCGTAACATGTCTTTCCGTGGCGCTTGACTATCAGAACTCGATTCAGTGTATAACATGCATTCGCCACTGCCTCATTCCAGAATTGGATAGGCAGTTTCGAGTCTGCCAGCATAGTCCGTGCTGTCTCTATCAAGCTTCTGTTCTTTCTCTCAGCAACGCCATTCATCTGAGGCGTGTAGGCAGAAGTGAATTGATGCACAATTCCCTTTTCCTTGCAGTAAGCCTCCATCCACTGGTTCTTGAATTCCGTCCCGTTGTCTGAGCGTACTTGTCTAACCTTCAGCTTGTAGAGAGATTCCAGTGTGGTTACTAACTCCTTGAATGACTCAAATGTTTCTGATTTGGACTTCAGAAACATTACCCAAGAGAACCTTGAGTAGTCATCAGTAACCACAAAACAGTACAAGTCGCCTGCAATGCTCTTTGTACTGACTGGACCAAACAGATCCATGTGAAGAAGTTCAAGAGGAAGTTCTATTGAATGAACTTTCTTTTCCTTATGAGACTTCTTGTCGTTTTGCCTTTCTTGCAAGCTACACAAAATCAGGAAGCTGGAAGTTCTTGACATTAACTCCTCTCACAAGATCCTTCTGAATCAAGTGATTCATCTTCCTTTGACTAATGTGTCCCATTCTCCTATGCCAGGAGATGGAATCCTTCTCAGTAGCTTTAGATAGAAAGCACTGAACCTCATGATCCGTTGTAGAAGCTGTTGACAGATCCAAAACATAAAGGTCTTTATATTGAAGCTGTCATCAGAACTTGGTCCTCTGGGATCACGTAGTCTTTCTTTAGCACGTAACACTTCTTGTTGTCGAAGATGACCTTAAATCCCTTATCACAGATTTGGGAAACAGAAAGTAAGTTATTTTGAAGTTGTTGAACGTAGTTCACCTTATCAAACTTAACTTTCTGATTTCCCACTTCTCCCTGAGCTGTGATATAGCCTCCCTTGTTTCCAGCAAACGAAAATGCCCTCCTTTTATTTGCTTGACGTTTGATAAAAGAGCCCTGTTTCCTGTCATGTGCCTGGATGCTCCGCTGTCTACAATCCACGTGTTAGTTTCAGCACTGTAGCGAACACCCTGCACATACAATGTAAAGGATTAGTTTAGGTTAGGAACCCAAGCCTTTACTGGCTTGGGTTTCCCAGAGGCATCACACATCATGAATTCAACCCATTGACCCTTAGAGGGTGAGGGTAGCTCAGGTTCCTTTTTGTCATCATTATCAGACACAGAGGATGACTTCTCTTTCCATAAGCCAGATTTGTGCAAGGCCTGTTTGTGATAAACAGTCGACTGGCTACGGTTGAACTTTAGGTTCACTAGTTCTTCTAGGTGGAGTTAAAGAACTCCTCTTAGAAGACCTAGGTTTTGAGTCCTGAAGTTCAATCTTCTTCCTAGGTGTCTGATAGTAAGGACAATAGGAAGCAATGTGTCCACATTCTCCACAGTTGTAGCACGACCTGCTATCAACTTTATGATTAAACTTTCTTTGTGGAGATGTGTGTGACACTCTAGTAACATCACTCAATTTAGGTTTTGACTCTGGTTCTTTTGATGTTTTCTCTGTTTAACAAAGTTAACTGTTTTAACATTTTAAATCTTTTTCTTTTGGTTAACTGGTTTTTGACTTGAAACATGTGAAAGATTAACATTAGAAGTCTTTTTAGGTTCTGATTTGACTCTGTTTGACCCTGACTTTAAGTTAACCTTTTCAAATTCTTTCCAGATTAACACAAGGCATTTTACCCTTTGCCTTTGAAGTGGCCTCCTTTTGTTGGTTCCAGATTCAATAGATGAACATGAGGAATCTGGATCACTAACAAGAGGAGTAGACACCACATGATCCTTGATGGGGTTATTATTTATTGGTCTAGTCTAGTGTTCATCAAGGTCTCAGGTGGTGGTGGAACCACTTTGTAACCCAATCCCTCCCCGTTGTTTCTTTCTCTCACTAAGTGTTGGACTATGTGTGATGAACTTGTCCAACTGTGCAGTTTCTGTTTTAATGAGTTTACTTCTACTTCTAGAACTGCCTTTTGCTTCTTAGTGTCTTCTAGGGAGTTTAGATAGTACCTAATGTCATTAGCTTGGTTAAATGCAACTACTTCGGTTTCCCTAAGCTGTTAGTCAAAGGTCTATCTTTCTTTGTAACTATGCTCATTTGTTTTAATACTCTATTAGCCTCAGTGCACAGTTGCAAATCTTTTACTAAGTTATCATTATGATCTAATAACCTAGCAAATTTTTCATCTATGCTATTTCTAAAAGTATCACAATCAGAACAAGCATGATTATTAAACATTTGGTCAGTGGTACTTACCTGAGTTGTTCAGAAGAGTTAGCCATCAACGCAGCATCAGATGTCTCTGGTTCTGGTGATTCTGTCTTTTCTGTCTTTGCTGTGAAGTCTCCTCTTTAGGCTTGTAGCTGACCTCAGTTGCAGTTGCTCTTCACTATTGACATCGCTATCTCAAACTGCTATATCTCCTTCACTCGCGGAATCATCGTCTAAGTCTTCTACACTTGCAATGTTTGATTCCCCTGGAGAGACAAACCTAAAGCTCCAATCCTGTCCTTCATCATCATGAGCAGTCAAGGCTTTTGGATCCTTGCTTGATGAAGTAGAACTAGTAGCTTGCTTGTCTTGACGAGTGAAGGACGAGAATGGGTTCCCGTTACGTCTTCTTTGGCTTAACACATTCTCTCTTGAAGTGCCCTTCTCTCCACAGTTAAAGCAGGTCACTTTACTTGTCAAAGCCAAATGTGGTATCCTTAGTAGCTACCAAGTTCTGTCCGGTCTTTTTCACCAACTTCTTCGCCCTCCGAACAGCACTAGCTAAGGCCCACATTATGTCCATCCTCTCAAGCTCCATTTCATCTCCTGCTCGTAGTCCTCGTCTTGCCAGAGACAGTTTTCCCATCTTTCCAGCAACAAGTCCATCATAGAATGAACCATTGCAGCCAAAAGTCTCCATGTGCTCTCGAGCACTTCCACAGTACATTACCGAGGTTCTCGGTCTTCAGTCTAGTATGTTTGCTCAGATCCAATATAGTGGGTACAAGAGACCCCGACGTGTCTGATCCTGAGGAGAATGCAGTGAGGACCCGATTGTGCTCTCGGCCACAAATGCAGTGGGAGAGGTGCTCAAGATGTCTTAGCTTGAGGCGTGGCATTGTACAAAGCTGGATTCGGAGTGTACGAAGAATTCTGAGTCTGTACTTCATCCTAAGTCTTCTTCTCGCAACTTTAGAATGAAGTCATTGATATCCAGCTTTGCCAACATTTCATTCTGTCTCAGGTTAGACACGAATGAAGCCCACTTTTCAGGCAATCCGTCTGCAAAGTTAGTAACTTTTTCTTCCATGGTAGTAGCAACCCCATGTGTATGCAGTTCACTCATCAGATGGTAGAATCTATCTATAACATCGTCCAAACTCTCGTTTCCCATCGATGAGAAGTTATCGAATTCCTTCTTTAACTTCTTAGCCTTGATTGCCTTTAGTGAAGCATTCCCGTCGTACCTCTTTTCCAGCTCATTCCATAGTTTCTTGGACTGCTTATTCTCTGAGTACTGGTGGAAAATGTCTTTAGGGATAGACTGTGTAATCAATGCATAAACTCTCTTCTCTGCATTATACTTAACCTTCTATGCGTCTGTCATCCCTCCTAAAGTAAGCTTTACTCCATCGGCTCCCACCGGCGTACTATACCCAATCTCGATCGCTTCCCACAGATTTGGATCCACTCCATTGAGGTAGATCTCAAAACGTTGTTTCCAATGGGGAAACTCATCTAAAGTTAAGAACTTTGGTGGTTTATTATGATTACCCACCTCACTCTCAAGTAACAGCAGGTTCTGGATCCTAGAGTCCTTCCCAGCAGTAAAGGCTGACATTTGATCTTCCATGGCGAATAACTTTAAGTCTAATAAAACAAACTGTCAACTGGTGCAACTGAAGGATGCGATTGGGCTATCCGTGCGAATGAACTATGCGACTGGTTCAATCGTGCGGCTGAACTAAGCGATTGGTTCAGTCGTGCAAATAAAGCTGATGCGTATGAACACTGCGAACGAATGGTTCACTCGTACGAATGGATATGCGACTAGGTCCAATCGTGCGTATGGGCAATGCGAATGGAGTCTAGTCGTGCGAATGGCTCACTCGTGCGACTGAATCTGCTGTTTTGCGAAAATTTGTAGGTTAAACGTGTTTTAGCCGTAAAATTCGAAATTTTGCAAACTCTAATTGCCTAAATCCGTAGAAACCAAACTTTAATGAGCAGGGAACGTCCAAGATCACTTTTGACACAAAAGATTGCGTTTTTAGTGCAAAAACACAAACTTTTTATCAATCTTGATTGAATCACACGTAATCAAGAGCCAAAGCTCTGATACCACTTGTTAGGACCTTGTATTTGAACGAAATACCGAGTGATTAGCGTGTAAACCAGATCAAATAGTGCGGAATCCTATTTGATTGGTGATCCAATCAGTGAGAACACACGAAGAATCAATAAAGAATTGAATCTAACGTTAGAAATCGATTAGGAATCGATCTAATGTGTTCTATGAACTTGGAGAACGAATTGGGAGGCTTCTGGATGGCTATGGTACGTCTGGAGTCGAAATAGAATGAATGCTTACGTTTTTCCACGAATTGGGTTGTATTTATAGGTTAGTATTGTTCATTCGTGCGACTGGACCATAAGTATGGTTCAGTCGTGCGATTGAACCATGCGGTTGATTCATCCGCACGACTGAGTGTTCAGTCGTGCGACTGAGCCAATCTTATGTGTCAATCATACGACTGATCCAGTCTCCTGGTTCAGACGTGCGACTGAGTCAATCATATGAAGTTATTCATGCGTGTGGTCCATTCGCATGGGCCATTCGCATGAGAACTTCATTTTGTTAAGTTTGAATGTATTAATTGATATAACATTATGTGTAACCATTTTAACAATCACAAACCTAATTAACCAATTCAATATCGACTCATTAATGAAATATTAAACATTATCAATCACAAACAATCAATATCATTTCATTAATCATTTCACATTACATCAGAATCAGATAAACAAGATCTATTACATTTCATATCATGATCTAGGGACATACATGTATCAACAAAAAGTTTGAAATGAGTGCCATGAGAGAATTACAGTTCTTTCTGGGTTTGCAAATCAAACAAATGGCTGATGGAACTTTCATTCATCAGTCAAAATACACAAAGGACTTGTTGACCAAGTTTGATTTACAAAACTGTAAGCCCTGTTCTACTCCCATGTGCAGCAACACACAACTGGATGCTGATCAGAAAGGTAAAGCAGTTGATGAAACTCTTTACAGATGTATGATTGGTTCCTTGATGTACCTTACAGCTTTTAGACCAGACATTATGTTTGCAACTTGTGTCTGTGCTAGATTTCAGGCTGCACCTAAAGAATCCCATATGATTGCAGTCAAAAGGATCTTTAGATATTTGCAAGGAACTCAATCTCTAGGACTTTGGTATTCCACTGGGCACTCTTGCAAATTAGTTGCTTTCTCTGATAGTGACTATGCAGGGTGTAACTTAACCAGAAAGTCAACTTTTGGTGGATGCCAATTTCTAGGCAATTGTTTAGTTTCTTGGCAGAGTAAGAAACAAACTTCAGTTGCTATATCTACAGCTGAAGCAGAGTACATTGCTGCTGCAAGCTGTACATCTCAGGTACTCTGGCTTCAAAATCAATTATTGGATTATGACATTACAGAGACTAAGAATCCTTTACTGATGGATAGTGCTTCAGCTCTTTGTATTGTTAAGAATCCTGTCCAGCATTCTAGGACCAAACGTATTGAGATCAGACATCATTTTATCAGGGATTGTTATGAAAAAGGTCTGATTGATCCAAAGTTTGTGCCTAGTGCTGATGAGCTTGCAGATATATTTACTAAGCCTTTGGACAGTGCAACTTTCCAAAATCTTGTGCTCAGGCTTGGTATGCTGCAACTAGAATGATTTGACAACTACTGATGCTCTTAGTTAATAAGTACTGATGAGCATTAGTATACAGCTGTCAAAAATAAGTGCTGATAAGTTATTTTATCTTCAGCAGTTTTTATAACAACTGAAGACTAAATTACTTAAAAGTACTGAAGTACTTCATTTGTTGAAAAGTACTGATGTAGTTAAAACTACTGATGTCTTTTCTAATAGATAAGTACTGATGACCAATGAAACATCTGAAACTCAGATGATCTGCTGAGTAAGTGTTAAGGTCATTGAAACAACTGAACTTTGTGAATTGACGACAACAACTGCTGTTTCATTTCAAAACAACTGAAGCCAAAACCAAGTCTTCAGTAGTTTACAACTACTGATGACTAACACCAAGTCTTCAGTTGTTTACAACTTCTGAAAGTTAAAACCATGTCTTCAGTTGTTTTCTAACAACTGATGACTCACACCAAAACTTTCAGTTGTTTTCTTTTAGCCGCTTCATAACCTATAAATACCTAACCCTAACTTCAACCTTTTCATAAATCTCTTTCCAAACGTTCATCTTCCATTAATGGCGACCATGCAAATCAAACCTCGACACAACTGTGTTGCTTACCTTACCAAATCAGCCTTTTGGACCAAGTTTGATGCTGCCATTGATCTGATGGTTGATTCCCAATATCACACAGCCTTTCTCTTGAATCCTACCATATATCCCGATACCCTTCGCCAATTCTGGACAAACGTCACAGTTCATACTGATGAGAATGATGACTCGATCACTCTCCAGTCGTTTGTCAACCAAAAGAAGGTGGTCATCACTTCTGATATCATTCGCCAAACCCTAGACCTGAATGATGCCACCTATATCACCGGATACCCCAAAGGCACCATTGATTTATCATTTGTTAACCATGGATATGAGGGTGACCTAAGTGCTACCACTATTATGAAGAAGCACTTCCATGATGCTGAGCATCTCATTTTTCATATTATCAATGTCTGCCTTGCCCCCAAAACATCTTCATGGGATCAAATGTCATCCAGGTGGCAACAGGTATTGTATTCTATCCTTGAACTCCAAAGCTTAAATTTTTCTGAAATAATATTTTTGGAATTAAAAGATCTGGCAATGAAACCTGTGGCTAACAGATGGATATTATATCCACGGTTTCTTATGGCGATAATTATTAATCAACTAAAATCTGATGGCCTTGTTGGCCTTGGAGTCCCTACTATGGTAGTTTTGCCAGAAGTATACTCCAGGCACAACTCAAACCCACAACTCAAAGAGGCTGCCAAACTGCTAAAACCCAAGCAGAGGGAACCCACAGCCTCCACCTCCAGATCTAAAGTCCCCTCCAAACCAAAATCCAAGCAAACCAAAAAGGCTACTCAGGGAGTTAAGTCCCCTGATGATGCCCCTGCAGCACAAACGCAGGATGAAACTACTAGCATTAATCCCCTTGTAGTTTCAAAGACTCTACCAGCTGAAACCACTCAGGTATCCTCTCAACAGGATCCTGATGCAACCAAAATTGGGGAAACCACATTACTGGAATCTCTCTCACTTGAGAAGATTGCCATTGAAGAGCACCATTCACCCCAGGTGCGATCCTTTTCACCTTTATCTCCCACTGAAACCACCCCTACAAGCCCAACTGCAGTCATTGCACAAGTGCTGACTCAATTACATTCCTCTACCCCTCCCCAGAAACCTATTACCACTGGAAAAACCTCAATAGTTGAGGGAGAGGATTATAATGTGGTTGACAACCCACAGCATAGGGATTACAAAGTTCAATCTCCTGGTGTAGAGGAGGAGATTAGAACATCTGGTGAGGCTACCTCTTCCCCTGTTTCAGCACATGAACAGGATGAAGGTGGTATCATCTCTAAGACCTCACCAGAGGCAACTGCCAATGAAGGACTTAATCCTGAGGCAGGAAGTCCCCAGTTCCAAGACAAGGGGGCACATGTGAATACTGATCTACACTAAGCACATGTTCATCCTGATTTACTCAGGAGGTCAGTTGATTCAGCTAAGACTGATGATGACCTGGGCTTTTTCTTTGAAGTTCTAGCCCAAAACACCATTCTTGAGGCTGAGGTATCCAGACTACAAGAACTGCTTGCCAAAATATCTCAAGAATAAAGTCCATCTGCCCCAATTAACCCACAGATGGCAGCTTCTTTTGAAGCTTTTCCAAACACTGAGCCACTCTCAACATCTAAGCCACCAGCCTCTGTTTCAGGCACCATTTCTCAGGGACAGAACCCCTCTGAGCAAATGGTTGCTGCCTTTAAATCCTCCTTACCTCTCATCACTCCAATCATCACTACTATTATACATCAAACCATTGATGAGAGGATTTCCTCAAATCTTCAAACCCTAGTTGATGATGCTGTCTCCAAGAAACTTTCTGACATTCAAACCCCTAAACCCAATGCAACCAAAAAGGGGGAGTCTAAGTCAGTAAAGGAAGATAAAAGAAAGAGAGTTGAAGAGGAAGAAGCCAAAGAGAAGAAAGGAAAAGAGATAATCACTTATAAGAGAAAGAAAAGTGCTGAACAGACTGAGGATGAGAAGAAGTTAGAAGAATTGATCAAAGAAGCTGATGAGCAACACAGCAGATCTATGGATAAGATCATTGATCAGCTCTTCAGACAAGGCTTTGACACTGCCAAACTTGACTCTGAGATCAGACGGCTAGAGATTCAAGAGATTGAGAATAGATGGGCCAGCTTCAATAAGAAAGAAAGAGAAAGGTTGGACGCTATGATCAGATTATTGTCAAAACATTTGGGAAGACCAATCATTGAAGTAAAGTCATGGTCCAGAGACAGTATTTTGGAGATAACCACCAAAATCTGTTCTTCTGAAACCTTCAACAAAGGATTGATCATAGAAGCTCTGGATGAAGCTGGTGCCGGGAAAAGGTCTGACATGGTAAAGTTATCCAAAGCCACCCTCACAACCAAAATGATAGAGCAGCCTTTACAATCTCCCTTACCAAAACAACCCTTAAAATCAACCTCACAAACCCCAAAACAACCAACCTCACAACCCTCAAAACCAACTCCTTTACCCAAGAAACCCACTCAATCAACCACCAATGACGCACCCAAAAGAAAGAGAAGAGTGTTGAGGATGGAAGAAGAAGAAGAAGATGATGAGGATGATAGTCTGCCAATCTCTGCTGTGATTAAAATGAAGATGCTTGAGCCTAGGAGTCAACCAACAACAATAACTCCTGACACTCAAAGGCAAATGGTTAAAGTGAAGATTGAAGAAGAAGAACAGTAGAAACAACATGATGAGCAACTGTTAAAGATGGTTGATAAGGAATTTCCTAAGTCTTCATCCATACAAGCTATGAAGAAACATGCTCAAAGGTTGTATGCTCTCAGATTTACATTTCAGTATCAGAAAGAGAGAGTGAGGATTTGGCCTGACCCCAGAGTTAGTGATAGAATTCATAGAAAGAATGTTCCAAGTAGATACAATGGCCAAGTAAGGAAGACTGTTGATGCTGTGATAATGCTGGCCATTGTAGTGTCACCCTGGGAAATCCTTGATGACTTCAAGCAAGCTTACAAGACTAAGATGACTCCACAAACTTTGTTAGAAGACAAAATGGTAAAGAAGGGGTTAATTTACAAGAAGCTTGAAGAAATAAGAAGAAATGAGCTCCAGTTGTTACTTGAAGGTACTCATCCTGATGAGTTTGCATACAGAGAAATAACAACTGTGGAGCTGAAGAATGGAAAGATTGTTAGATACTTATCTGAGTATTATGGGCCTGAGTTCTTCTTTGAGAGTGAAGTTGAAGAACTCACAATAGAAGAAAAAGTTGTTCTTCTTGAGGCCTATGTCAGAGAGTCTTACAGACTCATCATTGGGAAGTAGGTTTAATGATTGGGGTAACAGCTCTGTGTCCAATTCCCCAAGACAGAGTTCCCATTCATCTTTTGCCGATCAAATTTTTTGAAACCTCTTCCTGGCCTGAGCTTAATTTGGTGATTTCTGAGCTGATCCAGAAAATGTGTCCGCCAATAAGTGGGACTTCAATAAGCTTAAAGGTTTTGGCTGCATTGGTTCAGGGGGAGTTTGTTGGACCAAAAAAACCAATGAGCCAGATCAGAAAAACCTTTAAGTCTCACAGACATCACAACAACTGAAGTGATCTACATCAGCTGAAGACAAAGTCTGAAGATAAAGTCTGAAGACAAAGTCTGAAGATAAAGTCTGAAGACAATAACTGAAGACAAAGTCTGAAGACATATGCTGAAGACAAAGTCTGAAGACCAAGTTCTCAGAAGTTGTCTAAAACAGCTGAAGTAGTTTCTTTCAGTAGTTGTAATGTTTTACTTTTCAGTAGTTTCTTTTCAGTAGTTTTATTATTGTAAAACATCTGAAGTTCTTACACTTCAGATGTTATAAGCTTCAGTAGTTGTAATCGTAGTTTATACTTAGCTTTTTGTGAAGGTGTCCTCAGTTGTTGTGGACATCTTCAGTAGATTGGTTTATTTTCAGTAGTTTGTATAAATTAGTTAGATGTCACTATCAAGTGACATCAGCTGACGTCACATTCCTTTATAAAAGGAATGTTGACCTAATTGTTTTGTAACCGAAGCATTTGCGTGAATGAAAATCTTCCATTAACAGAAAAATTCTCTCTCTATAATCGTCATAGTGTGATTGAATATTCATACTTGTCTTGCTTAAATTTGTTCTAATTTCTGTTATATTCCGCTGCAAATTCTAATCTAATTGATCAAACTAGATCTGATCCTATCACTACCAAAACATTTAAAGACCTTAGATGTTGACAGTCCTCATCATGACAATGACCATACCCTCTTCATTAGATGGTCAGGACTACTCAGACTTTCAAAGTGTCTTCTCATCTCAAAGAGATCATGTAGAGGTAGGTTGAACATGTCCTGCCATGTGTAGACATCTTCACCACCTTGATCTCTTATTACATGCCATCTTTCTGGATTAGTAGTGAAGGTCCCGGATAAGATGGGTCTTCCTGATGAAGAGGAGCTGCTTGAATTGGAGTTGATTGAGCTGCCTCTTCATGCACTCTCTCAGGATGATCTGATTCATCCTGAGGCTTGGAGGTGGATAACTTTGACTTCTTCTTCTTCTTTGACTTGGGTCTAGAGGTCATCATTTTCCTCCTCTTTGGAAACTTCAACTGAGAAGACTGGCCTTCAGCACCTTGTTGTTCAGTCTCATCTTTCTCAGTTGGGTCAACCTCCCTCACAGGTTCAGAAGAAGAGGGAGTTTGACCCTGCTATAAATCAGAAGATGAAGCTTGCTGAGGTTTAGCAGGAGGTCCAGGTTGTGTTGTCCCAAATTGCTTAACCTTAACCTCCGTTTCAGGAGGGGCTTGACTTGGTGGGGAGTGTAAGTCAATGAGCTTTCCTCTCTTGATCTTTTGCTTGATCACCCTTATGTGCTCATCCTTGGTGGATAGAGACATTGGGCCAAGTCTCCTTCCAGAGAATCTATATAGCTTCAAGAAGCTCATCATCCTCTGCCTGTCAGCAGACTTTTTTTGACTCTTTTGGATGATGGCTCTTGACTTGGCTGCTTCTTCCTTCATCTTTCTCTTTTTTGCTCTTTGTTCTTTGAGTACATTAAGTTCAAGTTGCTTGAGATACTCAAATTCAATATACTCAAAGGACAGGGGAAGAAGTGCAGTTGCCTGGTAGAGTCTTATGGTAGTCAAGTAGTTGATCATATTTTGTCTGTCAGCTTCTTTATCTACCTAAGGTTGTGGAGTTGCCACATTCTCTTGCACAGGACTTTCTTAAACTAGGAAGAGAGTAGGAACATGCTTGTACAGTTTCTTCTGTCTTCTTTCTTCTTTGATCTGGAGGAGCAACTTTGCATCTTCTGCTTCCTTCCTCTCCTTAGACATTTCTATGTCTGCTAGTTCATTCAGTTCTTCTAAGGGGAAATAAATGATCTCATTAATGTCATAGTTCCTGGTCTGCAGTTAAGTAATCCTGACTATCTTTAACTCATCATCTTGAGTGTTTGGTCTTGGAGCAGCCCTAATTGCAGCTTCCATGAAGCCTGAAGACCCAGTGGAACTTTCTCCCCTTAACTTTCTCTTTCTCTCTCTCTCCCCTCCTCCTCAATCTCATCAGGAGTCATTATCCTTTTCCCTTTGTCACCAATAGACATTTATGACATAGAGTGGACAGAGCTTTAGCCTTCATTGCTTGGAGTAGCATCCAGGCTCTGGCCAGAGAGAGGTTATGATACACCTTCACCAGCAGGTGTTTCACTGAGGGGATGGATTGTTGAAGTTGTTGGTTCTGTGACAGAGCTTACAGGTTCTGTCACTGGGTCTTTAGTCAAGGTTTTCCCTTTGAAGCTAATCTTAGGGTCTACCTCAACATCTAGTTGACCAATGACATTGTCTGCTTGCATTTGTCTTCTTGCTTTAAACACTTCAACAATCCATTCTTGAATCCTTTGAGCCATCCTGCTAGTTTGTCTGAATTGACTTGTGTTGGCAAGTGGCATGTTGACTAGATCAAGACCTTCATTGTAGTTCAAGGTCTGAAAATTGAAGACTTCTTATTATCCTTGAACTATTTGAAGTATGAGGGATCTTCTATCAGCATCATACCTCCACTTAATAATGTAATTAGAAGCTCCTTGGGGTGGAGTTGACATAGCCCTTGGAATTCCCTCCTCAAAGAGACTCTGAATGAGTGAGTCCAGTAAGTCCATATCAATGTGAACTTGAGAAGGTTGTTGAGCGTGGACAACTGCAAGTGAAGATGGTGAGTCCTCAATGTCCATACTCTATGACGAACTCCTAGGTTCTGTGATTGCTATGACTTTCTCCCCTTTTTTAGTAGCATCACCCACTTGCACAGGTGAGCTAAGAGTTAGATCAATTACATCCATAGGTTCTTGTGTTCCTGGATGACCTCCTCTTAAAGGTCTCCCAGCTAGTTTCTTCTTAAGATAAGATATCTGAAGTTGCTAATCATTGACCCTATTTTGTAAGGTAGTCACCTGAGATTCAAGGTGACTAACCTTAGAGACCAAATAGGAGCATGTTTGTGACAATTGCTGCACCTTTAGTCTCATGTTCCCCTCATCTTCATTAGAAGAATCATTGGGGGATGAGAGAATTGGTTTAAAGTCTTCTCTCTTACCACCAGCATGGTGTTCTTGGCTGTTGAATTTCTCCTGCTCACTGACAACTTCAATTGAAGTATCAATAGGCTGAGTTGAGATGGTTGAGGTCTTAAAGATGTAATCACTTGCAAAAGTAAGAACCTCTTCCATATGGACCTCCTGAACAGGTTCAGGGAGATCCCTCAATGATAGGTGAATGATGTGGGCTAGACATAGAAGAGACAGGAGCACTCATCTTTCTTTGAGTAGGGCAGGAATAGAGAGACTCATGGTACTCACTAAATCCCATGTCTTCATCATCATAGAATTCTAGGTTGGGAATGGGTTGGTTTAGATCTAGAGGTTAGGGATGGTAACTTTCCCCTAAAGATTGTTTACTAAAGTTTTGAGACTCTGAGTGAAGGCTTAAGGCTGCTTGGGTAATGAGCTCATCAGGCTGAGCATGAGGAACCTCAACACTAATTGAAGTTAAGATGTGAGTGGTTTGCTCCTCAGGAGAAATGGAAGCTCTAATGTCCACTTCTTTCTGTATGGGTGATGATATAGGGGCCTGCACAAGCTTAATAGCTTGAGCAGGGATGAGACCTTCTCTTTCCTAGACTATAAAGGAGAGATCCTCATGAATCTGGTCCCATCCTCCATGTTTGTTAGACAAGATGTGGATGACCACATGGAGTAGGTACTTCCATAGGGATGAGACCTTCTCTTTCTTGAAGGTCTTTACAGAGAAACCCCCCTCATATCCCATCTGCTCAAAGAAATGATTTACAGCTTCTTTTGGAAAGGACAACTCACCTTCTTCATCATCCAACTGAAGATGAGTGTTGATGATGGTTGGAGTGATGAAGATTGTCCTCCCTTGCATAGTGGCAGAAAGTGTCTTCTCCCGATCCATAATGACCTCTTGGTAGGTCTTCCAGAATTCTAACAACTGATCCTCATAGAGAGGAGGATTAATGGTAAAGGAGGTGAGATAGTTTGTCAAAGAAAGAAAACGGCAGACCTCTGAGAAACTTGGCTCTTTCTCAGAGTCCAACAGAGCAAACAGATTGTGTTCCTGTGGAGTTGCATGGAAAAATCTGGGCTGTTTCTGCGGTTGAGGTTGGCCATTTAGAAAGCTTAAAGGTGAAGGAAGATAAGAACAAAAGCGGTTTGTGAGTGAATTTAGGTTTTGGTAATAGTTCAGATGAAGAAGAGAGTGAAATAGGGGAAAACCGTTGGGTATATATATGAAATGGATCTGAGACAAAGTTAATGAAAAAGGATAAACTTTGAAATCTGGATGTCGGCTGACCTCTGAAAAATTACCCAAAAAGGTAGTTTTCTTGGAAGTCTAAAATCTTTCGAAGGTAAATTTGCTTCGGAAGTTTTGATGAAAAGCTTCCGAAGCCAAAATCACTTCGGAAGATATTCTGAAGGTAAATCTATTGAATTAGTTATTCGTTTTCTAAGACATAAGTTTTTTCTAAAGGTAAATATATATCTTCCGAAGGATTAAAAGATCAAAATTTTCAAAAATCTAAGAAATGTCTTTTAAAAAGATTTTTCTTCCAGAGTAAACAAGGGCTTATGAAGGTGATAAAATAGACAACTTAGGACACACGAGTTTTAAAAATAATATGATTAAGTTTTAAGAAAAGCTACTCAAAGTTAATCATCCCAATAACTAATACAAGATACTTAAATCTCTACTCATCAAAAGCTTTGGTGAACAGATCTGCATATTGTTCATTTGTGTTAACTTTGACTAGTTTGATTAATCCATTTTCAAAGTTATCTCTAATTAAATGATACCTGATATTGATGTGTTTTGTCCTTGAGTACTGCACAGGATTCTTTGTGATAGAGATAACACTATTGTTGTCTATGTGAATGGGAGTCTCCTTGAAGTTGAATCCATAGTCCAGCATCTGATTCTGAATCCAAAGCACTTGAGCACAGCAACATGCAGCAGCAATGTGTCATCTTCAGCAGTTGAAGCAGACACACAGGATTGTTTCTTGCATTGCCAAGAGACTATCCTTCCACCAAGAAATTGACATTCCCCTGATGTAGACTTTGCAGTCATGTTGCAACCACCATAGTCACTATATGTATATGCATACAGATTGAAATCAGAATTCTTTGGATACCAAAGGCCAAGTGTTGGAGCACCTTTGAGATATCTTAGAATCCTTTTGACAATAACTAGATGTGACATCTTGGGGTTGACTTGATATCTTCCACAAATACATGTGGCAAACATGATATCAGGCCTGCTAGCAGTGAGGTACATAAGAGCCCCAATCATAGCTGATAAAGATGTTCATCCACACACTCCCCCTCAAGATCTGGTCCAAGGGAGTGATTTTTTGCTATAGGTGTCTTAGCAACCTTACAATCAGTCATGTTGAATCTTGTAAGTATGTCTTGTACATACTTTGACTGACTTATGAAGAAGTCATTGTCAACTTGCTTCACTTGAATTCCTAGAAAGAAATTGAGTTCCCCCATGGCACTCATTTCAAATCTATTCTTCATCAGCTTCTCAGAGTCTTTGTAGAGTTTTGGATTAGTTGATCTGAAGACAATGTCATTACATATACTTGAACTAGCATTAAGTCATTCCTTGTTTCTTTGATGAAGAGAGTTCCATCTATAGTACCCCTTTTGTATCCATGCTGACATAGATAATGAGATAGAGTCTCATACCACTTCCTTAGAGCTTGGTGAAGTCCGTATAGAGCTTTATCAAGCCTGCAGACATAATCAAGATGATCAGGGTATGCAACGCCAGGTGGTTGTTTGACATACACCTCTTCATCAATCACCCCATAGAAAAAAACACACTTGACATCAAGCTGGTAGACCTTGAATTCCTTGGATGTAGCAAAAGCTAAGAATATTCTTACAGCTTCAAGTCTTGCCACATGAGCAAAGACATCTGTGTCGTCAATTTCTTCTTCTTGTGTGTATCCTTGAACACAAGTCTTGCCTTATTCTTGATGACAAGTTCTCTATCATCTTTCTTATTTCTAAACACCCATTTGGTTCCTATGGTAGTCTTCCCTTGAGGGAGAGGACATAGGTTCCAAACCTTTTGTCTTTTGAATTGAAGTAACTCCTCTTGCATGGCTTCAACTCAACTTCCATCCTTTGAAGCCTCATCAACTTTCTTCGACTCTATCTGGGACAAGAAACAAGAGTGAAGACAAACATTTGCATCATGGGTTTGTCCTCTTGTTCTCACCCCTGAGTCAACATCTCCAATGATATTTGTGGTGGCGTGAGACTTGTGGATCCTTAGTTGAGTAATCACAGCAAGTTGCTTGGAGAGATCTAAATTAGAGAAATTTAAATCTGGCATTTGTGATTCACCCACCACATCATCACACTTATCAAGAGAAACTTGATCCAATGAGTGTGTGACATCATTGATGTTGTCTTCAATAGAGTGGTTGTCAGCATCAAGAAATTTTTAATCATTTTCACCACCACCATGATCTCCTACATTTGAAGCTCCTTGATTTGAGTTTTGTACATCTGAGCTGGAATTTGAAGGCACCTCAGATATATCAACTGGATTTGTCATTGTTGTGCTGATAGGAACTCCATTTGCAGGGTTAGTTATAACTGAAGCTAAAGTAGTATAACTTGATGGTCTTCTTAGCTCAAATCTTGGGTCAGAATCACCTGCTGATAGTATATTTGTAGATCCTGAAACATTCTCATAATATTTTTTAAAACAATTGGTAACTAAATTAAGATCAAATAGCCAATCAGGACCAGAACCTTTCACACTGAGAGTATGCTCATTGAACGTCACATTGGCTGACTCCTCAACTACTCTAGTTATGAGATTGTATACTCTATCAGCCTTGGCTTGGGAAGAGTATCCAATAAAGTGTCCATCATCTAATTTCTCATCAAACTTGGCAATTTGATCTTTGGTATTCAAGATGGTGCAAGGACATCCAAATGACCTGAGAAAACCAATGAGAGGTGCAGGACCGGTGAAGGGTGGTCACTTACAACACAAAGAGGAGATTAACTAAACTTAATCAAAAAGTAAACTGGATTAACCACAATAATGATACTAAGAACACAAGTAACAAGTAAGAGACAGAACAAGAGAACACAAGATATTGGGTTTCAAGGATGCAGTATATTGTTTTCTCAAGTTCTATTATAAGTGTTACAAAGTATTAAGAAAGATATTAGAACATGGAATACTTATACTACAACCTACAGCCGGCTATACTTTGAAAGCCAGCTGGATACAATTGACTAGACACAAACAAAATCAATTGTAGAATCAAAAGGGATATCTATCTTTTGACTTGTGACTATGACATGCCATAGCTCACATCCTAATATATTACAAAAAGAATAAAAGTACATAAAGTAGAAAGCATGGACTCAAGACCTCAATGTACAGTTATTAAAAGCATGGACCTTTCACCAACTCATGTAAGTTGGTGACTTTACAGAGTTGCAGCGGAAAGGTGGTCCAGCTTTATGATAAAGTACATCAGATAAAGGCATATCTCTAAAAGTCTTCGGAAGAAATCTGTCTTCACTAAGTAGCTTCGGAAGACTTTGTCTTTGAAGCTTCGGAAGACTTCACTTTTGGCTTCGGAAGATATTGGTCTTGGCTTCGGAAGATTTTACACTTAGAATATTTTCTAGTGCATGGTGTAAAACTTCCGAAGCAATTCTACTTCAGTTCTTTAGTGCATTGCTCGCAGAGAGACTTTGGATGTTTTGTGTTGCATTAGACTTATAGGAATCCTTACAAACTCCCCCTAGGCTGATGCTACCATAACATTTAGAAGATTTTCAGATGTTAGTAGTCTTTAGCATAATGATGACCATACCCTTCTTTATTAGATGGTCAGGATCATTCAGACTTTCATAGTATCTTCTCATCTCAAAGAGATCATGCAGAGGTAAGTTGATTATGTCTTGCCATGTATAGACATTCTCAACACCTTGATCTCTGATTACATGCCATCTTTCTGGATTGGTAGAGAAGGTCCAGGATAAGATGGATGTCTCAGCTGTAAGAGGAGCCACTTGCATTGGAGTTGATTGCGCTGCCTCTTCATGCACTTCCTCAGGTTGATCTGACTCAGCCTGAGGTGTAGAGGTAGATGATTTAGGCTTCTTCTTCTTAGACTTTGGTTTAGAAGCCATCCTGTTTTTCCTCTTTGAAGGTTTTAACTGAGAAGACTGGCTTGCAGCACCAGATTGATCTCTGTTGTCTCTCTCAGTTGGGACTTCCTCTCTCTCAGGTTCAGAAGGAGAGGGAGGTTGACCCTGCTGTGGATCAGAAGATGAAGCTTGCTGAGGCTCAGCAGGAGGTCCGGGTTGTGTTGTCTCAGGTTGTTCAACCTTAACCTCCACTTTAGGTGGGACTTGACTTGGAAGAGAGTGTAAGTCAATCAGTTCTCCACTCTTGATCTTCTGCTTGATTACTCTTATATGCTCATCCATTATGGATAGAGACATAGGGCCAAGTCTCCTTCTCGAGAATCCATACAGCTTCAAGAAGCTCATCATCCTTTGTCTGTCAGCAGACTTCTTCATACTCTTTTGGATGATGGCTCTTGACTTTGCAGCCTCTTCCCTTAGCTTCTTCTTAGTTGTCTTTCTGTCTTTGACTAACTCAAGCTCAAGTTGTTTTAAGTACTAGAACTCAACAAAGTCATAGGACAAGAGAAGAAGTGCATCTGCCTGATAGAAGCCTATGGCACTCAGGTAGTTGATCATTTTGATCCTATCTTCTTCTTTGTCTACCTGAGGTTCTTGTTGAACCACATCTTCTTGTACAGGACTTTCTTGAACTGGGGAGAGAGTAGGAGCATGCTTGTAGAGTCTTTTCTGTCTCTTCTCCTCTTTGAATTGGAGAAGTAACCTTGCATCCTCTTTTTCTTTCATCTCTCTTGACACTTCCATGTCAGCTAGTTCATTTAGCTCATCTAAGGGGAGAGAAATAATATTGTCTATGTCATAATTCCTTATCTGCAGATAATTTATCCTGACTGCCCTTAACTCATCATTCTGAGTATCTGGTCTGGGGGCAGCCCTGATAGCAGACTCCATGAGTCTTAAAGACTCAGCAGAGGAACTTGCTCCCCTCAGCCTCCTTTTCCTCTCTCTCTCTCTCTTCTCTTCTCAAGTTGTTTTAAGTACTAGAACTCAACAAAGTCATAGGACAAGAGAAGAAGTGCATCTGCCTGATAGAAGCCTATGGCACTCAGGTAGTTGATCATTTTGATCCTATCTTCTTCTTTGTCTACCTGAGGTTCTTGTTGAACCACATCTTCTTGTACAGGACTTTCTTGAACTGGGGAGAGAGTAGGAGCATGCTTGTAGAGTCTTTTCTGTCTCTTCTCCTCTTTGAATTGGAGAAGTAACCTTGCATCCTCTTTTTCTTTCATCTCTCTTGACACTTCCATGTCAGCTAGTTCATTTAGCTCATCTAAGGGGAGAGAAATAATATTGTCTATGTCATAATTCCTTATCTGCAGATAATTTATCCTGACTGCCCTTAACTCATCATTCTGAGTATCTGGTCTGGGGGCAGCCCTGATAGCAGACTCCATGAGTCTTAAAGACTCAGCAGAGGAACTTGCTCCCCTCAGCCTCCTTTTCCTCTCTCTCTCTCTCTCTTCTCTTCCTCAATCTCCTCAGATGTCATCTTTCTTTTCCCTTTGTCACTCACAGACCTTTGTGACTCAGGGTGGAGAGAGCTTTGGCCTTCATTGCTTGTTGCAGCATCTGAGCTCAGGCCAGAGAGAGGTTGAGAAGCACCTTCACCAGCAGGTGTCTCAGAAGGAATGTAAATCTCTATAGCAGTTGATGATGATGAGACAGGGGTCTCAGGTTCTGCCACTGGGCCTTCAGTCAAGGTTTCCCCTATGAAACTAATCTTAGGGTCTGCCTCAACATCCAGTTGACCGGTGGCATTACCTAATTGCCTAAGTCTCCTTTTGAAGCTGAACTCTGTAGTGATCTTGTCTTGGATTCTTTGAGCCAGTCTGTCAGCTTGTCTTGATTTGCTTGGGTTGACAAGTGGCATGTTGACTAGATCCAGACCTTCATAGTAGTTCAAAGTCTGAAAATTGAAGACTTCTTGCTGTCCTTGAACTCTTATGATGATTAGGGCTTTTCTGATGTTGTCATACCTCCACCTAATGATGTGATTGGAAGATGGTGAGGATGACATAGCCCTTGGTATCCCTTCCTCAAAGAGACTCCTGATGATAGAGTCTATAGAGTCCACATTAATGTGAACTTGAGGAAGTTGCTAAGAATGCACAATTGCAAGTGAGGATGGTTAGTCCTCAATGTCCATTCTCTGTGAAGAACTCCCAAGTTTTGTGGCCACAATGACTTTCTCCCCCTTTTTGGTAGCATCACCCACTTGCATAGGTGAGCTGGAGGATAGATCAATCACATCCACAGGTTCTTGTGTTCCTGGTTGAGCTCTTCTTAAAGGTCTCTCAGCTAGTTTTTCCTTAAGATATGAAATCTCAAGTTGCTGATCATTGACCCTGTTGTGTAAGGTAGTCACCTGAGATTTAAGGTGACTAACCTTAGAGACTAAATAGGAGCATGTTTTTGACAGATTTTGCACCTTTAGCCTTAAATTCCCCTCTTCTTCATCAGAAGAATCATTGGGGGATGAGATGATTGGACCAAAGTCCTCTCTCTCACCACCAGCTTCAGGTTCTTGGCTGCTGGATTTCCTCTGCTCATTAACATTCTCAGTTAAGATGTCAATGGGCTGAGTTGCCATGGTTGAGGTCTTAATAATGTAATCACTTGCAAAAGTGATAGCCTCTTCCATATGGATATCCTGAACAGGTTCAGAAGTATCTACCTCAGTTATAGGTGACTGATGTGGGCTAGACCGAGGAGACTCAGGAGTACTCATCTCCCTTTTAGTAGGGGAAGAGAAGAGAGACTCATGGTACTCACTGAAACCTAAGTCTTCATCAGTATAAAAGGATAGGTTGGGAATGGGTTGATTTAGATTTAAAGGCTGGGGATGGTAACTGTCCCCTGAAGGTTGTTCACTTGAGTGTTGAGACTCAGAGTGAAGGCTTAAGGCAGTTGGGCTTGTGAGCTCATCAGGGTGAGCATGAGGAACCTCAGCCCTGATAGTTGAAGAGATGGGAGTGGTTTGCTTCTCAGGGGAAGTGGGAGCTCTAGTTTCCACTTCCTCCTGTAAAGGTGAGTATAAGGGAACCTGCACAGACTCAATAGCTTGAGCAGGGGTTCGTTTGGACTTTCTTTGGTAGGTGAGGGTTACTTGAGGCCTTTTTAGTGGTAGAGAGGTAGAAGGTGTGGGTTCAACACTAGCTTGTGTTGCTAGGTTGTCACCTTGAGCAATGAGCTCTAACATTTTGGGGACAAGGGCTGTTTCTACCCCTAAGAAGCCTACAGTTGGCTTCTTCATGATTTTAAAGATGTCGGGCTTCATCTGTCCCAATTTAAGAATATTATCTGTTTCCCTCAACTGTGAGCCCAGTTCACAGTTGAGAATGTGTTGAACATATCTAGGAAACATATAATATTCTAAGGAGTCCAAGTTAGCAAACAAATTGGTATAGACAAATTGAGAGTACCTGAACTTGACTCCTTGAACCATTCCATGCACTATGAAGAAGAGATCCTCAAGAATCTGGTCCCACCCTCCATGCTTGTTTGACAAACTGTGGATAACCACATGGAGTAGATATTTCCACTGGGATGAGACCTTATCTTTCCTGAAGGTCTTTACAGAGAAATCCCCCTCATAGCCCATCTGCTAAAAGGAATGATTGACAGCTTCCTTTGGGAAGGACAACTCACCTTCTTCATCATCCAGCTGCAAATGAGTGTTGATGATGGCCGGAGTGATGAAGATTGTCCTCCCTTGCACTGTGGCAGACAGTGCCTTCTCCCCATCCATGATGACCTCTTGGCAGGTCTTTCAGAATTCAAGCAGATGATTCTCATAGAGAGTAGGATCAATGGTTAGGGAGGTGAAGTAATTTGATAAAGCTAAGAACTGGCAAATCTCTGAGAAACTTTCATCTTCTCAGAGCTTATCAGAGCAACCTGATTGCGTTGCCTGTGAAGTTGCATGGAGAAATCTGGGTTGTTTCTGCGGTTAAGGTTGGCCATTTGAGAAGCTTAAGGATGAAGAAAGGTGAAAAGCAAAGGCAGTTTGGGAATTAGGTCTGAGAAATAGTAGAATTGAAGAAGATAGTGAGGGAGAGGGGGAACCGTTGGGTATTTATGTGAAAAGGATTTGAACCAAAGTTAATATAAGAGGATAAACTTTGAAATCCAAATGTCGATCCCACCTTTGAAAAGTAGTTTACTTTTGCTCAAAAAGTAGTTTTCTTAGAATTCGAAAAGCTTCCGAAGGTAAATTATCTTCGGAAGTTTTAATGAAAAAGCTTCCGAAGCTAAAATGACTTCGGAAGATTTTTCTGAGGATCTTGAAAATTTTGATTCGGAAGAGAAATAAACACTTGAATGCTTTGTATATAAAACAACAAAGCTTCCGAGAGTTAATTTTGCTTCGGAAGAAAAAAGTCCTTAAAAACAAATAAGTGTCTGAGACAAGTATTTAAGCTTCGGAAGATAGATTGAGACTTCTTCCGAAGGTAAAATTTCTTAGACAGTTATTTATTTTGAAGACATGATTTTCTTCCGAAGGTAAAAATATATCTTCTGAAGGATCAGAAAATTTTCAAGAATTTAAGAAAAGTCTTCAAAAAGGATTTGATATCCAAAGAAAACATGAGCTTATGAAAGTGATGAACTAGACAACTTAGGACACACATATTTTAAGAAATAATTAAAATTAGTTTTAAGAAAAGATATACTCAAAGTTAATCATCCCAATAGCTGATATTAGATATTTAAATCTCTATTCATCAAAAGCTTTTGTAAACAGATCAGCATATTGTTCATCGATATGAACTTTGACTAGTTTAATTAATCCCTTTTCATAGTTATCTCTTATTAAATGATACCTGATATTGATGTGTTTGGTCCTTGAGTGCTGCACAGGGTTCTCAGTGATAGAGATAGCACTATTGTTGTCTATGTGGATAGGAGTCTCCTTGAAGTTAAATCCATAGTCCAGCATCTGATTTTGAATCCAAAGCACTTGAGCACAGCAACTTGCAGCAGCAATGTATTCAGCCTCAGCAGTTGATGCAGACACACAGGATTGTTTCTTGCATTGCCATGAGACAACCCTTCCACCAAGGAATTGACATCCCCCAGATGTAGACTTTGCAGTCATGTTGCAAACACCATAATCACTATCTGTATAAGCATACAGATTGAAGTGAGGATTCTTTGGATACCATAAACCAAGTGTTGAAGTACCTTTGAGGTATCTTAAAATCCTTTTGACAGTGATTAGGTGAGACATCTTAAGGTTGGCTTGATATCTTGCACAAATACATGTAGCAAACATGATATCAGGCCTGCTAGCTGTAAGATACATAAGAGACCCAATCATTGCCCTATATAAGTGTTCATCTACACACTCCCCCTCAAGATCAGGTCCAAGGGAGTTGTTTCTGGCTATGGGTGTCTTAGCAATCTTACAATCAGTCATGTTGAACCTCTTGAGTATGTCCTGAACATACTTTGACTGACTTATGAAGATGCCATCTTCAACTTGCTTCACTTGAATTCCCAGAAAGAAATTGAGTTCTCCCATTGCACTCATTTCAAATCTGTCTTTCGTTAGCTTCTCAAAGTCTTTGCAGAGCTTTGGATTAGTTGAACCAAAGATGATGTCATCTACATACACTTGAACTAGCAATAAGTCATTTCCCTGTCCTTTGATGAAGAGAGTTCCATCTATAGTACCTCTCCTGTATCCATGTTTACAAAGATACTCAGACAATGTCTCATACCACTTCCTGGGTGCCTGATGCAGCCCATAAAAAGCTTTGTCAAGCTTGCAGACATAATCAGGATGATCAGGGTCTACAAAGCCAGGTGGTTGTTTGACATACACCTCTTCATCAATCACTCCATACAGAAAAGCACACTTCACATCAAGTTGAAAGACCTTGAAGTTCTTGGATGCAGCAAATGCCAGGAATATCCTAACAGCTTCTAATCTTGCTACAGGAGCAAAGACATCAGTGTAGTCAATCCCTTCTTCTTGTGTGTATCCTTGAACAACTAGTCTTGCCTTGTTCTTGATGATAATGCCTCTATTATCCTTCTTATTCCTAAACACCCATTTGGTTCCAATGGTAGTCTTCCCATGAGGAAGAGAACAAAGGTTCCAAACTCTTTGCCTTTTGAATTGAAGCAACTCTTGTTGCATAGCTTCAACCCAACTTCCATCCTTTAGAGCCTCATCAACTTTCTTTGGCTCTATCTGGGATAAGAAACAAGAGTGAAGACAAACATTTGCTTCATGGGTTTGTCCTCTTGTTCTTACCCCTGTGACAACATCTCCAATGATGTTTGTGGTGGGGTGAGACTTGTGGATCCTAAGCTGAGGGATCACAGCAAGTTGCTGAGAAAGATCCAAATTTGAGAAACTTAGATCTGGCATAGATGATTCACCCTCCACATCACCACACTTATCAAGATTGACTTGATCCAATGAGTGTGTGACATCATTGATGTTGTCATCTATGGTGTGGTTATTAGCATCAAGGAATTCCTGATCACTTTCACCATCACCATTGTTGTCTTCCACAATTGAGGTATTTTTATCTGGTTGTGGAGCTTCTGAGCTGGAATTTGAAGGCACCCCAGATGTATCAGCTGAATTTGTCATTGTAGTGCTGATAGAAACCTCATTTGCTGAAGTAGTTCCAACTGGAGCTGAAGATGTATGAGTTTAAGGTCTTCCTAGCTCAAATCTTGGATCAGGATCACTTGTATTTAAATTTTCTGCAGATCCTGAAACATTCTCACAAGATTTGTTAAAACAGTTGGTAACTAAATCAAGATCAAATAGCCAATCAGGACCAGAACCAGCCACACAGGGTGTGTGTTCATTGAAAGTTACATTGGCTGACTCCTCAACAATTTTAGTTCTGAGATTGTATACTCTATAAGCCTTAGCTTGGGAAGAGTATCTAATGAAGTGTCCATCATCTGATTTCTCAGCAAACTTGGCAATTTGATCTTTGGTATTCAAGATGGTGCAAGGACATCCAAATGACCTGAGAAAATTAATGAAAGGTTTTCTCTTGGCCAAAGTTCATAAGGAGTCTTACCATATGTCTTAACTACTAAAACTCTGTTTTGCACATAGCAAGCAGTATTTACTGCCTCTGCCCAGAAGGTGATGGCCAGTTTAGAGTCAGACAACATAGTTCTTGCAGCTTCAATTAGTGTCCTGTTTCTCCTCTCAGCAACACCATCTTGCTGAGGAGTCCTGGGAGCACTATATTGTCTTGTAATACCTTTTTCATCATAAAATGTGTCAAGGATTTGATTTTTTAATTTAGTCCCTTGATCACATCTTATGGTTTTGACCTTGTGATCACTTTGATTTTTAATTTTTAAGATGAAATTCTTCAGAATCTCAGGGGTCTCATACTAAGTTCTAAGAAAGAAAACCCAAGTGAATCTTGTAAAATCATCTGTGATCACCAAACAATAAGAGATCCTTCCTAGACTCATTACACTGGTGGGGCCAAAGAGATCCATATGTAATAAGTGTAGGGGAGTAGTGATGGAGTTCTTTTCCTTAGGCTTGTGAGATACCTTATGTTGCTTCCCTTTCAGGCATGCAACACAATGATCATCACTTGTAAACTCTTTCTTTGGCATTCCATTTACCAAATCATGTTTAATTAGTTTATTCATGTTCTTAACGTTTACATGGCACATTCTTTTATGCCATAGGAAAGACTCATCACTATTTGCTTTAGACAGAAAGCATGAAACTTCTCCAGAGGGAGATATTTCTTGCAAATCCATCTTGTACATGTTCCCTTTCCTAGGGGCTCTAAGTAGGATGTGCTCATGAGGAATGACCACTCCAGGCTTGAGAACAATGCACTCATGCTCAGTAAAGAGCATGTTATGACTCTGATCACAAAGTTGGGATACACTCAGAAGATTGTACCCAAGCTCCTTGACAAAGTTTACCTTTTCAATGTTGAGCTTACCATTTGTGACCTTGCCCCTTCCAGAAATGTAACCACCTTCATCTCCTCCAAAAGCAACTGGTCCTCCATCAATCCTCTCAAAGTTATGGAGTAGTGACCTATTGCCTGTCATGTGCCTGGAACAGCCACTATCAATGATCCAGACATTCTTGTTTGTCTTGAGCTGTTCTTGCACAAAGAAAATGATTAGTTACATTTGGAAACCCAAGCCTTATCTGTCTTGGGCTCACTAAGTATAATAGAAGGTAATGCAATAGTAATAGATCCTATGGTTGTGCTAGAAGGATCTTGAGCTGTTGTTGATGGAGAAACTTCAGTCACTTGGTCTTTCTTAGACTTCCACACTACCTTTGGAGTCTTGGACTTGACCTTCAAAACTTCAGAAGCTTTTGGGACTTCGGAAGTTTTGATGACTGAACTTTCGGAAGATTTTGCAGTCACTGCAGCAGACTTCAGTGCTTCGGAAGAATTCCTTTCTTCCGAGACCAACTTCTCTTCCGAAGGTAATTTTCCATTTGCCTTCTTCTTTGATTTGGAGCTTCCGAAGGAAACAGACTTTCCTTCCGAAGTTTGAATCTTCTTGAAACTCTTTGAAGTCTTTGTCTTGGTCATTTGGACAATACTTTTAGGATTGTATGGACAATCCTTAGCAATATGAGAGGTACTTTCACACATGACACACAACATTTTCTTCTTCACAAGAGTCTCCTTATGAGAGCAAGACTGTTTTTGGTCACATCCCTTCTCCACCTTCATCTTTGCAGATGCTGAGACCGTTCTTATGGGCTGGGAACTGTTCTTGGAGTTTGATGGTCCAGGCTGTGCAGCAGTGGCACACAGCAGATCAGTCTTCTTCTTGGTACTGAGATGATTTGAACAAGAACCAGAACTCTTAGCTGAAGAGTTTTGGTTGATGTCTTCAGTCTTTACTACTTCAAACCCTGCAGAGATAAAAACTTGTTTTTCCTTAGAGTCAAAAGTAGCCTTGATCTCTTGAGCCTTCCTTGCTTTTCTTTTGCTCTTCCTGATCAAGTTCTTTCTCATTGACTTGGTCATCACAGTAATCTTTTTCTCCTCAGAAGGATAGTGGCCATTCATAGAATCCTCCTCTTCAGTCTTCTCAGAGGAATTCTTCACTATCTCTTCTACATCCTCTTCACTTATAGGATCTATGAGAGGAAGCTCATCTTAACAAGTTCCACACCTAGGAGATCTTATAGACAAGATTGTGTGTGGAGGAGCTATCTCATTAGATCTCAGTCCCTGTCTATTTTGATAACACATTTTGTTGTGCAGGGATGAGGATATCATGTTCTTGAAGGTCTCTTCTTCAAGAACACTCTTTTCTGCCCTGGCTTTGCTGATCACAAGCTCAGCCTGGCACTCAGTCAGATTGGTTATGAGATCTTTAAATTGAGTTCTAAAATCTGTATGCTCATGTTTTAGAACTGAAATGGTTTTTTCTAAGTCCTCTATCTTTAGTTTATAATCATTTTCAGACTTTCTAAAATTAGATTTTAAAATGTTTAAGGACTCAAGATCAGATCTCATCTCCAAGTTATAGGACTTGTATCTGTTAACTTTAGCAATGCATTCAGGAGTACAGAGATGTTCCAATACCTTGGCTTCATCATGATCTGCCATTAGTGCTTGGTTTGGAGAGGCATCTTCCACCTGAAAGCTCCAGTCAAAGCCTCCTTCTTCAACAGCAACAGCAGCTTGTTGCTTTAGCTTCTCATTCTGAGGGGCTTTCTTAGTGTAGTTTGGTCTGGTTTGTGCTTAGCCACCATTTGTTTTAGGTGCCTTACACTCTCTAGCAAAGTGGCCCATCAGGTTACAGTTGTAACACTTGACTTTGCTTTTATCCAAGCCAAACTCTCCACGGGTTGCATTGCTTGGAAACCTCCTTTCAGTTCTCTTGTAGAACTTCTTGGCTCTATGAGTGAGAAGAGCCATCTGCTGGACTATTTCCATATATTCCAGATCATCTGGATGGATACAATCCAGGTCTTCAATAGTAAAAAGAGAGTTGCCACAACTTTCATCAGAGGACACAAAGACTTGAGAAGAGCTTGTCTCTTGGAATGGGCTTCCTTGAGTGTAGTTCTCCCTGGGTGTCTCTGGGAAGGTGATGAAAGGACCCTTTGGTGAGTTGTTAGGGTAACATATGAGATGATTTTTGGGTTCTATGCTATCCCTTTCAATCACATGCAGGGCTGAACCCAATTGATTGGTGGAGTTGCCAGATGAACCTTGCATGTTCATCTCCATCTGGTAGCCACTGAGAATCCCATATAACTCTGTCAGAGTAAGAGTTTTGAGATTTTCAGTCCTCTTGATTACCACATAATAGTGTGTCCATTGCCTAGGAAGTGAGGACATGAACTTCCTTACAATGTCTCTATTTTCAAGAGGAACTCCTCCATCCACAAAGGTATCCACTATCTCAACATACCTGAAGTATTGCTGAGTCATGGTTTCACCTGTTTTGAAGGTGAAGTTTTCATACTGATGCATCAGGAGATCCTTCTTGTTCTCCTTGGCTTTAGAGGAGCCTTCATACATCAGTTTTGGTGCATCCCACAGCTGTTTAGCTGTTTTGCACTTCTTAAAACCTCTGTACACAGAGTTTGGGAGGGCAGTTTGAAGAGCAGTTATGGCTTTTCTATCAATCTCTACTCTCTTCCTATCTTCATCAGAGTAGTTAGCCATATCTTTGAGGATCATACCAGCCCCAGTAGCAGAAGAAGTGCTGGGTATGAAAGGTCCATTTTCAACAGACTCCCACATTCTTGAGTCTAGAGACCTGATGAAACCTTCCATTCTCATACACCAGGTATCAAAGTCATCAAGAGTGATCAGTAGGGACTTGTTCATGGTTCCAGTTTCCATATCAGTTTTTGAAATGGATGTCATTTGAAAGTTTAGTATTTGTGTGTGTGAGGGATCTTAAGATGGTGAGATCTTATATCAAGAGCCTGAAATGCTCTGATACCAATTGCAGGACCGGTGAAGGGTGGTCACTTACAACACAACAACACAAAGAGGAGATTAACTAAACTTAATCAAATAGTAAACTGGATTAACCACAATAATGATACTAAGAACACAAGTAACAAGTAAGAGACAGAACAAGAGAACACAAGATATTGGGTTTCAAGGATGCAGTATATTGCTTTCTCAAGTTCTATTACAAGTGTTACAAAGTATTAAGAAAGATATTAGAACATGGAATACTTATACTACAACCTACAGTCGGCTATACTTTGAAAGCCAGCTGGATACAATTGACTAGACACAAACAAAATTAATTGTAGAATCAAAAAGCATATCTGCCTTTTGACTTGTGATTATGACATGCCATAGCTCACATCCTAATATATTACAAAAAGGATAAAAGTACATAAAGTAGAAAGCATGGACCCAAGACCTCAATATACAGTTACCAAAAGCATGGACCTTTCACCAACTCATGTAAGTTGGTGATTTTACAGAGTTGCAGCGGAAAGGTGGTCCAGCTTTATGATAAAGTACATCAGATAAAGGCATATCTCTAAAAGTCTTCAGAAGAAATCTGTCTTCACTAAGTAGCTTCGGAAGACTTTTTCTTTGAAGCTTCGGAAGAATTCACTTTTGGCTTCGGAAGATATTGGTCTTGGCTTCGGAAGATTTTACACTTAGAATATTTTCTAGTGCATGGTGTAAAACTTCCGAAGCAATTCTATTTCAGTTCTTTAGTGCATTGTTTGCAGAGAGACTTCGGATGTTTTATGTTGCATCAGACTTATAGGAATCCTTACAAAAGGTTTCCTTTTGTGCTAAAGTTTATAAGGTGTCTTACCATGTGTCTTAACTACTAAAACTCTATTTTGCAGTGTTCACTGCTTCTGCCCAGAAGGTGATGGGTAGTTTAGAGTCAGATAACATAGTTCTTGCAGCTTCAATTAGTGTCATGTTTCTCCTCTCAGCAACATCGTTTTGCTAAAAAGTCCTGGGAGCACTATATTGTCTTGAAATACCCTTTTTATCACAAAATGTATCAAGGATTTGATTTTTAAATTCAGTTCTCTGATCAAATCTTATGGGTTTTGACCTTATAATCACATTGATTCTCAATCTTTAAGATGAAATTCTTCAAAATCTCAAGGGTCTCATCCTTAGTTCTAAAAAAGAATACACAAGTGAATCTTGTAAAATAATTTGTGATCACTAAACAGTAAGAGGTCCTTCCTAGACTCATTACACTGGTGGGGCTAAAGAGATCCATATGTAATAAGTGTAGGGGAGTAGTGATGGAGTTTCTTTCCTTTGGCTTGTGAGATACCTTGTGCTGCTTCCCTTTGAGGCATGCAACACAGTGTTCATCACTTGTAAACTCTTTCTTTACCATTCCAGTTACCAAATCATTCTTAATTAATTTATTCATGTTTTCTAAGTTTACATGGCATATTCTTTATGCCAAAGGAAAGACTCATAACTATTGGCTTTAGATAGAAAGCATGAAACTTCTCCTGAGGAAGATGTTTCTTGTAAATCCATCTTGTACATGCTCTCTTTCCTCGGGGCTTTGAGCAAGATATGCTCATGAGGAATGACCACCCCGGGCCTGAGAACAATGCACTCATGCTCAGTAAAGAGCATGTTATGACTTTGATCACAAAATTGAGATACACTCAAAAGATTGTATCCAAGATCCTTAACAAAGTTTACCTTTTCAATGCTAAGATTACCATTTATGACCCTACCGTTTCCAGACAAGATTGTGTGTAAAGAAGCTATTTCTCTAGATCCCAGTCCCTGCATATTATAATAACAAACTTTTGCATGCAAGGATGGGGATATAATGTTCTTGAAGGTCTCTTCTTCAAGAACACATTTTTCTGCTCTGATTTTGCCGATCACAAGCTCAGTTGGCATTCAGTCAACTTAGTTATGAGATCTTTGATCTGAATCCTATATGTAACATCCGCCATTTTTCCAAGTTAAAACCCAATCTTTAAGTTCTATAATAAAAATTATAGTAATAATTTTAATGGATCGAATACATTAAATTTGCAATTTATATTGTGAATTATATATTTGTTAATCATCTAAATAATGTGAATAATTATTTTACAACAAATAACTAAATGGAAAAGACTTATCAATACTTATAAAGTTATAAAAAGAATTTTAATAAACTTATAAAGTTTTATTAGTAATTATAAATTTTTAAATACTGAAAATAAATAATCAAATTATAAAGTTTATAAGTTTTATAAAAGTTATAAAGATTAACAAATAAATAATTTGATTGATTATTCAAAATGGTTTTATAAAGTCTATAAATATTTTATAAAAAAAAGTTATTAAAATTAGAGTCTTCAAGAATTTAAATTTTAGATTATAATTATTCTTTTATTTATTAAATTATTTAATTTTATATTTATTTCAAATTTCAATCATAACCCCCTTTTAAAAGACTTATAAATCACCATTAACACCATTCATAACCTCCTCCTAACCTCAAGTATAAAAGCAAGGCTTAGGCCTCACTTTTCATTTGCTCATTCTCTAAAAATCTCTCACACAAACCTTTCATCATCCTTTGGTTATAATCAATTTCAAGAATTTTCTTTTACAAATAGTTTCAAGAATCTTCTAATACTAAGGTAATCTTATATTGCTTTTATATTATACATTTCTATATGTTTAATCATCCCAACATCCAACTAATCTCATAACTTTATGTTCTTACTTTTATTCTTTCTTCTACTAAATCTCTTTTAATTTTAATCATTATCATTTGATCATTAACCTTCTAACATTCACTAATATTATAACAATCACTAACATTCCTAAATCAAGCTAACAACACACTAACATAAACAAAGAATCTCGTTTGCATATGGACGGCTATGCCGCCGCATTCGGTTATTCCACAAGATTATTCTTCTAAATGATGGCTATGCCAAGACTTAGAATATTTTTATAACTCAAATGAAGACTAATATACCATATATTGACATAATAAATTGTTCTAACCCATTTCATGTATTAACAATTTTAAAAGTGCACATAAGTGCCTTACTACAATTCTGGCAGAATATAGTCTTACTTCAACCGACTATAACTTGATCATAACAAACTAAATTTGGGTAAACTCAGACTCCAATGTTAATTTCATTGAATTACCTTTTCAACGATAGTTTATACGTCTTCAAACTCAATCGGACGACTCAACAATAGCCTTCACAAGATAAGTGCGCATTTCAGCACCTTCTGTCTTGTGATGCTTGTTTGACCTATTTAAAGATGTTTTCATAAAACTGTTTCTGAATGAAAGTTGTCCGGAAGACTTCGAACTAGTCAAGTATAAATTTTTATAATTTTATGAAATCGTTTGCTATTTTTAAAACCTGTTCAAACACATACCAAACATTCTGTCCAGAATCTAAAATTGATGCAATAATCCTTTTTCAATCTACCTTTCGCTTTTTTAGCATTCCCCAAACGTCCTAACTTCTTGTAATGAATTCCAACCTCAATTTATTGTTTTTTTTTATCATTTAGGATATCACATTTGACTCTTGACATCCAAGCTTTCTTATGTACTCTACAACCATCACTATACTTGTGAGTTTTCCATGTGAGTTCTCCATGCCCCTTTTTACTTTATTTCACACCTTTTGGGGTGAAACATGTTAACCATATAAACTTACACTTGTAAACATCTTGATACTTGTAAATACACATGCAATTCATCTTTACTTTTTGTCATGGTTATTTGTGTTATTGTAAGTCTTATATGAGATACATATTTTGTTTACAATCATTAACTATTGCTAGCCTGGCGACGTCTTAGATCTTTGGGCCTGACAAGCCTATTTGGTGCTAAAGTCGATGTATTGCCGACTCCTGATGACGTATGCTTGTTCATCATGGGAACCAAATACACTTAGCCAATCTTATATACTTGTAATCAAGTCGAGGTTTGGTTGTAACTGTATGTGTTCTATAAGCTTGCTAACTTATAACCATGGACATGAATTGCTACTTGTAACCCTTTTATATATATACATATATGCGTGTGTTTAAACCATGGGAACTCACCAACTTTATAGTTGACCCTTTATTTTTAACATGTTTCAGGTTTACTACTTGAAGATCTTCTTGTGCTCATATAGGACTTGGACCTAGTTTAAATTGAAAGTCTTATGATTCTGTTTGTATCTTGATTGTTTTGTAATTACTGATTTGTCTTGTAATGTTTAATGAATAATGACATTTAATATTATTTCAACTTAATTAGTTCCATGTGCTATGAGCAATCGTCTCCCATTCGTCCACCCCGATGATTCCGCCGTCGGTCGGGGTGTGACAGATTGGTATCAGAGCCATGGTTATAGGGAATTAGGTTATTAGAAATGGAATGACCTAGACTATAACTAAGTACCCTTACACATGAGTCCTCTCATGTATTTTATATGCTTAGATAGGATCTTATGTGCTTATATGTTTATATTTGATTATGTGATTATATGCCTTATATGCTTATTCTTATACTTTGAATCTTATCAATGCACCACGAACCTTAAATCATATTCTAAGGCATTATATGCCTAAATCAAATGGTTTTCAAAATGAGCTTTGAATTTTTATTCGTGGTTTTCAAGTCTCGTCAAAGTCTATGTCCTATAACTTGAAACATGTAATGCTGGAAGAGCGTGATGCCTGTATCTTGAGGTGTTCTGTCTAGGCAAGGTATTCATATAAATCCAAATCAACCGATGGATCCGTTTACCTTACCTGGGAACCCTTGGGGTGAGTGTCCGCTTATAGGTACGCTTGTCTTCATTAAGGTTGTAGTTGACATAATACTTTGATAAGTCAACGTATTGCTTTGGTTTGTAAACCGAACGTTACACTCGAAACATCTTGTTATTTTGAATCGTTTCATTATTGATTTTGTCCTCTAAATCTTAGAACCCATTATCCCATTTCTCTTAATGTCCCTTAATAATCTTTCTAAACGTCTTCCCTCAAAACCGCACTTATCCTGAAAACCTATAACAATGATACTCCCTGCCTAAATTGAATCTCAATCTTAACAAACACGGTTCTCGTAACAACCTTAAACTAACGAAACTTTGAGACCTCAATGACATAAGTAAAAACAAGAATTGATCATCTAGAACCTTGTTAAAATTATCTGTTTGAGAAGCACTTATGAAATTTATAACCCATCCAAAAGTGTCTTGACTTATTCCTCATGTTTGCTAAGTCGAGTCTCGAATGATTCAATGCTTGGTGCTACACTCATGGTGAAACCTTCTTAATCATCTCAAAACTGTCTGAAATACAAAAGCTTATCAATTAAAAATTCTAATTTAATCTTGTACCCCCTTTGCCAATAAAACATAAAATCATAAATTATGAATTTAACAAACTTAAGCATAGTAAAACATCATAACTAAACTTATTCAAACGTGCAAGTGTACTTGCAAGTGTGACAAGATTAAATTCGGGACAAAATTTCTTAAAGTAGGAGAGACTGTAACATCCGCCATTTTTCCAAGTTAAAACCCAATCTTTAAGTTCTATAATAAAAATTATAGTAATAATTTAATGGACCGAATACATTAAATTGCTTTGCAATTTATATTGTGATTGAATAGACCAAAAATAATCGAATTATAAAGTTTAGAAGTGTTAGATAAAGTGGAAAGATTAAAACAAATAATAATGATTGATTATTCAAAATTGGTTTTATAAAGTCTATAAAGTTTTATAAAAAAAATTATTAATGAGAGTCTTTCAAGAATTTAAATTTTAGATTACAATTATTCTTTATTATTAAATTTATTTAATTTATATTGTATTTTTCAAATTTTCAACATTAACCTCACCCCCTTTTAAAAGACTTATAAATCACCATTAACACCATTCATCCCTCCTCCTAACCTCAAGTATAAAAGCAAGGCTTAGGCCTCACTTTTCATTTGCTCATTCTCTAAAATCTCTCACACAAACCTTTCATCATCCTTGGGTTATAATCAATTTCAAGAATTTTCTTTTACAAATAGTTTCAAGAATCTTCTAATACTAAGGTAATCTTATATTGCTTTTATATTATACATTTCTATATTGTTTAATCATCCCAACATCCAACTAATCTCATAACTTTATGTTCTTACTTTTATTCTTTCTTCTACTAAATCTCTTTTAATTTTAATCATTATCATTTGATCATTAACCTTCTAACATTCACTAATATTATAACAATCACTAACATTCCTAATCAAGCTAACAACACACTAAACATAAACAAAGAATCTCGTTTGCATATGGACGGCTATGCCGCCGCACTCGGTTATTCCACAAGATTATTCTTCTAAATGATGGCTATGCCAAAGACTTAGAATATTTTTATAACTCAAATGAAGACTAATATACCATATATTGACATAATAAATTGTTCTAACCCATTTCATGTATTAACAATTTAAAAGTGCACATAAGTGCCTTACTACAATTCTGGCAGAATATAGTCTTACTTCAACCGACTATAACTTGATCATAACAACTAAATTGGGTAAACTCAGACTCCAATGTTAATTTCATTGAATTACCTTTTCAACGATAGTTTATACGTCTTCAAACTCAATCGAATCGCGACCAAACAATAGCCTTCACAAGATAAGTGCGCATTTCAGCACCTCTGTCTTGTGATGCTTGTTTGACCTATTTAAAGATATTTTCATAAATTTTTTCTGAATGAAAGTTGTCCGGAAGACTTTGAACTAGTCAAGTATAAATTTTTATAATTTTATGAAATCGTTTGCTATTTTTAAAACCTGTTCAAACACATACCAAACATTCTGTCCAGAATCTAAAATTGATGCAATAATCCTTTTTCAATCTACCTTTCGCTTTTTTAGCATTCCCCAAACGTCCTAACTTCTTGTAATGAATTCCAACCTCAATTTATTGTTTTTTTTATCATTTAGGATATCACATTTGACTCTTGACATCCAAGCTTTCTTATGTACTCTACAACCATCACTATACTTGTGAGTTTTCCATGTGAGTTCTCCATGCCCTTTTTACTTTATTTCACACCTTTTGGGGTGAACATGTTAACCTTATAAACTTACACTTGTAAACATCTTGATACTTGTAAATGCACATGCAATTCATCTTTACTTTTTGTCATGGTTATTTGTGTTATTGTAAGTCTTATATGAGATACATATTTTGTTTACAATCATTAACTATTGCTAGCCTGGCGACGTCTTAGATCTTTGGGCCTGACAAGCCTATTTGGTGCTAAAGTCGATGTATTGCCGACTCCTGATGACGTATGCTTGTTCATCATGGGAACCAAATACACTTAGCCAATCTTATATACTTGTAATCAAGTCGAGGTTTGGTTGTAACTGTATGTGTTCTATAAGCTTGCTAACTTATAACCATGGACATGAATTGGTACTTGTAACCCTTTTATATATATACATATATGCGTGTGTTTAAACCATGGGAACTCACCAAGTTTATAGTTGACCCTTTATTTTTAACATGTTTCAGGTTTACTACTTGAAGATCTTCTTGTGCTCATATAGGACTTGGACCTAGTTTAAATTGAAAGTCTTATGATTCTGTTTGTATCTTGATTGTTTTGTAATTACTGATTTGTCTTGTAATGTTTAATGAATAATGACATTTAATATTATTTCAACTTAATTAGTTCCATGTGCTATGAGCAATCGTCTCCCATTCGTCCACCCCGATGATTCCGCCGTCGGTCGGGGTGTGACAGATTGGTATCAGAGCCATGGTTATAGGGAATTAGGTTATTAGAAATGGAATGACCTAGACTATAACTAAGTACCCTTACACATGAGTCCTCTCATGTATTTTATATGCATAGATAGGATCTTATGTGCTTATATGTTTATATTTGATTATGTGATTATATGCCTGGACAGATTGGTATCAGAGCCATGGTTATAGGGAATTAGGTTATTAGAAATGGAATGACCTAGACTATAACTAAGTACCCTTACCACATGAGTCCTCTCATGTATTTTATATGCATAAGATAGGATCTTATGTGCTTATATGTTTATATTTGATTATGTGATTATATGCCTTATATGCTTATTCTTATACTTTGAATCTTATCAATGCACACACGAACCTTAAATCATATTCTAAGGCATTATATGCCTAAATCAAATGGTTTTCAAAATGAGCTTTGAATTTTATTCGTGGTTTTCAAGTCTCGTCAAAGTCTATGTCCTATAACTTGAAACATGTAATGCTGGAAGAGCGTGATGCCTGTATTGAGGTGTTCTGTCTAGGCAAGGTATTCATATAAATCCAAATCAACCGATGGATCCGTTTACCTTACCTGGGAACCCTTGGGGTGAGTTCCCGCTTATAGGTACGCATGTCTTCATTAAGGTTGTAGTTGACATAATACTTTGATAAGTCAACGTATTGCTTTGGTTTGTAAACCGAACGTTACACTCGAAACATCTTGTTATTTTGAATCGTTTCATCATTGATTTTGTCCTCTAAATCTTAGAACCCATTATCCCATTTCTCTTAATGTCCCTTAATAATCTTTCTAAACGTCTTCCCTCAAAAACCGCACTTATTCTGAAAACCTATAACAATGATACTCCCTGCCTAAATTGAATCTTCAATCTTAACAAAACACGGTTCTCGTAACAACCTTAACCTAATAAAACTTTGAGACCTCAATGACATAAGTAAACAAGAATTGATCATCTAAGAACCTTGTTAAATTATCTGTTTGAGAAGCACTTATGAAATTTATAACCCATCAAAAGTGTCTTGACTTATTCCTCATGTTGCTAAGTCGAGTCTCGAATTGATTCAATGCTTGGTGCTACACTCATGGTGAAACCTTCTAATCATCTCAAACTGTCTGAAATAAAAAGCTTATCAATTAAAAATTCTAATTAATCTTGTACCCCCTTTGCCAATAAGAACATTTAAAATCAACAATTATGAATTTTAACAAACTTAAGCATAGTAAAATCATAACTAAACTTATTCAAACGTGCAAGTGTTACTTGCAAGTGTGACAAGGAAACCAAGTCTCCTCATATCCTTGAAATTAGTCATTTCGTGATTAAATCGGGACGAAATTTCTTAAACTAGGAGAGACTGTAACATCCGCCATTTTTCCAAGTTAAAACCCAATCTTTAAGTTCTATTATAAAAATTATAGTAATAATTTTAATGGACCGAATACATTAAATTTGCAATTTATATTGTGAATTATATATTTGTTAATCATCTAAATAATGTGAATAATTATTTTACAACAAATAACTAAATGGAAAAGACTTATCAATACTTATAAAGTTATAAAAAGAATTTTAATAAACTTATAAAGTTTTATTAGTAATTATAAATTTTTAAATACTGAAAATAAATAATCAAATTATAAAGTTTACAAGTTTTATAAAAGTATAAAGATTAACAAATAAATAATTTGATTGATTATTCAAATTGGTTTTATAAAGTCTATAAATATTTTATAAAAAAAAGTTATTAAAATTAGAGTCTTCAAGAATTTAAATTTTAGATTACAATTATTCTTTTATTTATTAAATTATTTAATTTTATATTTATTTCAAATTTCAATCATAACCCCCTTTTAAAAGACTTATAAATCACCATTAACACCATTCATAACCTCCTCCTAACCTCAAGTATAAAAGCAAGGCTTAGGCCTCACTTTTCATTTGCTCATTCTCTAAAAATCTCTCACACAAACCTTTCATCATCCTTTGGTTATAATCAATTTCAAGAATTTTCTTTTACAAATAGTTTCAAGAATCTTCTAATACTAAGGTAATCTTATATTGCTTTTATATTATACATTTCTATATTGTTTAATCATCCCAACATCCAACTAATCTCATAACTTTATGTTCTTACTTTTATTCTTTCTTCTACTAAATCTCTTTAATTTTAATCATTATCATTTGATCATTAACCTTCTAACATTCACTAATCTTATAACAATCACTAACATTCCTAAATCAAGCTAACAACACACTAACATAAACAAAGAATCTCGTTTGCATATGGACGGCTATGCCGCCGCATTCGGTTATTCCACAAGATTCTTCTTAATGATGGCTATGCCAAAGACTTAGAATATTTTTATAACTCAAATGAAGACTAATATACCATATATTGACATAATAAAATGTTCTAACCCATTTCATGTATTAACAATTTTAAAAGTGCACATAAGTGCCTTACTACAATTCTGGCAGAATATAGTCTTACTTCAACCGACCATAACTTGATCATAACAAACTAAATTTGGGTAAATCAGACTCCAATGTTAATTTCATTGAATTACCTTTTCAACGATAGTTTATACGTCTTCAAACTCAATCGGACGACTCAACAATAGCCTTCACAAGATAAGTGCGCATTTCAGCACCTTCTGTCTTGTGATGCTTGTTTGACCTATTTAAAGATGTTTTCATAAAATTTTTCTGAATGAAAGTTGTCCGGAAGACTTTGAACTAGTCAAGTATAAATTTTTATAATTTTATGAAATCGTTTGCTATTTTAAAAACCTGTTCAAACACATACCAAACATTCTGTCCAGAATCTAAAATTGATGCAATAATCCTTTTTCAATCTACCTTTCGCTTTTTTAGCATTCCCCAAACGTCCTAACTTCTTGTAATGAATTCCAACCTCAATTTATTGTTTTTTTATCATTTAGGACATCACATTTGACTCTTGACATCCAAGCTTTCTTATGTACTCTACAACCATCACTATACTTGTGAGTTTTCCATGTGAGTTCTCCATCCCCTTTTACTTTATTTCACACCTTTTGGGGTGAAACATGTTAACCTTATAAACTTACACTTGTAAACATCTTGATACTTGTAAATGCACATGCAATTCATCTTTACTTTTTGTCATGGTTATTTGTGTTATTGTAAGTCTTATATGAGATACATATTTTGTTTACAATCATTAACTATTGCTAGCCTGGCGACGTCTTAGATCTTTGGGCCTGACAAGCCTATTTGGTGCTAAAGTCGATGTATTGCCGACTCCTGATGACGTATGCTTGTTCATCATGGGAACCAAATACACTTAGCCAATCTTATATACTTGTAATCAAGTCGAGGTTTGGTTGTAACTGTATGTGTTCTATAAGCTTGCTAACTTATAACCATGGACATGAATTGCTACTTGTAACCCTTTTATATATATACATATATGCGTGTGTTTAAACCATGGGAACTCACCAACTTTATAGTTGACCCTTTATTTTTAACATGTTTCAGGTTTACTACTTGAAGATCTTCTTGTGCTCATATAGGACTTGGACCTAGTTTAATTGAAAGTCTTATGATTCTGTTTGTATCTTGATTGTTTGTAATTACTGATTTGTATTGTAATGTTTAATGAATAATGACATTTAATATTATTTCAACTTAATTAGTTCCATGTGCTATGAGCAATCGTCTCCCATTCGTCCACCCCGATGATTCCGCCGTCGGTCGGGGTGTGACAGATTGGTATCAGAGCCATGGTTATAGGGAATTAGGTTATTAGAAATGGAATGACCTAGACTATAACTAAGTACCCTTACACATGAGTCCTCTCATGTATTTTATATGCTTAGATAGGATCTTATGTGCTTATATGTTTATATTTGATTATGTGATTATATGCCTTATATGCTTATTCTTATACTTTGAATCTTATCAATGCACACACGAACCTTAAATCATATTCTAAGGCATTATATGCCTAAATCAAATGGTTTTCAAAATGAGCTTTGAATCTTTATTCGTGGTTTTCAAGTCTCGTCAAAGTCTATGTCCTATAACTTGAAACATGTAATGCTGGAAGAGCGTGATGCCTGTATCTTGAGGTGTTCTGTCTAGGCAAGGTATTCATATAAATCCAAATCAACCGATGGATCCGTTTACCTTACCTGGGAACCCTTGGGGTGAGTGTCCGCTTATAGGTACGCTTGTCTTCATTAAGGTTGTAGTTGACATAATACTTTGATAAGTCAACGTATTGCTTTGGTTTGTAAACCGAACGTTACACTCGAAACATTGTTATTTTGAATCGTTTCATCATTGATTTTGTCCTCTAAATCTTAGAACCCATTATCCCATTTCTCTTAATGTCCCTTAATAATTTCTAAACGTCTTCCCTCAAAACCGCACTTATCCTGAAAACCTATAACAATGATACTCCCTGCCTAAATTGAATCTTCAATCTTAACAAACACGGTTCTCGTAACAACCTTAACCTAATGAAACTTTGAGACCTCAATGACATAAGTAAACAAGAATTGATCATCTAAGAACCTTGTTAAATTTATCTGTTTGAGAAGCACTTATGAAATTTATAACCCATCCAAAAGTGTCTTGACTTATTCCTCATGTTTGCTAAGTCGAGTCTCGAATTGATTCAATGCTTGGTGCTACACTCATGGTGAAACCTTCTTAATCATCTCAAACTGTCTGAAATATAAAAGCTTATCAATTAAAAATTCTAATTTAATCTTGTACCCCTTTGCCAATAAGAACATAAAATCATAAATTATGAATTTTAACAAACTTAAGCATAGTAAAACATCATAACTAAACTTATTCAAACGTGCAAGTGTGACAAGGAAATCCAAGTCTCCTCATATCCTTGAAATTAGTCATTTCGTGATTAAATTTCGGGACGAAATTTCTTAAAGTAGGAGAGACTGTAACATCCGCCATTTTTCCAAGTTAAAACCCAATCTTTAAGTTCTATAATAAAAATTATAGTAATAATTTTAATGGACCGAATATTAAATTTGCAATTTATATTGTGAATTATATATTTGTTAATCATCTAAATAATGTGAATAATTATTTTACAACAAATAACTAAATGGAAAAGACTTATCAATACTTATAAAGTTATAAAAAGAATTTTAATAAACTTATAAAGTTTTATTAGTAATTATAAATTTTTAAATACTGAAAATAAATAATCAAATTATAAAGTTTATAAGTTTTATAAAAGTTATAAAGATTAACAAATAAATAATTTGATTGATTATTCAAAATGGTTTTATAAAGTCTATAAATATTTTATAAAAGAAAGTTATTAAAATTAGAGTCTTCAAGAATTTAAATTTTAGATTACAATTATTCTTTTATTTATTAAATTATTTAATTTTATATTTATTTCAAATTTCAATCATAACCCCCTTTTAAAAGACTTATAAATCACCATTAACACCATTCATAACCTCCTCCTAACCTCAAGTATAAAAGCAAGGCTTAGGCCTCACTTTTCATTTGCTCATTCTCTAAAAATCTCTCACACAAACCTTTTATCATCCTTTGGTTATAATCAATTTCAAGAATTTTCTTTTACAAATAGTTTCAAGAATCTTCTAATACTAAGGTAATCTTATATTGCTTTTATATTATACATTTCTATATTGTTTAATCATCCCAACATCCAACTAATCTCATAACTTTATGTTCTTACTTTTATTCTTTCTTCTACTAAATCTCTTTTAATTTTAATCATTATCATTTTATCATTAACCTTCTAACATTCACTAATATTATAACAATCACTAACATTCCTAAATCAAGCTAACAACACACTAACATAAACAAAGAATCCGTTTGCATATGGACGGCTATGCCGCCGCATTCGGTTATTCCACAAGATTATTCTTCTAAATGATGGCTATGCCAAAGACTTAGAATATTTTTATAACTCAAATGAAGACTAATATACCATATATTGACATAATAAATTGTTCTAACCCATTTCATGTATTAACAATTTTAAAAGTGCACATAAGTGCCTTACTACAATTCTGGCAGAATATAGTCTTACTTCAACCGACTATAACTTGATCATAACAAACTAAATTTGGGTAAACTCAGACTCCAATGTTAATTTTATTGAATTACCTTTTCAACGATAGTTTATACGTCTTCAAACTCAATCGGACGACTCAACAATAGCCTTCACAAGATAAGTGCGCATTTCAGCACCTTCTGTCTTGTGATGCTTGTTTGACCTATTTAAAGATGTTTTCATAAAAATGTTTCTGAATGAAAGTTGTCCGGAAGACTTTGAACTAGTCAAGTATAAATTTTTATAATTTTATGAAATCGTTTGCTATTTTTAAAACCTGTTCAAACACATACCAAACATTCTGTCCAGAATCTAAAATTGATGCAATAATCCTTTTTCAATCTACCTTTCGCTTTTTAGCATTCCCAAACGTCCTAACTTCTTGTAATGAATTCCAACCTCAATTTATTGTTTTTTTTATCATTTAGGATATCACATTTGACTCTTGACATCCAAGCTTTCTTATGTACTCTACAACCATCACTATACTTGTGAGTTTTCCATGTGAGTTCTCCATGCCCCTTTTTACTTTATTTCACACCTTTTGGGGTGAAACATGTTAACCTTATAAACTTACACTTGTAAACATCTTGATACTTGTAAATGCACATGCAATTCATCTTTACTTTTTGTCATGGTTATTTGTGTTATTGTAAGTCTTATATGAGATACATATTTTGTTTACAATCATTAACTATTGCTAGCCTGGCGACGTCTTAGATCTTTGGGCCTGACAAGCCTATTTGGTGCTAAAGTTGATGTATTGCCGACTCCTGATGACGTATGCTTGTTCATCATGGGAACCAAATACACTTAGCCAATCTTATATACTTGTAATCAAGTCGAGGTTTGGTTGTAACTGTATGTGTTCTATAAGCTTGCTAACTTATAACCATGGACATGAATTGCTACTTGTAACCCTTTTATATATATACATATATGCGTGTGTTTAAACCATGGGAACTCACCAAGTTTATAGTTGACCCTTTATTTTTAACATGTTTCAGGTTTACTACTTGAAGATCTTCTTGTGCTCATATAGGACTTGGACCTAGTTTAAATTGAAAGTCTTATGATTCTGTTTGTATCTTGATTGTTTTGTAATTACTGATTTGTCTTGTAATGTTTAATGAATAATGACATTTAATATTATTTCAACTTAATTAGTTCCATGTGCTATGAGCAATCGTCTCCCATACATCCACCCCGATGATTCCGCCGTCGGTCGGGGTGTGACAGATTGGTATCAGAGCCATGGTTATAGGGAATTAGGTTATTAGAAATGGAATGACCTAGACTATAACTAAGTACCCTTACACATGAGTCCTCTCATGTATTTTATATGCTTAGATATGATCTTATGTGCTTATATGTTTATATTTGATTATGTGATTATATGCCTTATATGCTTATTCTTATACTTTGAATCTTATCAATGCACACACGAACCTTAAATCATATTCTAAGGCATTATATGCCTAAATCAAATGGTTTTCAAAATGAGCTTTGAATTTTTATTCGTGGTTTTCAAGTCTCGTCAAAGTCTATGTCCTATAACTTGAAACATGTAATGCTGGAAGAGCGTGATGCCTGTATCTTGAGGTGTTCTGTCTAGGCAAGGTATTTATATAAATCCAAATCAACCGATGGATCCGTTTACCTTACCTGGGAACCCTTGGGGTGAGTGTCCGCTTATAGGTACGCATGTCTTCATTAAGGTTGTAATTGACATAATACTTTGATTAGTCAACGTATTGCTTTGGTTTGTAAACCGAACGTTACACTCGAAACATCTTGTTATTTTGAATCGTTTCATCATTGATTTTGTCCTCTAAATCTTAGAACCCATTATCCCATTTCTCTTAATGTCCCTTAATAATCTTTCTAAACGTCTTCCCTCAAAACCGCACTTATCCTGAAAACCTATAACAATGATACTCCCTGCCTAAATTGAATCTTCAATCTTAACAAACACGGTTCTCGTAACAACCTTAACCTAATGAAACTTTGAGACCTCAATGACATAAGTAAACAAGAATTGATCATCTAAGAACCTTGTTAAATTTATCTGTTTGAGAAGCACTTATGAAATTTATAACCCATCCAAAAGTGTCTTGACTTATTCCTCATGTTTGCTAAGTCGAGTCTCGAATTGATTCAATGCTTGGTGCTACACTCATGGTGAAACCTTCTTAATCATCTCAAACTGTCTGAAATACAAAAGCTTATCAATTAAAAATTCTAATTTAATCTTGTACCCCTTTTGCCAATAAGAACATAAAATCATAAATTATGAATTTTAACAAACTTAAGCATAGTAAAACATCATAACTAAACTTATTCAAACGTGCAAGTGTTACTTGCAAGTGTGACAAGGAAATCCAAGTCTCCTCATATCCTTGAAATTAGTCATTTCGTGATTAAATTTCGGGACGAAATTTCTTAAAGTAGGAGAGACTGTAACATCCGCTATTTTTCCAAGTTAAAACCCAATCTTTAAGTTCTATAATAAAAATTATAGTAATAATTTTAATGGACCGAATACATTAAATTTGCAATTTATATTGTGAATTATATATTTGTTAATCATCTAAATAATGTGAATAATTATTTTACAACAAATAACTAAATGGAAAAGACTTATCAATACTTATAAAGTTATAAAAAGAATTTTAATAAACTTATAAAGTTTTATTAGTAATTATAAATTTTTAAATACTGAAAATAAATAATCAAATTATAAAGTTTATAAGTTTTATAAAAGTTATAAAGATTAACAAATAAATAATTTGATTGATTATTCAAAATGGTTTTATAAAGTCTATAAATATTTTATAAAAAAAAAGTTATTAAAATTAGAGTCTTCAAGAATTTAAATTTTAGATTACAATTATTCTTTTATTTATTAAATTATTTAATTTTATATTTATTTCAAATTTCAATCATAACCCCTTTTAAAAGACTTATAAATCACCATTAACACCATTCATAACCTCCTCCTAACCTCAAGTATAAAAGCAAGGCTTAGGCCTCACTTTTCATTTGCTCATTCTCTAAAAATCTCTCACACAAACCTTTCATCATCCTTTGGTTATAATCAATTTCAAGAATTTTCTTTTACAAATAGTTTCAAGAATCTTCTAATACTAAGGTAATCTTATATTGCTTTTATATTATACATTTCTATATTGTTTAATCATCCCAACATCCAACTAATCTCATAACTTTATGTTCTTACTTTTATTCTTTCTTCTACTAAATCTCTTTTAATTTTAATCATTATCATTTGATCATTAACCTTCTAACATTCACTAATATTATAACAATCACTAACATTCCTAAATCAAGCTAACAACACACTAACATAAACAAAGAATCTCGTTTGCATATGGACGGCTATGCCGCCGCACTCGGTTATTCCACAAGATTATTCTTCTAAATGATGGCTATGCCAAAGACTTAGAATATTTTTATAACTCAAATGAAGACTAATATACCATATATTGACATAATAAATTGTTCTAACCCATTTCATGTATTAACAATTTTAAAAGTGCACATAAGTGCCTTACTACAATTCTGGCAGAATATAGTCTTACTTCAACCGACTATAACTTGATCATAACAAACTAAATTTGGGTAAACTCAGACTCCAATGTTAATTTCATTGAATTACCTTTTCAACGATAGTTTATACGTCTTCAAACTCAATCGGACGACTCAACAATAGCCTTCACAAGATAAGTGCGCATTTCAGCACCTTCTGTCTTGTGATGCTTGTTTGACCTATTTAAAGATGTTTTCATAAAAATTTTTCTGAATGAAAGTTGTCCGGAAGACTTTGAACTAGTCAAGTATAAATTTTTATAATTTTATGAAATCGTTTGCTATTTTTAAAACCTGTTCAAACACATACCAAACATTTTGTCCAGAATCTAAAATTGATGCAATAATCCTTTTTCAATCTACCTTTCGCTTTTTTAGCATTCCCCAAACGTCCTAACTTCTTGTAATGAATTCCAACCTCAATTTATTGTTTTTTTTATCATTTAGGATATCACATTTGACTCTTGACATCCAAGCTTTCTTATGTACTCTACAACCATCACTATACTTGTGAGTTTTCCATGTGAGTTCTCCATGCCCCTTTTTACTTTATTTCACACCTTTTGGGGTGAAACATGTTAACCTTATAAACTTACACTTGTAAACATCTTGATACTTGTAAATGCACATGCAATTCATCTTTACTTTTTGTCATGGTTATTTGTGTTATTGTAAGTCTTATATGAGATACATATTTTGTTTACAATCATTAACTATTGCTAGCCTGGCGACGTCTTAGATCTTTGGGCCTGACAAGCCTATTTGGTGCTAAAGTCGATGTATTGCCGACTCCTGATGACGTATGCTTGTTCATCATGGGAACCAAATACACTTAGCCAATCTTATATACTTGTAATCAAGTCGAGGTTTGGTTGTAACTGTATGTGTTCTATAAGCTTGCTAACTTATAACCATGGACATGAATTGCTACTTGTAACCCTTTTATATATATACATATATGCGTGTGTTTAAACCATGGGAACTCACCAACTTTATAGTTGACCCTTTATTTTTAACATGTTTCAGGTTTACTACTTGAAGATCTTCTTGTGCTCATATAGGACTTGGACCTAGTTTAAATTGAAAGTCATATGATTCTGTTTGTATCTTGATTGTTTTGTAATTACTGATTTGTCTTGTAATGTTTAATGAATAATGACATTTAATATTATTTCAACTTAATTAGTTCCATGTGCTATGAGCAATGGTCTCCCATTCGTCCACCCGATGATTCCGCCGTCGGTCGGGGTGTGACACTATAGTTGGTGTGTTCATGTTTAAAAGTTGAAATGGTTTTCTTTAAGTACTCTATCTTTAGTTTATAATCATTTTCAGCTCTTTTGAAATCAGATTTTAAGATATTTAAAAACTCAAGATCAGATCTCATCTTAAAGTTGTAGGACCTGTATCTATTAACTTTAGCAATACAATCAGGTGTATAGAGATGTTCCAATACCTTGGCTTCATCATGATCTGTCATAAGTGCTTGGTTTGGAGATGCATCTTCCACCTGGAAGCTCCAGTCAAAGCCTCCTTCTTTAATAGCAACTGCAGTTTGCTGCTTTAACTTCTCATTCTGGGTGGCTCTCGTAGTGTAATTTGGTCTGGTTTGTGTTTGACCACCATTTGTCCTTGGTGCCTTACACTCCCTTGTAAAGTGACCCATTTGGTTATAGTTGTAAGACTTTACTTTGCTTTTGTCCAACCCAAATTCTCCACTAGCTGCATTGCTTGGAAACTTCCTCCATGTCTTCTTGTAGAACTTCTTGGCTCTATGAGTGAGGAGAGCCATTTGCTGAACTATCTCCATGTATTTCAGATCATTTATATGGATACAGTCCAGATCTTCAAGGGTGAAGAGAAAGTTTCATGTGCTTTCATCAGAAGACACAAAGGCTTGTGAAGAGCTTATCTCTTGTAATGGGCTTCCTTGAGTGTAGCTTTCATCTGGATGGATACAGTCCAGATCTTCAAGGGTGAAGAGAAAGTTGCATGTGCTTTCATTAGAAGACACAAAGGCTTGTGAAGAGCTTATCTCTTGTAATGGGCTTCCTTGAGTATAGCTTTCTCTTGGTGTCTCCGGTAAGATGATGAAAGGACCCTTTTGTGAATTGTCAGCGTAGCAAATAAGATGATGTTGTGGTTCTCTACTATCCCTTTCAACCATATAGATGGCTGAACTCAGTTGATTGCTAGAGTTACCAGATGAACTTTGCATGTTCATCTCCATCTGGTATCCACTGAGAATACCATACAACTCTGTCAAAGTGAGAGTCTTAAGGTTCTCAGTTCTCTTGATAACAACACAATAATGTGTCCATTGTCTATAAAGAGTTGGCATAAACTTCCTTAAAATGTCCATGTTCTCAACACAAACTATTATATAATATATATAGATATAGATATATATATATATATATATATATATATATATATATATATATATATATATATATATATACATATATATATCTATATATATATATATATATATATATATATATCTATATATATATATATACATATATATATATATATATATATATATATATATATATATATATATATTATAATATATATATATATATATATAATACACATATATACAAATATTTGTAAAATAACAAAATTATTAATTTTTTAATTAACAAGTTGGCTCGCGAGCCAGCTTGGCTTGGGTCGTATATAAACGAGTCAGGCCCAGCTCATATCGGTCATTAAGATTATTGAACTGGCTCAGAGCAAGGGTAGAGACTTTTTAAACAAAATATAGTCGAAGTCTGAAAATGGGCACTCTGCTCACATTAAAGTAACTGTTATGCCTTGCTGCCTTTTCCATCAGAAGCTAAGCACTTGTAAAGCGAGCTAAGAAAGGTTGCTTTTGTTGACCTTTATGTCCAACAAACCACCAACAGCGAAAGATAGGGTTATCGTACATACAAGAGTCTTCCAACTTTTACGGAAGCTTTTTCTTACCAGTTAAGTGGTGCACTATATCTTCTCTTATAGCCCGATGCGACGGGTTTGATTGATTCTTATATCACATTAGAAAATTTCATATCATTCAATGGCCATTCGAGCATCATAGCTCGGCTTGTCTTGACTCGGCTTGGCTCGACTCATTTACAACCTTACTTTTATCCTTAAGGATCAATCTTCCACCTAGTTGCTTGTTATGCACAAAAGAAATAAACACCCTTATAAGGTAAAGTGAGAACATATGATGAGTGAAAAGCATTGAATAAAATGGTATACCTGTATATGAATCGAATGTTTATGAACTGTTCGGCAGCCAGTTCGTTTATGTTCGTACATTTAATTAAATGAACAAATACGAACAAATTTTTTGTTCATTTAATTAATGAACGAACATGAACACATGTTTTATTCATTCATTTATGTTCATGAACGTTCGTTTTTGTTCGTTCATATATGTTCGTTTAATGTTTGCTTATGTTCGTTTGCTTACGTTTGTTTGTGTATGCATTGAACATAATTTCACATATATATATTTTTTATGGTATTTTAGATGAGTCATTATGGATCATGTATATTTAAACCAGTAATTTATATGTGTTTTTGGATGAATTATGATGTGTTACATTTATTCATTTGTGCTCATTAATGTTTGTTTGTATTCATTTATGTTTATCAATTATGTTCATCTATTTTTGTTTGTTTGTGTTCGTTTATGTTTGTGAATTGTTTGTTTAGCTTTTTAACAAAGGACCATGAACGAACACAAACTTTTCCATGTTCTTAATAAACAAACATGAACAAAACATTGTGTTCTATTATGTGTTCGTGTTCGTTTATGTGTTTATATTCGTTTTTGTGTTCGATTAAAGTTAAGTGAACAAACACCAACTTGCTGATTTTTGTGTTCGTTCGATTCATTTACATGCCTACAAGATGGGGCTTTCTGGAAATAAAAATTAAGGTGGGCTAGGAACCCAACAACACAGGATGTTGGAACTCAATCAAACGATGGGCCTCACAAGTGAAGCCCAACTTAAAGAGGAATAGATCATTGGATGTGCGGCGAAGACACAAGTAACAAGTTTTTAGTAAGCCAGGTAAAAAAGAGATTGCAGAGGTCTACGTCTACCTACTCATCAGTTTACTCGTTGGGGGTGGAGCAGGTGGGTGCCTCTTAAGGTAAATTATTTTCTATGGAGAGTTCTCCGAGGAAAAGTTGCGGTGAAGTCAGAGTTAGCAAGGAAATAGATTCTAGTGAAGAATACATTGTGTGTTTTATGTTGTATCAAGGAGGAAGGTGTTAATCATTTATTTGGGATTTCCAAGGAAATGTGGTGGCAAGTGCATGTTTGGTGTAAAATTCCAATCCTGGGAAAATTCAAAGAGGTGGAAAAGCTAATCAAGGAAGTAGGAGATGGAGGTGGTACAAGGAGAAAGAAAGCAATCTTGGCAGTTTTCTTGACCGCGATTTGGTTACTATGGAGAGAATATTCAACGGCAAGTTCATATTGAGACACAAACTAGCCGAGGATATCAAAATGTTATCGTTCCTATGGGTGTCATGTAGAGTGTTGTATGTTATGGGTCATTGATCTTCTAGTAACTCCCTACAAGTCTTTTAATTAGATCTTGTCATTCAAAAAAGATAGGATGATATTAATACATCTTCATGATTATAAATAAAGTCGAACTCATGGTTATAAGGTATTGTCAAATCTAAGAAACTACTAACAGCTAGGAAATTAATCTGGTAGCTGATAAAATATGTGAAGTAATGACAACTATAATTGATATGTTGGCTTGTAAAAACTTCAAAACAAGTATTTTGGCTGTGTATTTATATTGGAAGCTCAAGACATTTTCTTATTCTTTTTAGTTTTTCAAAATCTCATTTATACAAGACAATGCGCATTTCATAATTTGATACCTGCTTGAACTCGTACTTCATATCATATATGTTAATTGATAAAATCGTGCAAAACCTTACATGAGTCAATAATAATATTTGTCCATTGAACTAGATATAGAATCATTGCATTTATGCCTGGATAAACTCCTTGAGGTTCTTAAGCCAGTTTGTGTATTCTCTGTGCTCTTTGTTCACCATGTACTCCTGCAGAAACGTTGTTGCACCCGGTTTTATACCCCTTGTCTCCAAATACTTGTGGAATGCCTTCTGCAGATTCTCATCCAGCTCACTGCAAATGAATTTCAATCAATCAACTTAAGAATACGTTGCTTTGGTTTGGGTTGGGTTAGCTCTAACGCGCCAAACAGTTATAAATAAAGTTTCATGGACAGAAGGAGCAACAAGTTAAAATTGCTAAATGTGTATTTTTTATGAATAGAACTCCAAAGTCCAAAATCATTTAAATCAGGAAATAAATGATCATTAGTGAAATTATATAACTTGTGTGATGATGTTGACACACTAACTATTTTAGAGCTTTAACCCAGCCTTGACAGGAACACAATTTGATGCCCATTTTAGTGTTCATTACTCGATTTGAAAGCAATTAAATCAAAAGCCAAACCAAGACCAATTAAAACACAACCGAACTACAAATACAGTTTTTGGTTTTCTACATTCTTATTTTGATTTAACCAAAAAACCCAAATGACCCATTTTTTATCTTTAAAACACAGTTTATGTATAGTCCACTGAACCCAATCAACAGCATAAACCAAACTTATTTCTATATTTAGTTGAAGAACTCAACAAACGTAATTAAGCATATTTGTCAATACCAAATCAAATGCATATTTGGTTTTCGGTTCAGTTCTAAACAACAACAATATGGTTTGGTTAGGTTCGGTTTTCGGTTTCTGCCAAGACAATTTCAAACTAAATAAACCAAATAGAATAAAAGGGTTAAGTTTATAAAGATAATACTCACTCAAATCTAGGTCCTTCATAAGGCTGTTGATCTCCAACCATATCAGGATCTTTAACCGACAAACTATCAATCACAATCTCATCAGCATAAGCAGTAATACCAAACTCCAATTGGTGCCCATCGGCCTTAGAGACCTTCACAACCATGGGGAGACTCATTTGCTCGTCTTTTTCAGTATCATCATCACTATCATCATCTTCATCACCTGTAACAAGACCAGAGGGTTCAACTTCAATAGAGATGGTTTCACCCTGATATTCTCTAGTCAGAGTTATCGTTTGCTCCCCAGGGTTATCATGGAGCTCAAAAGGAAACCCCTCAGGAACATCTTCATCCTAACAAAAAACAAAACACATATCCTATTTCATCAAAAAAGAAGCATGATTGTAAACATAAATTTAAAATACAGAAAAAAGAATTAAAGAAACAAACGAACCGGTTCGAAGCTTTCTTCAGAGCATTTGATCTCCGATTCGATGACTCGGAGGAGCGAGTCGTCGGAACTCGGGCGAGTTAGGGCGGGAGAAGCGGAGAAAGAGTAGCGAGAAAGCAGCGATGAGTTGTTGGAGACGATGTTCTGAGTCTGATTCACGGCGGCGAACAGAGCTCCGGCGAGATGGTGGTTGAGGGTTCTTTGACCGCCCAGTAATCGGCCGGCGATGGGTGCGAGTGAGGAAGCAGATCGGCGAAGGATACTGCTGAAAGCCATTTTGCAACGCAGTGAGGGTTTTGAATTTTGAAATTAGGGTTTAGGGTTTTAGAAGAAGGTAATGTGATGGTGGGTGGATATGGTGGATGTATAAATATACTTTCCGTAGGTATTGTATGATATGGTGAGGGAGGTTCTACCATTTTGTGTGCTCAGTAAATCCAAGCCGTAGATTATATATTTTAGAGTAAACTACTATTTTTGGCACCTCAATTTAACTTGTTTATAAAGTAATATTTTGATATATCAAACCATGAGGTTATATTTTATAACATATTTGACCTCTAAAATTAATTATGTTAGTTTTCTCGGTTAAAGATAAAGAAATGTTGGTCTTTTACACCTCAAGGGTTATTTATGTCAATTAAAAGGCTATTAAAAAGTTTAAATATAAATTATTTAAAATTGACGTTTGTAAAAAACAAAAGCTTTTTAAATGCGTTATTATTGTTACAGCCTTTTAAGTATTACAAAAACTTTTTAATTTACATTAATTGCTCATGAGGTTTAAAAAATTAAAATATTCTTATATTTAATAGAGATAACTAACAGAGTTATTGTTATGGGACCAAATCAAATGTAACCTAAAGGTTCAATATGTTAAAAGATTTTTTTCGGGTGAAATGGTTAAACTGGCTAAACCACCAGGAGCCAAAATAGTAATTTACTTTATATTTTATAAAATCAATTCAATTTGTAAAAGTTATATATAGTGGGTATTAATAAATGTTAAAATGAGTAAAAGAAATATATAGAGGTTTATGAAGGTCTCGCGAGTTTTTATTTGCAGTAAAGATCTCAAGATAATATTGAAAAAGAGATTCATATAAAAATGCGTTGAACATATTTTCAAAACTAACAGAAATGGATGTTAGGTCTGAAAATAGTAGTATACAGGTTGTGAGGTGGGCTAAGTTGTCGGTTCAAGTGATCCAATGAACCTGATTACAAATATTAGGTGTGTTTAGTATCTTGATTTGGACTTGTTTGGTTCACTTTGTTGTTGTTGGTGAAGGGTTAAGGTAGAGGGTGAATCGGGTCACCGGAAGTAGGTTGTTGTGTCAACAAGAAATACTTGATAATAGTGTCGCCGGAGAAGAAGGTGGCCATCGAAAGTGTTGTCGGAGAAGAAGGTGGCCATCGGAAGCAGTTACGTCCGTCGGGCGGAGGTGGCGCTGGGCAAGGGGTGGGGTTAGGTTGGAAGATAGTTTTTTATTTATTGTATAATAATAACAATTAGAGGTTTTTTTATTGTATTTAATTGTTATAAGAGGGGCATTTTGGACATTTCGCATGGATTTAACAAATAAACTTAACCTCAATTAGTATCAGGGACTGTCAACGTGCAGTCCTTGCATACTATAGGCCCGCATCTGTAATTTTTTAAAATTAAGGATTGAAGTTGCAATACGTACAAACCCCAGGGACGATCCGTGTAATTTACTCGATTATAAAACATGGGTCGTAACCAGTGATATACACCTCTTGTCACATTTAATTTAATTTCTTTTTATATATTAATTTTATAATTAGTTTTACACACATTTTGACTCTCTTACAACTATTAGGTTGTATTGTAGGGTTTTTCAAAAAGCTTGCGGCTTCGTTCGAAGCTCGTTCGAAATCGGCTCGTTTATAAACGACCACAGCCGGCTCGTTTAAAAGCGGCCCTAGCCGGCTCAGCTCGGTTTGTAAACGTATCGAGCCCGAGCCAAGGCCAGCTCAGCTCGTGGCTCGCTCGTCAGCTGACTCTTTAGCTCGTTTAAATTCAAACTAAAATTATAAATTATAAATCAAATAAATATAGGAACGATTGTATATATTTTATGTAAACTTAAAAATTGTATATTAATGTGTTAAATTTAGAGAGAAGTACACGAAATTCCCCTATGAATTTCAATTACCTTGTTTTAAGGAAGCCGTTATTGACTTTCTGCATTAATCAAGATTACGATTGAAAATAAGATTTAAATTAAAAGAAAAGTTTTTCTTTACAATTGTATACGACATAAAAGTATTGTGATGAACAGAATATATAGTTGGTTTTTATTAACAGTTTTGTTTGATTATTACACCGTTTTTCTCTTTCTTCCCCTTGCTTGACACGTCTCCCTCAGCCATCAACCAAAGCATTAGATTTCTAAAAAAAACTCACATCAATTCCTTTTTTATTGTCTTCTGCTCACATGATAAAAGTGTATAATTCAGCCACTCATATCATCAATATTATCTATTTTGTTCATGAGTAGCTAATGGAATTGTTTTTGGTTGACTGGATGAAAACTTCACATTAAGGTCACTCATCCCTGGATTTCTTTCACCTGAGCACGCTTAACTGTGGAGTTCTATTTTTATCCATAGTCAATACGTCCAAACACGTTAGTGATATTAGAGGCCAAACATTCCTTATTAACTTGAAATCTCTCTTGTACACAATCAATATGTGATTTGCCTAAGGTGTTACAATCATCCCTTTTGGACTCATCGTCCTCGATTAGGTTTGCCTCACCATCCCATACATGGATATGGCATCAAATTTCTCAGTTTCGAATTCTCAAGAACACACATATCACTAACCCTAAAGTATGTCTATTAGGATATAAAAAGGATGAAGCTACTCAAAAGCTATATATTAGGTTCAGTGCTGAAAACTATTGATGTATCAAATGAGAATCTATCTGTAGAAAGATCTCATCTACTAGATCAAGTGCTTAAGAATTGTGAATCAACATATTGCCTATCTGTTGAATACCTGAAGATGAGTCGATTCATTGTTTTTGTAGACAAGAATATTAGTGCTGAAAAGTAGTGGTGAAAACAATACACTATAACATTTGATCTCCTATGTTGTCGATTCTTGTCTAGTTGTACATTTTTTATAACCAATTATATTACACATTCGTGGTATACCATAGTGTGTATATCGATGGCTGAAACATGCCATTGATCCTAAACCTAGAATAGATGGTAAGATTTGTTTTACAATTTAGCTTTTATAGTATAAAACCTCATACTTGTTCATTTCAGAGGTTAACTATTCTGCCAACTTGTTTTCCTGTTATTAAACTGTGTAATCTATGAATATAATCAGATGAATACTTTGAAACAACTCCTTCTTGTTGTTTTTATTCATGTATTAATCTATGTTTATTAGTAAACAGTTAGTGAAAATTCTGCATTTACTAATTTTTGATCTTAAGAAAATTATTATTCAAATATGAACCAACAAGTGGTATCAGAGCATTGGCTCTCGATTTGTTTGAAACATTTTTTTAACAAATCACTTGTTTTTTTAAATCAGTCTTTCAAACACTAAAACACTCCATACCTTTTGGTGACTTATCAATTGCCACTGATCACCTACCCTCAAGCCCCAACTACTAAATCACCGCCTTCCTTACCTTTTAGCAGTTGGAACTAACGCTCTTCAGCTTGAACCTTCACTCCAAACTTCTTAAACTCAGAATTTGTATCTAAGCAAGGAAACTATTTCCAACTATCTGAGGAAGATCTAGAGTAAATTCATCCAGATGACCTTGAGAAACTTGATATCATCTATTAGATATCCGTGATCTCTTAGGGCTAAATAGTTTCAATAGAGAACTAAAAGAAAGTTCCAAAAACACAAAAGATCTATATATGAAATAGATAAGAGAAAAGTCAAATTTTACAACTATAATCAACTTAGCCACTTTGCCAAGAAATTCAAAGCTCCTAAGTCTAATTCGTCCTCTCCAAGCACTTGGAGACCTAGATTGATGAACAAGCTAACTTGGAGACCCAAATTGTTAATCTCTTAGCCAGATTAAAGTCTGTATAATATGATCTAGCAATAGCTAAGACATATGCATACAAGTGTAATATTCAATCTAAAAAGTTTGAAAAATTACTTACTTTCACTAAAAACTCCTAAAAGCTATATCAAACTAAGATAGGTTTGGGTATGATGTCGTGGAACCACTAAAGGTATACAATCCAACATATACCCCTAGATGTAGCTTGAAAGTGAAAGAGAAAGTGTTTGCGGATCTTATCATTGTCAAGACAACTGTTGATAAATCAAAGGAGAAGCAAGCGGAAGAAAAGGATGTGGTTATTTAGAATGAAATGGTACTCCATGAATCAAAGAAAAGATAAAATGAAAAATACTCGATTAAAGGCAAGAAAATTCAGCAAGTGGATTTTGTTAGATAAACTTAACAAACAAAAAAGAATCAATCATTATCTTCTAAAGAATACCACAACTGCTCATCTGGGTCAATCTCACCTAAAAGATAAAAAGCGCAAGCAAAGAACAACTATACTAAGAAGATGCATGATATGAGTTGTTGTGCTAGCACCTCAAGAAACTTTCAAGAAAGAAGATTGATCTCACCTCACATGCCGATTACAAGCTCAGTAAGAAGATGTTCAGTGAAGGAGAGAAGAAGAAAAACCAGTAAGAAAGACATCAACAAATGAAATCACCAAGAAAGAAAGTGACTCTTGAGGATTTCATTAACTATGAGCTCATAAGAAAAAGCAAAAAGAACAGATGAAGAAAGAGCTAAATGATCTTGAAAGAAAGATTAAGATAGCAAAGAAGAAAAATAAAAAACATCTCATCTGCCTGTTATGTGATGAAGATGATCATCTGGTTAAGAATTGTTACTATAATCTAATGTCAATCAAGAAAAAATAACAAGTCAATATGATGCATCAAGACTTCTGAACAACTACTCTACTGACGACAAATCCTCTAGAAGGAGAGGTTGTACATCCAAAGTTATTCGACAGCAAGCAAAGTTATAGTAATAATAATGTCGATAATAATATTATCATCACTAGATATATTGTTATATTAAGGTCACATTATGTAAAAGTTTTAGTATTAATGTTGTTTTATAATCATAGAATTTATCTATATTATTCTTAGATATCGCTGAAATTTAGTTTTAATAGTTATTGTAATTACACTAATTGTAACACCCTAGGCGAATCCCACATCAACTGTGGACAAGAGAGATTTCTGGTTCATAATCAATGTCATGCCTCTAACATCAACAACACATTTAGGGTGTATTGGCTGTGGATGAGAGAAGAACTCCACAATTAAGCATGTTTAGGTGGGAGCAATCCAGGGATGGGTGACCTCCTTGAAAGTTTTCACTCGGGCAACCAAAAGCAAATCCGTGAGCTTCTTGTGGGCAAAGCGGACAATATTGTTGGTGTAAGGGCCCGGGTGTTACAGAATAGTATCAGAGCCACTCCTGTGCCGTTCGGGATGGTGGGGCAAACCTAATCAAGAATGGTGAGTCCCCAGGGGTGTTCAGAGGGACACCTTAGGCAAATCCCACATCCATAGATGGTATGGTGGGGCAAACCTCATCGAGGACGATGTGTCCAAAAGGGGGGGTGTTTGTAACACCCTAGGCGAATCCCACATCGGCTGTGGACAGGAGAGATTCCTGGTTCATAAGGAATGTCCTGTCTCTAACATCAACAACGCGTTTGGGTGTATTGGCTGTGGATGAGAGGAGAACTCCACAGTTAAGGGTGCTCAGGTGGGAGCAATCCAGGGATGAGTGACCTCCCTAGGAAGTTTTCACCCGGGCAACCAAAAGCAAATCCGTGAGCTTCTCGTGGGCAAAGCAGACAATATTGTTGGTGTGAGGGGTCGGGTGTTACACTAATAATGTTATAACAATTAACCTAAGGATGCTTAATAAAATAATAATATTTTATATAGTAACATTTAGGGTATCTTCAATAATAATGATAGTAATTAAATATTAGTACCGGTAGCAACAATAACAATAACAATAATAGTTATTATTATTATTATTATGATATGTTAATGATACTTTCGATAATAATGCTACTAATAACACGTGTTAACAATAACAATATTAGTATTGTTATTATTTATAATGCAATGCAAGTATTATTGCTATTAAAATATTACAGATAGTGCTAATATAATAGTAGTATTCTAAAATTTGCAGGTTATGATAATTATTACTTACTACTATATATATATACATATATATATATATAGATATTATATATATAGTAGATATAGGGTAGATATATAGAGGGGATATATGGTATAGATAGAGACGGTATAGATGTAGATAGAGAGACGGTAGAGAGAGAGAGAGTACGGGGAGAGAGAGAGAGAACGGGGAGAGAGAGAGAGAGAGAGAAGAGAGAGAGAGAGAGAGAGAGAGACAGAGAGAGAGAGAGAGGAGAGAGAGAGAGAGAGAGAGAGAGAGGAGAGAAGAGAGAGGAGAGAGAGAGAGAGGAGAGAGAGAGAGAGAGAAGAGAGACAGACAGAGACAGAGAGAGACAGACAGAGACAGAGAGACAGGATATAAGACAGACAGACACAACACATACATATACAGAGACATATACATATACATACAGACATATACATATACATATACATATACATATACATACATATACATATACATATACATATACATATACATATACATATACATATACATATACATATACATATATACATATACATATATGAAAACCAGTTATTTATATTTAAAATTACTCGGTTAATAATCCCGTTACACAAAATATGATTGTACTCAAAGCTTCTAGTCTAATGCATTTAGCTATTGATTCACATATGATACCCCTTTATAGACTTAATCTTGATTTATTTTACTAGTTATGAGATTTATTATTTTTTATAAGTAACTAAAATAAGCTCAACTGGTTTATTATTTGATTAAGGATATTAGTCGCGTTAAATAGTTAAAGCGTGCACGTATACCTTCCCACTTGCTAGATTCTCATCGTTTAATCGCCATTGACCATCATATTAGACCATGTTTGACCAATACCCACACACCTCTATTTTCATATCCAAACACCACAACAACTATTCTTGTACCCAAACATAAACACACTTAACTTTTGCTACCAAACACCACCCAACTCCACCACTAACCACCGTAGTCATAGCCAGTTGCCGTAGCCACCACCGTCCATCGTCATCAAAGTCACCAGTTACCATGACAACTGCCGCCGGCTCGTGACCATCATTAACGGTCATCGCTGCCGCCCCACGATGGCCCGAACAACCATAAATCCTCCATTCTCGTCCAACTTCAATCAGTCTTATAGATCTACTCAATTGATCCCCATGCATGTGTAGATTAGAGCAAAAAGATGTTGCTAGAAGTTGGCAAGAATCTCGTCGGGGTTGCTTACAATTGAACCATCATCATCATCGTGCTTGTTCCTATCACACCATCATAATCCACGTGCGGGGTTTTACCACGAGGCATGTAAACCAAGGATCCAAGTCATTAGTTACTCAGAACGACTATATATGTAACATTTAAAAATAAACTTAAAGTTTAAACTTTAAAGCATTATGGAAGCGTTTAGCAAACATTTCAATCCAAAGTACTAAAATGTAAAAATACGCAAAACACGCGCCCAAACCATTGTTTAAATATATGTATAAAACCAAATGTAAAGAATGCAAGTTGAAGTACATATGCTCGACCAAGGCTATGCTCCTAGGGCACCTGACATTAACGACATGAGAAAAACATACTAAAATGTCAAGACGATGCTTGGTAAGTTCAAAAGTTTGTAATTTATCATAAATAATAACAGTTGTAAGAATCATAAGTAAGTTGACAGAAATAGATAGCAAGTCTAATTTCATAAGTAATAACAATAGTGATTTTACGAACGAAGCTGACTGTGTTAGTCGTTTAAGACAATATTGCACCCGCTTGACCTCCATTTACACGGGTGGGGCTTGTCAGACCCAGTAGTACTACCCAAGATTTCTCGCCAGATTCTTTAATTAACTATCCGAAAGTGTATTAATATTTTAATGGTATATCACACTACATTACACTATACACAACTTATAATAATAAAGCGTTTGTAAAAGAGGTATGCTTTTTGCCCCAAAAAAGAGTGCAGGGAAAAGTGGGGCATTGAACTCAACTGGTGCGCAAGCAAACGAGGAAACCAAAGCTAAATATGAGTGAAAAGACCACCCGTTAAAGGTTACCTAGAGCACGTGAGTATGTAAGTACGCGTAATCAAAATAGCCCAACAAACCATAAGTGTCCAATCAACACAATGACCCAACTGATTTGGAAAACATTGACACATTTGACCCAGTTGACCCGGTTGACCCGTTGGTGACATATTAAGTGAAATCTTGTTTGCTCAAGTAGTAACTCATTACCCAAGATTATCATGCAAAGTATTCACGTATGTCACATTATGAACCTTAAGTTCTAGCAAAATTATCATAGTAACATAGCTTATAATACAACACATGCTAACATCAATAAACCATCATGATTAACATAACTAGAAATATTCCCAACTAATCAATCACATATTAAGTTTAATCATGCATTACATTGTATGTGAAGCAACTCAATACTTCACATCCTAAACCCTACCTATCCTACTAAGTAAGGGCTTCAGATTCACATGCATGTATTATTCTCATCATCATATTCCCAAACATGATTCATACCAATCAAGCAATCAAAGTACATGATGGTCAAATGCTATAATCCAACACAAAACTAGAACCTTGAACACAAGTCATCACATTGTACAATTTCTATCATGAACTCAAGATTTCCCGAACAACCAACATAACATCCAGAAGAATAACCAACATATTCTATCACCTTAGAGACTACCAACAAGCAACCTAGAATGATTCTACCATAATATACATGCCCAATTCACAAAATCAAATTAATCATATCAATAAAGTTTCCCTTTTGAGAAAGTAACATACATCAACCAATCTTTCCTCAAATTCAATCATGGATTCATCAATTTTATACCTAAACTAGTTCATTGGAACCATCTAAGCACACTAAACATCACTAATTCATCAAATTCCAATGTCTTATGAACTAAGGTTTCCTCTTATAGTAATGTATGAACGAGGCGTTAATTTTATGAAATTCATGCATAATTCACGTAAACTAACATCAATACAATCCGACTAACATCTTAGCATCATCAAACAATCATCAATCGAATTTTCAAAGTAAATTGAACTAGGGTTTGCTTTAGAATCAAAACCATGAAAACTAATCAAAAATTAAAATCATGTAATGATTGAGAATAACCCTTGCTAACACGTTGGAATGCTCAAACCAAACCAAAATCGACTTTTTCTGGAGTGCTTGAAGTTCAAAATCGCAAAGGGATGGGGTTAGGGGGAGGCTTCTTGGCCAAAAAGGGTTATGGGGGCTAGGGTTGGGTTTTGTTTTAACATTAAGTTAAGTAACAATTACAAAGTCCACCCTCCTTGATTATGTTTTATAAAACTTAATCTTTTAATATTTTTCAAATAATTTGAACTACAAAACACATATATTAATATTAATCAACAATAATTATATAATCCAATTAGTAAACCCACACAAGAAGTCATATACTACACATTATCACGTTATAAATCAAAAACTATAAATAATACTCAAAATTCACAATTTAAATAACCACGTATTAATAATCAAAATTATTAATTAAGTTATTATTTGTTAACCAGAATTAATTATTTTTAGGTCACCAACGTTCAACGACAACTAGTTTGTGCTCACGACAAGTATATGCAAAACCTAACTGAACTAATGAAGTTTTAGTAACGGAAAATTACCAGATGTCACATGTAAGGATTCCTTAAGTCTGATGCAAACCAAAACATCCAATATCTCTCTGCAACATGCACTAAGTACTGAAGTAATAAATGCTTCGGAAGTTTTACCCAATACACTAGAAAATACTCTAAGTGTAAAATATTCCGAAGCCAAGACCAATATCTTCCGAAGCCAAACATGAAGTCTTCCGAAGCCTCAGAGACAAAATCTTCAGAAGCTTCAACCTATGAAGACAGATTTCTTCCGAAGACTTTTAGTATACATGCTTTATCTGATGTACTGTTCCATAAAGCTGGACACCTTTCCGCTGCATCTTCGTAAAGTCACCAACTTACATGAGTTGGTGAAAAGGTCCATGCTTTTGGTAACTGTACATTGAGGTCTTGAGTCTGTAACTTTTTACTTTATGTACTTTATCCTTTTTTTAATAGATAAGGATGTGAGCTATGGCATGTCATAGTCACAAGGTCAAAAGGCAGATATGCCTTTTGATCCTACAATTGATTTTGTTTGTGTCTAGTCAATTGTATCCAGCTGGCTTTCAAAGTATAGCCGGCTGTAGGTTGTAGTATAAGTATTCAAAGTTCTTGTATCTTTCTTTATGCTTTGTAACACTTGTAAAAGAACTTGAGAAAGCAATATACTGCCTCCTTGAAACCCAACTCTCTTGTTCTGTCTCTTTACTTTACTTGTGTTCTTTGTATCAATATGTGTTAATCCAGTTCACTGTTTGATCAAGTTTAGTTGTTCTCCTCATTGTGTTGTTGTGTTGTAATTTTTTCAAGCCCTTAACCGGTCCTGCAATTGGTATTAGAGCTTTTCAGGCTCGTGATATAAGATCTCACCATCTTAAGATCCCTCACACACACAGAAGGCTCAAGAGATCAAGGCTACTTTTGATTCCAAGCAGAAACAAGTTTTTATGTCTGCAGGTTTCAAAGTAGTAAGGACTGAAGACATCAACCAAGACTCCTCAGCTAAGATTTATGGTTCTTGTTCAAATCATCTCAGTACAAAGAAGAAGACTGAGCTGCTGTGTACCACTGCTACACAGCCTGGACCATCAAACTCCAAGAACAGTTCACAGCCCAAAAGAACTGTCTCAGCATCTATCAAGATGAAGGTGGAGAAGGGATGTGACCAAAGCCAGTCTTGCTCTCATAGGGAGACTCTTTTGAAGAAGAAAATGTTATGTGTCATGTGTGAAAGTACCTCTCACATTGCTAAGGATTGCCCATACAATCCTAAAAGTACTATCCACATGATCAATACAAAGACTTCAAAGAGTTTCAAGAAGATTCAAGCTTCGGAAGGAAAGTTTGTTTCCTTCGGAAGCTCCAAATCAAAGAAGAAGGTAAATGGAAAATTATCTTCGGAAGAAAAATTGGTCTCGGAAGAAAGGAGTTCTTCCGAAGCACTGAAGTCTGCTGCAGTGACTGTAGAATCTTCCGAAGGTTCAGTCATCAAAACTTGTGAAGTCCCAAAAGCTTCTAAGGTTTTGAAGGTCAAGTCCAAGACTCCAAAGGTGGTGGAAGTCTAAGAAAGACCAAATGACTGAAGTTTCTCCATCAACAACAGCTGAAGATCCCCCTAGTACAACCATAGGATCTATTACTGTTGCATTACCTTCTATTATACTTAGTGAGCCCAAGACAAGTAAGGCTTGGGTTTCCAAATGTAACTAATCATTTTCTTTGTGTAGGAACAGCTCAAGACAAAGGCAATGTCTGGATAATTGACAGTGGCTGTTCCAGGCACATGACAAGCAATAGGTCTCTACTCCATAATTTTGAGAGAATTGATGGAGGACCAGTTGCTTTTGGAGGAGATGAAGGTGGTTACATTTCAAGAAGGGGCAAGGTCACAAATGGTAAGCTCAGCATTAAGAAGGTAAACTTTGTTAAGGAGCTTGGGTACAATTTCTGAGTGTATCCTAATTTTGTGATCAGAGTCATAACATGCTCTTTACTGAGCATGAGTGCATTGTTCTCAAGCCTGGAGTGGTCATTCCTTATGAGCATATCCTGCTCAGAGCCCCCAGTAAAGGGAACATGTACAAGATGGATTTGCAAGAAACATCTCCCTCTGGAGAAGTTTCATGCTTTCTATCTAAAGCAAACAGTGATGAGTCTTTCCTATGGAAAAAGAATGTGCCATGTAAACTTTAAGAACATGAATAAGCTAATTAAACATGATTTGGTAACTGGAATGCCAAAGAAAGAGTTTACAAGTGATGATCATTGTGTTGCATGCCTGAAAGGGAAGCAACATAAGGTATCTCACAAGCCTAAGGAAAGGAACTCCATCACTACTCCCCTACACTTGTTACATATGGATCTCTTTGGCCCCACCAGTGTAATGAGTCTAGGACGACCTCTTATTGTTTGTGATCACAGATGATTTTACAAGATTCACTTGGGTTTTCTTTCTTAGAACTAAGGATGAAACCCCTGAGATTCTGAAGAATTTCATCTTAAAAGTTGAGAATCAAAGTGATCACAAGGTCAAAACCATAAGATGTGATCAAGGAACTGAATTCAAGAACCAAATCCTTGATACATTTTGTGACGAAAAGGTATTACAAGACAATATAGTGCTCCCAGGACTCCTCAGCAAAACGGAGTTGCTGAGAGGAGAAACATGACACTAATTGAAGCTGCAAGAACTATGTTGTCTGACTCTAAACTGCCCATCACCTTCTGGGCAGAGGCAGTAAATACTGCTCGCTATGTGCAAAACAGAGTTTTAGTAGTTAAGACACATGGTAAGACTCCTTATGAACTTTGGCACAAGAGGAAACCTTTCATTGGTTTTCTCAGGTCATTTGGATGTCCCTGCACCATCTTGAATACCAAGGATCAAATTGCCAAGTTTGCTGAGAAATCAGATGATGGACACTTCATTGGATACTCTTCCCAAGCTAAGGCTTATAGAGTATACAATCTCAGAACTAGAATTGTTAAGGAGTCAGCCAATGTGACTTTCAATGAACACACACCCTGTGTGGCTGGTTCTGGTCCTGATTGGCTATTTGATCTTGATTTAGTTACCAACTGTTTTAACAAATCTTGTGTGAATGTTTTAGGATCTGCAGAAAATCTAAATACAGGTGATCCTGATCCAAGATTTGAGCTAGAAAGACCCTCAACTCATACATCTTCAGCTCCAGTTGGAACTACTTCAGCAAATGAGGTCTCTATCAGCACTACAATGACAAATTCAGCTGATACATCTGGTATGCCTTCAAATTCCAGCTCAGAGGCTCCTCAACCAGATAAAGATACCTAATTGTAGAAGACAACAATGGTGATGGTGATAGTGATCAGGAATTCCTTGATGCTAATAACCACACCATAGATGACAACATCAATGATGTCACACACTCATTGGATCAAGTTAATCTTGATAAGTGTGGTAATGTGGAGGGTGAATCATCTATGCCAGATCCAAATTTCTCAAATTTGGATCTTTCTCAGCAACTTGCTGTGATCCCTCAGCTAAGGATCCACAAGTCTCACCCCACCACAAACATCATTGGAGATGTTGTCACAGGGGTAAGAACAAGAGGACAAACCCATGAAGCAAATGTTTGTCTTCACTCTTGTTTCTTATCTCATATAGAGCCAAAGAAAGTTGATGAAGCTCTAAAGGATGGAAGTTGGGTTGAAGCTATGCAACAAGAGCTGCTTCAATTCAAAAGGCAGAAAGTTTGGAACCTTTGTCCTCTTCCTCATGGGAAGACTACCATTGGAACCAAATGGGTTTTTAGGAATAAGAAGGATGATAGAGGAATTATCATCAAGAACAAGGCAAGACTAGTTGCTCAAGGATACACACAAGAAGAAGGGATTGACTACACTGATGTCTTTGCTCCTGTAGCAAGATTAGAAGCTGTTAGGATATTCCTGGCATTTGCTGCATCCAAGAACTTCAAGGTCTTTCAACTTGATGAAGAGGTTTATGTCAAACAGCCACCTGGTTTTGTAGACCCTGATCATCCTGATTATGTCTGCAAGCTTGACAAAGCTCTTTATGGGCTGCATCAGGCACCCAGAAGTGGTATGAGACACTGTCTGAGTATCTTTGTAAACATGGATACAGGAGAGGTACTATAGATGGAACTCTCTTCATCAAAGGACAGGGAAATGACTTATTGCTAGTTCAAGTATATGTAGATGACATCATCTTTGGTTCAACTAATCCAAAGCTCTGCAAAGACTTTGAGAAGCTGATGAAAGACAGATTTGAAATGAGTGCAATGGGAGAACTCAATTTCTTTCTGGGAATTCAAGTGAAGCAGGTTGAAGATGGCATCTTCATAAGTCAGTCGAAGTATGTTCAGGACATACTCAAGAGGTTCAATATGACTGATTGTAAGATTGCTAAGACACCCATAGCCAGAAACCATCCTTTGGACCTGATCTTGAGGGGGAGTGTGTAGATGAACATTATACAGGGCTATGATTGGGTCTCTTATGTATCTTACAGCTAGCAGGCCTGATATCATGTTTGCTACATGTATTTGTGCAAGATATCAAGCCAACCCTAAGATGTCCCACTTAATCACTATCAAAAGGATTTTAAGATACCTCAAAGGTGCTTCAACACTTGGTTATGGTATCCAAAGAATCCTGACTTCAATCTGTATGCTTATACAGATAGTGATTATGGTGATTGCAACATGACTGCAAAGTCTACATCTGGGGGATGTCAATTCCTTGGTGGAAGGGTTGTCTCATGGCAATGCAAGAAACAATCCTGTGTTTCTGCATCAACTGCTGAGGCTGAATACATTGCTGCTGCAAGCTATTGTGCTCAAGTGCTTGGATTCAAAATCAGATGCTGGACTATGGATTTAACTTCAAGGAGACTCCTATCCACATAGACAACAATAGTGCTATCTCTATCATTGAGAATCCTGTGCAGCACTCAAGGACCAAACGCATCAACATCAGGTATCATTTAATAAGAGATAACTATGAAAAGGGATTAATTAAACTAGTCAAAGTTCATACAGATGAACAATATGCTGATCTTTATAAAAGCTTTTGATGAACAGAGATTTAATATCTGATATCAGCTATTGGGATGATTAACTTTGAGTAGACTTTTTCTTAAAACTAATTCTAATTATTTCTTCTTAAAATATGTGTGTCCTAAGTTGTCTAGTTCATCACTTTCATAAGCTCATGTTTTCTTTGGATATAATATCTTTTTGAAGACTTTCCTTAGATTCTTGAAAATTTTCTGATACTTCGGAAGATAAAATTTTATCTTCAGAAGAAAATCATGTCTTCAAAATAAATAACTGTCTAAGAAATTTTACCTTCGGAAGAAGTCTAAATCTATCTTCCGAAGCTTAAATTCTTATCTCAGACACTTATTGTTTTAAGGACTTTTCCTTCCGAAGCAAAATTAACTCTCGGAAGCTTTGTTGTTTCTTATACAAAGCATTCAAGTGTTTATTTCTCTTCCGAAGCAAAATTATCAAGACTCTCAGGAAAATCTTCCGAAGCCATTTTAGCTTCGGAAGCTTTTCATTAAAACTTCCGAAGACAATTTACCTTCGGAAGCTTTTCGAATTCCAAGAAAACTACTTTTTGAGCAAATGTAACTACTTTTTCAGAGGTGGGACCGACTTTCGGATTTCAAAGTTTATCCTCTTTCATTAACTTTGGTTCAAATCCCTTTTCACATAAATACCCAACGGTTCCCCCTCTTCCTCACTATCTTCCTCAATTCCACTATTCCTCAAACCTAATTCTCTAAACCGCCTTTGCTTTCTACCTTTCTTCACCCTTAAGCTTCTAAAATGGCCAACCTTAACCGCAGAAAAAACCCAGATTTCTCCATGCAACTTCACAGGCAACACAATCAGGTGCTCTGTTAAGCTCTGAGAAAGATGCAAGTTTCTCAGAGATTTGCCAATTCTTAACTCTATCCAACTACTTCACCTCCCTGACCATTGATCCTACTCTGTATGAGGATCATTTGCTTGAATTCTGGAAGACCTGCCAAGAGGTCATTATGGATGGGGAGAAGGCACTGTCTGCCACGTGCAAGGGAGGACAATCTTCATCACTCCGGCCATCATTCACCAACATTTGCAGCTGGATGATGAAGAAGGTGAGGTGTCCTTCCCAAAGGAAGCTGTTAATCATCCTTTTTGAGCAGATGGGCTATGAGGAGATTTCTCTTTAAAGGGAAGGTCTCATCCCAATGGAAATTCCTGCTCCATGTGGTTATCCACAGCTTATCAAACAAGCATGGTGGGTGGGACCAGATTCCTGAGGATCTCTCCTTTATAGTTCATGGAATGGTTCAGGGGGTCAAGTTCAGGTATTCTTAAATTTGTTATACCAATTTACTTGCAAACTTAGACTCCTTAGAGTATTACATGTTTCCTAGATATGTTCAACACATTCTCAAATGGGAACTGGGCTCACAGTTGAGGGAAACAAGTAATATTCTTAAATTGGGACAGATGAAGCCCGACCATCTTAAAAAATGAAGAAGCCAAACTGTAGGCTTCTCAGGGGTAGAAACGCCCTAGTCCCAAAATGTTAGAGCTCATTGCTCAAGGTGACAACCTAGCAACACAAGCTAGTGTTGAACCCACCACCTCTTTTAGACTTACCCCTAAAAAGACCAGGAAATCACCCTCACCTACCAAAGAAAATCCAAACGAACCCCTGCTCAGGCTATTGAGTCGTGAGGCCCCCATATACTCAACTTACAGGAAGAGTGGACACTAGAGCTCCCATTCTCCTGAGGAGCAAACCACTCCATTACTTCACCTATCGGGCTGAGGTTCCTCAAGATCACATTGATGAGCTCACTGCCCAACAACCTTAAGCTTCACTCTGAGTCTCAACACTCAAGTGAACAACCTTTAGGGGACAGCTACCACCCCAACCTTTGGATTCAAACCAACCAAATTCCCAACCATCCTTTATATGATGAAGACTTAGGTTTCAGTGGGTACCAGCAGTCTCTCTTCTCCTCCCTACTCAAAGAGAGATGAGTACCTCTGACTCTCCTCAGGTCTATCCCACATCAGTTTTCACCTATACTGAGGTGGACACTTCTGAACCGGTCAGGATGTCCATATGGAAGAGGCTCTCCACTTTTGAAAAGTGATAAAATCATTAAGACCTCAACCATGGCAACTCAGCCCACTTGGCATCTCAACTGAGGCGGCTGTGAGCAGCGGAACCAGCAGCCAAGGAGAAACTCAAGCTGGGGGTGAGAGAGAGGACTTTGGTTTCCAATAATCTCATCCCCCATGATTCTTCTGGATGAAGAGAGGGGAAATCGAGACAAAGGGCAGAAATTGTTCAAAAAACTGCACCTATTTTAGTTAAGGTTAGTCACTTGGAATCTCAGGTGACTACCCTTACCAAAACAGGGTCAATGATCAGCACTCCAGATCATATCTGCAGGAAAAAAATAGCTGGGAGACCTTTAAGGAGAGCTTCAACCAGGAACACAAGAAACCTGTGGAAGTGATTGACTTATCTCCAGCTCACTATCAAGTGGATGATGCTACCAAAAAGGGGAGAAGATGACAACCACAGAACCTGGGAGTTCTTCAGAGAGAATGGACATAGAGGACTCACCTCCCACTTGCTGTTGTGCATTTCAGCAAACTTCCTCCAAGTTCACAGTAATGTGACTCATGACTCACTCAAGGAGTCTCTTTGAGGAAGAGGATACCAAGGCGGCTGTCTCATCAGTCCACCACAAGGAACTGGCCAAATTACATCATAAGGTGAGGTATGATGATGACAGGAGAGCCCTTATACACTTCACAGAGTTCAAGGCCAACAAGAACAGTTTTTCAATTCAAAGCCTGAGCTTCTATGAAAGACCTGGATTAGTCAATCTTGCCAATTGTCAATCCAAGCAATTCCAAGACAAAGCTGAAAGCTGCTTCAAAGACATCCAGGACAGGATCCTTGCAGAGTTCACTCTAAGAAGGACACTTAGGCAATCAGGCAATGTCATCGGTCAACTGGATGTTAAGGTGGACCCTAAGATTAGTTTCATAGGGGAAACCTTGACTGAAGGCCCAGTGGCAGAACCTGAGACCCCTGTCTCATCATCAACAACTGCTGCAGAGGTTCACACTCCTTTTGAGACACCTGCTGGTGAAGGTGTTTCTCAGCCTCTCTCTGGCCAGAGCATGGAAGCTACACCAAGCAATGAAGGCCAAGCCTCTATCCACCCTGAGTCACAAAGGTCTGTGGGTGACAAAGGGAAAAGGATTATGACTCCTGAGGAAATTGAGGAGGAAGAGAGAGAGAGAGGAAAAGGAAGCTAAGGGGAGAAAGTTCCTCTAGGTCTTCAAGCTTTATGCAAGCTGCAATCAGGGCTGCCCCCAGACCAAATACTCAAGATGATGAGTTGTGGGCAGTCAAGATTACTTATTTACAGACCAGGAACTATGATATTGATGAAATCGTCTCCCTCCCCTTAGAAGAATTGAATGAACTGGCTGACATGGAAGTGCCAAGAGAGATGAAAGAAAAGAGGATGCAAGGCTACTTCTCCAATTCAAAGAGGAGAGGAGACAGAAAAGACTCTACAAGCATGCTCCTACTCTCTCTCCAGTTCAAGAAAGTCCTGTACAGGAAGATGTGGCTCCATAAGAACCTCAGGTAGACAAAGAAGAAGATAGGATCAAGATGATCAACTACCTGAGTGCTACAGGCTTCTATCAGGCAGATGCACTTCTTCCCCTGTCTTATGACTTCATTGAGTTTGAGTACTTGAAACAACTTGAACTTGAGCTAGTCAAAGAAAGAAAAACAACTAAAAGGAAGCTAAGGGAAGAAGCTGCAAAGTCAAGAGCCATCATCCAAAAGAGTATGAAGAAGTCTGTTGATAGACAAAGGATGATGAGCTTCTTGAAGCTATATGGATTCTCCGGAAGGAGACTTGGCCCTATGTCTCTATCCACAATGGATGAGCATATAAGGGTGATCAAGCAGAAGATTAAGAGTGGTGAACTGATTGACTTGCACTCTCTTCCAAGTCAAGTCCCACCTGAAGTGGAGGTTAAGTTTGAACAACCTGAGACACCTCAATCCGGACCTCCTGCTGAGCCTCAGCAAGCTTCATCTTCTGATCCAAAGCAGGGTCAAACTCCCTCTCCTTCTGAACCTGTGAGGGAGGAACACCCAACTGAGAAAGACAAGGATGATCAACAAGGTGCTGCAGACCAGTCTTCTCACTTAAAGTCATCTAAGAGGAAGAAGAAAATTGCTTCTAAACCAAAGTCAAAGAAGAAGAAGCCTAAGTCATCTACCTCTATACCTCAGGCTGAGTCAGATCAACCTGAGGAAGTGCATGATGAGGTAGCCCAATCAACTCCAATGCAAGTGGCTCCTCTGACAACTGAGACACCCATCTTGTCCTGGACTTACTCTACCAATCCAGAAAGATGGCATGTAATCAGAGATCAAGGTGTTGAGAATGTCTATACTTGGCAAGACATAATCAACTTACCTCTGCATGATCTCTTTGAGATGAGAAGATACTATGAAGGTCTTGATGATCCTGACCATCTAATGAAGAAGGGTATGGTCATGATTGTACTAAAGACCACCAATATCTGAAGATCTTCTAAGTGTTTTGGTAGCATCAGCCTAGGGGGAGTTTGTAAGGATTCCTTAAGTCTGATGCAAACCAAAACATCCAATGTCTCTCTGCAACATGCACTAAGTACTGAAGTAAGAAATGCTTCGGAAGTTTTACACAATACACTAGAAAATACTCTAAGTGTAAAATCTTCCGAAGCCAAGACCAATATCTTCCGAAGCCAAACATGAAGTCTTCCGAAGCCTCAGAGACAAAGTCTTCCGAAGCTTCAACCTATGAAGACAAATTTCTTCCGAAGACTTTTAGTATACATGCTTTATCTGATGTACTGTTCCATAAAGCTGGACACCTTTCCGCTGCATCTCTGTAAAGTCACCAACTTACATGAGTTGGTGAAAAGGTCCATGCTTTTGGTAACTGTACATTGAGGTCTTGAGTCTGTAACTTTCTACTTTATGTACTTTATCATTTTTGTAATAGATAAGGATGTGAGCTATGGCATGTCATAGTCACAAGGTTAAAAGGCAGATATGCCTTTTGATCTTACAATTGATTTTGTTTGTGTCTAGTCAATTGTATCCAGCTGGCTTTCAAAGTATAGCCGGCTGTAGGTTGTAGTATAAGTATTCCAAGTTCTTGTATCTTTCTTTATGCTTTGTAACACTTGTAAAAGAACTTGAGAAAGCAATATACTGCCTCCTTGAAACCCAACTCTCTTGTTCTGTCTCTTTACTTTACTTGTGTTCTTTGTATCAATATTGGTTAATCCAGTTCACTGTTTGATCAAGTTTAGTTGTTCTCCTCATAGTGTTGTTGTGTTGTAATTTGTTCAAGCCCTTAACCGGTCCTGCATCACATTATCCCCATGTTGAAAGAATTTTTACCCCAGAATTTAATCGTTACCATCGCCGGCTGTCATTGTCATTTCCAACAAATGATGATACTTAAGCTTCTTTTGATCCTCACGTTCTCGCGTGTATTCTGGTCCACGTCTTGAGTTCCAACGAACTTTAACTATAGGTATCTTGCTCTGCTTAAGAGTCTTGACCTCACGATTCCTAACCTCAACCGGTTATTCAACAAATCGAAGTTTTTCATCTACTTGCACTTCCTCAAGTGGTACAACAAAACTCTCATCCGATAAGCACTTCTTATTTTTCAAAACGTGAAAGACATTGTGAATTCACTCAATGAGTCAGGTAGATTTAGTCTGTACGCCACTAGTCCAATTCTTTCCAGAATTTCGAATGGTCCAACATGTCTCGGATTAAGTTTGCCCCTTTTGCCCTTTCAGCAGTACTTTTTCTCTGACCTGAATTTCCAAGGGTTTCCTTTGCTTGTCGGTGTAGCTCTTTTGCCGATCTCGTTCTGAAACTATACGATCTTATATCTTGCATGATCTTTTTGGTAGTTTCATGCACCAATTCAGGGCCAGTCAGTTGACTATCACCAACTTCCACCCAACAAACCGATGGTCTTCACTTTCATCCACTATGGTGTTGTCTTAATGCTAGTGTGATAGCTATTGTTGTAAAAAAACTCTACCAAGGGTAACAAATTTCCCAGTTGTTCCCAAAATTTATCACCCAAGCTCATAATATGCCCTTTAAAGTTTGAATGGTATGCTTACTTTGTCCATCGGTCTGTGTATGATAGGCAGTGCTCATATCCAAACGTGTACCTAAATATTTCTGCAACGATTGCTAGAAATGGGATGTGAAACGATCATCATGATCCGAAATGATCGAATTTGGTTCACCATGTCGAGAAACCACTTCTTTCAAGTACATGCGAGTTAGCTTATCCATCTTATCAATTTATTTGATTGCCAGGAAGTGAGCAGATTTAGTCAGTCGATCCATGATCACCCTATCATGTCACAACCGATAGGAGTTCTAGGTAAGTTGGTGATAAAGTCTATGGAAACCTGCTCCGAGTTCCACAAAGGAATCTCAAGTTGTTGTAGTAACCCCAATGGTTTGTAGTACTTAACCTTCACCTTAGAGTAGGTTAAACACTTGCTCACGTATGTAGCTACATCCGCCTTTATGTTAGGCCATCGATAGCATGCCTTGAGATCATGATGCATCTTGTCAGAACTAGGATGTATATAATACTTAGACTTGTGTGCTTCACTCATAACCAAGTCTCTTAGATTCCCGTGCAAAGGTACCGAAAGCCTATCCATGAAATAACGAATCCCATCAGCTTTCACTTCAAATTGCTTGTCCATCCTACACAAGGATTCAGATTCAATGTTTCCCTCTTTCAAGGCTTCTGCCTGAGCTTCCTTGATTTTTTCAGGAAATTGAACATTGATAGTAAGTTGCAAAGCTTGCACCCATCAAGGTTTAGTAGTTTCCTTTCTGCTTAAGGCATCGACGACTACATTTGCCTTTCCCAGGTGGTATTTGATACCACCATCGTAATCATTCAATAATTCCATCCAGCATCACTTCCTCATATTCAACTCTTTCTGATAAAAGATATGCCGAAGACTCTTGTGATCGGTGTTTATGGTGCATTTGGTACCGTACAGGTAATGTCTCTAAATCTTTAAGGCCAAGACCACCGCACCCAGTTCCAGATCAGGGGTGTAGTTCTTCTCATGCACTTTCAGTTGTCTCGAAGCATAGACTATCACTTTGTCACGTTGCATTAAAACACAACGGAGTCCTTGGATAGAAGCATCACTGTAAACCGCAAATTCGTCACTTCCTTATAGTAATGCTAATATCGGAGGGCTACAAAGTTTCTGCTTTACCATTTGAAAAGTTGATTCTTTACTCTCTCCCCACTTGTACGTTGTGCCTTTATGAGTCAAAGTAGTTAGGGGTTGAGTCATCTTAGAAAATCCCTCAATGAAACGTCGGTAATATCCTACTAGTCCAAGAACCATATCTTACTAGGTGTCTTGGGAACTGACCAATTCTTTATCGCCTTAATCTTTGTAGGATCCATATGAATTCCTTTCTTGTTAATAATGTGCAGGATCGGGTTTGTCACTTAAACACTTGGAATTCTCTCAAACTCGCTTACAATAACACTCAAATCAGATGAAGTAAGTCTTTTACAAGAGTTGATAATAATATAATAAGTAGCAAGGAACACACAGAAATAATTTTTTAAGGCACTTGTATATATTACTTCTCAACTCAAGATATTACAAGACTCTTACAATCATAATACATGAGTTACAATGAGAAACTATATATACTAGATCCTACAGCCGGATATACTTTGATACCAGCTGGAAACCTAAGACTAAAGCATATACTACAATGCTAAAGTTAAGGTATCTTAGATAAAGTATTATCTAAGATATGGTAGTCATGACATGTCCATGACTTACCTTTTGTCACCAACTAAAGATGGCAACTGTACTAACATAAAAAGGTAAACAATGGATTAAAGTATGGTCAACTACATGGCTTTTGAGAAAACGCCATGCAGTATCTCAGAGGTCTGCAGCGGAGTGTCAGGGAGACCATACTTATGTCCACTGGATAATAGTAGTGTCTTCCGAAGGTAAGTTGGCTTCGGAAGAACAAGTTCTTCCGAAGCCACTTATACTTCGGAAGAGGCTTCTTTACTTCCGAGGCTTGAGGACTTCTATACTTCGGAAGTTGACTTCAGATCTTTCATTCTAAGTCTTGATCTTCGGAAGTAGGTTCTTTGTCTTTGGAAGTTGGAGTTTTCCTTTGGAAGTAAGTTTTACACTTTGTCTTCGGAAGAGCTCCTTTTTCCTTCGGAAGTTCCACACTTAGCTTCGGAAGTCCTTTATTTGTTGTACCAAAATCTTCTAAGTGATTTGGTTTTGGTTGCACCAGCCTTTCTAGATCCAACAAACTCCCCCTAGGCTGATGCTACCAAAACCTCACTTGTTTCTGCTTCTCAAAGCTTTCAGCACCAAGGACAAAAGATATTTGTCTGTCTCTTTGTTCTTCCCTGAAGTGGTGCTGAGAAGCTTGTACAAGTCATTGGTGGATAGGAGATCCAGTCTATCACTCTGAATGACATGTACCCTTTGTTGCGCCCCCTGAAAAGAGTTAGTTGACGGGAGTTATAGTCATACTCCCATCTAACTATGGATTCAAGTTCAGGACCTTCAACCATTTGTAGAAAGGCTTTGCCTTTGGTTGTTGATCCCTTCCTTTTCTCCTCCTCTCTCAGTTTCAACTCTTCTTCAACCTTGCTTCTAGCAGTTAGCTCGGCCATATGAAGGCTGCCTAGATGATTTCTGATATGGGCAGCTACATCAGAGTTTGAAGGGTTGGAGAATGGCTTCTCTGCTAACTCAGCAATGTCAAATCTGCTCAAGTGTAGCAGAGATGAGGCACTTAGCCTGTTGAGCTCTCCATTCTCTCTTTCAACAACAAAGTTGTGAGAAGAGTCTTCGAACCTCCACTGGATGATCTTCTTCCTAGGTGCAAGAGGTTGTCTTGGCACCCGATCACCTTTCTTGGTATCCAGTAGAGTCACCAGCCTTCTCCTTAACTTCTTTTCCTCCTCATTCAAAGTGTCTGAATTGAGGCCAAGGAGATTTGCAACTTGGTCCAATGTTCCTCTGGGCAAATCAAGAAATTGATCTCTAGTGAGGGAACGTGAGGATCCATCAACATAAGTCAAATTGACTGAATCCTCCTCACAGGAGATATCGCTCAAGGTTGTGCAATTGATGAGCTTTGTCTTGACTGCCTTGAAATCTTCTAAGGAAAGATGTTTAGAAGGCTGAGGGGATGGTTTGATGGGTTGATGGGTAGGTTGAGGTGTTTGGGTTCTGGCTAGAGTTTTGGGTTGGAGGATGGGTAGTTTAGGTGGTTGAGGTGAAGAGATTGGTAGGGATGATGGTGTAGGTTCAGGGGTGTATGGTTCAGTGGTTGGTTCGGTTTTGATGGGGAATGGAAAGGGTATTGGTTCAGGTTGTGGTTGGGTTTGGAGTTGGGGTTGAGTGGTTGCTTTGAAGATCATCCCCTGTCCCCTTCTGTACATCTCCTTCCTCTTCCCCGCGCGAATGTCAGCCTTTATGTCACTGACATGTCGCTGGAGAGTCTTTTCTGACATAGGACCCACCTGCCTGCCAGAGAAGCCATGAGCCTTGAGATAGCTCTTCATCCAGGCCTTCTCACCTATCTTCTTGGCAGCAGTCAGTCCTGCTTCCTCTTCCTTCTTCTTCTTCTGCATCAGCTTTTCCCTTGCAGCTTTCTTTCTCTCTTTCTCCATTTGATCTTGCTCTTTGTTGAAGAGCCATAAGATCGTATCATTGTTATGTGGAGATAATTCTTCTTGAGAGAAACCTCTGGAGGTTAGGAAAGTTATCCTTTCCCTTCTGAGCTGATGATCAGCTTCTCTTTCTTTCCTCTCCCTTTCTTCTTCTAAGGCCAACCTTGCTGCCTCTTCTTGTTGCTGTTTTTGCAGCAAGGTTGCCTTTTCCAGCTCAACTAACTCTTCTAATGGTAGCAGGAGTACATCTTCATTTGCAGCTCCTAGACTGACAAGTCTATCAATGATCTTTACTCTTTTTCTGTTGTTGACTGCCTCCTGGTTGGCTGCAGCTGCTTTGGTACTTGCAGCTAGCAGTTTTCCAGTTGGAAGCCTACCTTTTCTTTTGAGTTTCTCCAACCTTTCTTCCTCCTGAAGCTCTTCCGTAGTCATCTTCCTCTTTCCTTTGATGTCTTCGGAAGTGCTAGACTTTGGGGGTTCTTGGATGGAAGATTCAGGTTGAGTAGTAGAGATGTAAGCTGGAATTAATGCTAATGTTTGAGCTAGAGGTTGGGTGAGAAAATCCTCCCTATTAACCTCAGATTCAAGTTCCAGGATTGCATCTGTGACTATTAGATCATCGGATAATGAGAATAGTCCTTCCGCAGCAGCAATCTCAGCTTCGGAAGTTTGAAATTGTTCTTCCGAGGCTTTGAATTGTGCTTTGGAAGTCAGTGAAAATGCACTATCTATCCCATTGTTTCAGTTGCTGGGCCATCAGTCCTTGTTTCCCCTTCGAAGTTAATCTCAGGTTTCACTTGGACCTTAGATTGACCAACTTCCTCAATAGTGGTAGAAGGTGCATTTAACCTCTGAAGCTCGTGAGCTCCGAAGTAGATCACAGACAGATCAAGACTTGGCTGTTCTATAAGAGATTCCAATAGGAACTTGTTATAGAACCTATTGAGATCTTGGAGCATCCTTTGATCCATTTGAATGACAACTGAAGGAGGCTTTGGGAAAATTGAAGCTTGTTGCACAGGATACTTTTAGCTCAGGGAAGTGAGAGCTTGACTTTGGGGTTCCTCTTGTCTTTGACTTTGTCTCTGAACACTCTCCCCCTTTTTGGTAGCATCATCCTGAGAGCTTGATGAGCTAGAGGAAGAGGTCAAGGAGACCTGAGTTGGTACATGCCTAACAGACCTCTCAATCTGTTTCTCAGCTAGTTTGGCCTTGAGATTTTCAATCTCAAGTTGTTGAGTGGCAGATCTATCCTCTAAAGTCCTAACCTTGGATTCAAGATTTGAGACTTTAGAAAGTAGGTCTTGAATGGTGAGTTGCATTCTTGCCTCATCTTCTTTTAAAGAATCACGGGGAGATGAGGTAACATACCTTGTATGTTCATCCTCACCACCAGATGTGGTTTCTTGGCGCCCTGGTTTCCCTTGCTCAATGATGTCTCTTTCAGAGTCATCAAAGGGCATGGTTGCCGTAGATTCAGTCTCAGTGATGTTACCACTGTCCTGAGGATCCCTTGAGGCTCCTTTAGTAGTGGCAGCTGAATCTACATGAGTCCCCCCCACATCAGTGGGACTCACCTCAGTAAAGGTTTGCTGATGGGGGCTAGAGATAAGAGATCTCTCCGGGCTCTGTTGATCCTTGAGAGGGTCTTGTGGATCAACTTCATTGCCCTGAAGAGACATAATCTCTTCATCAGCTCCAATTAAAAGGTCAGTAAAGGATATGGAAGTGAGACCTAGTGACCCGGGACTTTGATCAATGTCTAAAGGCATTGAGCCTGTGATGGGGCTGTCCCTTTTTGGCTGCTCAGAAAAAGTATAGAGACTCTCCCTGAGGGCTTTCCTTGGGTTTCGGGCTCATGGGTCTGAGACTGAGGAGACTCAAGACCCATATTGAGGTCAATTGTGAAGGATGGTTGGACCTCAGGCTGAGTGGGAGCCCTTTGTTCCACTCTAGCCTTTTTGGGTAGAACATGAGGAGCTTGTTCAATCAGAGAAGATTTAACAAGGGTTCGTTTGAGGCGTCTCTGATAAGTAAAGGTAATGGGTGGAGAAGGTAGATTTGGCAAAGTGAGGGTAGTTGCTGGTGTGGGTTCATCACCTGTGGGGTTAACAGGGATGTCACCAGGAGCCATTGGCTCAATCATACCTAGAAGAAGTGCAGTATCTCTTCCGGTGAAGTTGGTGGACACTCTCTTCAAAGTTTTGAAGATGGTCGGCCTCATTTGAGGAGCAGTAAGAGCAGCTGCGCAGACAAGCTTGCTCTGGTCCAGCTCACAATTGATTATGTGCTGGAGAAACCTGGGATACATGAAGAATGTGTCCCTTTGAAGATTTCCCATGAGATTGGTCAACACAAATCTTGAGTATTTGAAGCGGAGGCTTTTCACCAAACCATGAACTAGGCACCCAAGTTCATATGGGATTTGATCCCATCCCCCAGATTTGTTGGACAAGCAGTGAAGAACCACATGCAGCAGGAACTTCCAATTGTAAGAGAAGTTAAATTTGTAGACAGTTGACCTGCTAACATCTCCACCATATCCCATTTGGATATAAGAATTGTCCAAATCTGCTTTGGGGAATTCCGTTGGAGCGCCCTCATTATGAAGCTCTAGATGCTCCCTGATGATTTGTTTAGAAATGACCAACTCCTGGCCACAGATGCTTGATCGAATGACACGCACCCCATTTAGGGTTTCAATCTGACCATTTGCCCAAAATTCAGACATATGGTTTGAGTAAATCGTGGGGTTAACATTCAGAGCGGTGTAGTAAGAAGATTGGGTTAGAAAGGAGATGATATCTGAGAAGTTGACATCCCTTAAAGAGTCAAGGAGTGCGGCTTGGTTGTGCTGAGGGTTAAGTGCCATTGAAGAAAGTTACAGGAAGATAGTTCGGAATAGGGTAAATTGAAGATGAAGAAAACTTTTAGGGCAGTAACTTTGGTAAAAAGGATGTAAGTGATTAGCCGAAGGTATTTAAATGGGTGGAGTGGCAGTTTAAAGGGGGTTTGGATAAGACAATGTGAGGTTTCAGTGGATGATGTGACATGGGCAGTAAGGTTAGTCCATTTAAATAATCCGACATCATTAACAAAATCTTTACTTTTTACAGAGTGGGGCCCAAAAGATTTCCGTTACACAGTAAAATCTTTCTTCCAAGTATAAAGCATTTCCGAAGGTAATGTTCTTCCGAAGGCAAATTTAATTCCAAAGGTAAAGAGTTACTTCCGAGAGTTTATCATCCCAATAGTTGTAATGAGATATTTAAATCTTTGTTCATCAAAGGCTTTGGTGAACAAGTCAGCATATTGTTCATTTGAATCAACTTTGATTAGCTTGATAAGATTTTTCTCATGAATATCTCTAATGAAATGATACCTGATATCAATGTGCTTAGTCTTGGAGTGCTTCACTGTATTTTCAGTAATGATATAGCACTGTTGTTGTCAATGTGGATAGGAGTGCTCATGAAGTTGAATCCGTAGTCTATCATCTGGTTTTGAATCCACAATAGCTGAGCACAGCAACTAGCAGTAGCAATGTATTCAGCTTCAGCAGTTGATGTAGAGACACATGATTGCTTCTTGCATTGCCATGAAATGATCCTTCCAACAAGAAATTGACATCCACCAGATGTTGATTTCTTGTTGATATTGCAGCCACCATAATCACTGTCAAGTAACCATAGAGATTGAAATCACTGTTTCTTGGATACCAGAGACCTAGTTTAAGAGCTCCTTTAAGGTATCTAAGAATTCTCTTGGCAGCAATTAGGTGAGACACCTTTGGAGCAGCCTGATATCTTGCACAAATGCAAGTTGCAAACATGATATCAGGTCTACTTGCTGTGAGATACATCAGAGAACCAATAATCGCTCTATACTGATGTTGATCAGTATCCTCCCCCTCAGAGTCAGGGCAGAGATTGTGGTTTCTGGGTAAAGGTGTTTTTGCTGCTTTACAATCTTTCATATCAAATCTTTCTAAGATATCATTAACATACTTAGATTGATTGATAAAGAACCCTTCCTTCATTTGCTTTACCTGAATTCCAAGGAAAAAGTCCATTTTTCCCATGGAACTCATCTCAAACTTCTTCTTCATAATGCTCTCAAAGTCTTTACACATTTGGTCATTTGAAGAACCAAATATGATGTCATTAACATAGACTTGAACGAGCAAGATGTCCTTCCCAGATTTCCTTATGAAAAGAGTCTTATCAATGGTTACTCTAGTGTAACCATTCTTCAGGAGAAACTAAGACAATGTCTCATACCACAGCCTAGGTGCTTGGTGCAGCCCATATAGAGCTTTATCCAATTTGCACACATAGTTGGGATGTTGTGGATCTTCAAATCCCGGAGGTTGGCATACATAGACTTCCCTATCTATATCCCTATATAGAAAGGCACACTTGACATAAAGCTGGTAGACAGTGAAATTCTTGGATGCAGCATAAGCAAGGAAGATCCTATCTGCCTCAAGTCTTGCAACAGGTGCAAAGACATCAGTATAATCGATTCCCTCCTCTTGAGTGTATCCTTGAACCACCAGTCTTGCCTTGTTCTTGACAATCAAGCCTCTATCATCTCTCTTGTTTCTGAAAACCCATTTAGTGTCTATAGGTAGTTGACCAGATGGTAGCGGACATAGGTTCCAAACCTTTTGTCTTTTGAATTGAAGCAGCTCCTCTTGCATTGATTCAACCCAACTACTATCTTTCAAGGCATCTTCCACCTTCTTGGGTTCTATTTGGGATAAAAAGCATGAGTACAAGCAGACATTCCCATTGTGAGTTTGTCCTCTTGTTCTCACGCCTTCAGAGACTTCCCCTATGATGTTCTCAGCTGGATGAGTATTATGAATCCTAAGTCTAGGAATCACCTCCAGTTGCAAAGATAAGTCCAAATTGGACATATTTTGCTCAGGAGCTTGAATACTTGGTCCAGCTGTTGTTTCAAGCTCATTCAATGAGGACTGATTGAATGAAAGAGAAACATCATCATTTGTTTGCTGTGAAGCATCATCAACAGTTGCCTGTTCCTTCAAGATGTTGCTTTCATCAGCTTGGCGTTGTGCAGGGTCACCTGAAGAGATTTGAAAGTCAACAGGTGAACTGCTTGTTGAAGCTCCACTATCTCTTGAGATGGTTATGCTGTCAGATCTTCCAATAGTGGGAACTTGATTTGCTGCAGCTCTTGGAGAACTTGGAATAGGTCTGGGAAGCTCAAACAGTTGATCTTCATCAGAGTCACTTTGAGCACCTGTTCTAGCTGAAACATTCTCACAAGATGGTTTAGAATAGTTTGGAAACAATTCTAAATCAAAGATATGATCAGGGCCATTCTCCCTAACACAAGGAGTGTGCTCATTGACTACAATGTTTGAAGATTCCTCAAATTGTTGATTTTTAATATTATTAACTCTATAAGCTTTAGAGTAAGAGGAATATCCAACAAAGATAGAATCATCTGACTTTTCAGCAAATTTTGCCAAATTGTCTTTTGTGTTAAGTATGGTACACCTGCTGCCAAAGGACCTTAGAAAGCCAATGAACGGTGGCCTCTTGTTCCATAACTCATAAGGGGTTTTTCCATGTGGCTTTACTACAAGAACCCTGTTCTGCACATAACATGCAATGCTGACTGCCTCTGTCCAGAATGTTAGAGGCAGCTTTGAATCAGCTAACATAGTCCTAGCAGCCTTAATAAGTGTCCTATTCCTCCTCTCAACAACACCATTTTGTTGAGGAGTTCTAGGAGCACTATATTGTATGGCAATCCCTTTTGAGTTACAAAATGAGTCAAGAACTTGGTTCTTAAACTCAGTCCCTTGATCACTTCTAATTATTTTAACCTTGCGATCAACTTGATTTTCTATTTTAATAATAAAAGATTTCAAATTTTCAGCAATTTCATCTTTGGTTCTTAAAAAGAATACCCATGTAAATCTAGTAAAATCATCAACAATCACAAGGCAATATGATTTCCTTCCAATGCTCATTATACTTGTGGGACCAAATAGATCCATGTGCAATAAGTGTAATGGGATGGTGATAGAGTTAACAACTTTGGATTTATGAGATGTCCTGTGTTGTTTCCCTTTCAAGCAAGCAACACAGTTATCTTTGCAGAAAAATTCCTTTTAGGCAAACCATGTACCAAGTTATTTTTAGCCAATTTATTCATTGTCTTAAAATTTACATGACACATTCATTTATGCCATAGTGTTGACTCATCACCATCAGCTTTGGAAAGAAAGCATGATACTTCTCCCATAGGGGAAGCATTGTTCATATCCAGCTTGTACATATCCCCTTTCCTAGGAGATCTAAGAAGCACCAATTCCTGAGGAATTATCATCCGGGTTTGAGGATTATGCACTCATATTCTGTGAAGAGCATTTGATGCTTTTGATCACAGAATTGAGAAACACTTAACAGGTTGTGTTCAAGCTATTTGACAAAATTAACTTTGTCAACTTTTAACTTTCCATTGGATATACTTCCTCTGCTAGAAATATATCCTCTGGCCTCACCTCCAAACTGGACAGGACCTCCATCATAATGTTGAAATTGTTGAAGGAGAGATCTGTTCCCTGTCATGTGCCTGGAGCATCCACTATCCACAATCCAAATTTTGTTATTTTTGTCATATGGATGTCCCTACACATAAGAGGAGATGATTAGTTTTGATTGAAAACCCAAGCCTTATTGGTCTTGGGTTCTTCCAATGATAGTGACATAATTGAACAAAAATTTATGCATGGGGGTTCAATGGATGTCTTTGAAGAAGAGGTTTGGGCTACAACATCTTCCTTGATCTTCCATTCCATCCCTTGGTTGATCATGGAGGATGAGCTTGTTGAAGCTTTTGTAGCTTGGCATTCTTCCGAAGCTTCTTTCTTTTCGGAAGAAGCCTTCATTACCTTTCCTTTCGAACTAGTCTTCTTCTGGGATAGTTTTAAGGGGACTCTTTTATTCTTCTGATTCTTGACAGCTTTAGCTTCCGAAGCCTTTTTCCTTTCGGAAGAAGGATCTTCTTCCGAAAGCAGCCTTGCTTCGAAAACAAGCTTTCCCTTTTCATCACTTGAACCATTTGATATGGTCCAAATGAGAAACCTTCCCTGACTCCTTCCTTTTTAACATTATTTGCATAATGTGTGCTAGCAGGATTGTAGTAACAATCTTTGGCCATATGGTTTTGCAGAACAGACATTATGCATGCAATGTTAATCTTTTAAGAACTTGAGGATTGTTGTTTCTTGTTCTTTTTCTCTTCATCAGCAACCTTTCCCTTTAACTTCTGATCCTTTGGTAGGACAGGAGTGCTGGTACTACACCCCTTTTCTGAATCAGAGTTTCCAACCACCTGGAATCCAGCTAAGATGAATACACCCTTTTGCTTTGGGTCTATCTTCAGCTTAGACTCAGCCACTTTCTTGGCAGTTTTTCTGGCTGCCTTAGCTCTGCTTCTTCTAGCTTTGGTGGTCAGGATTTGATCATCATTGGCAGGGGAGGGCATAATTACCTGGTTCTTCCCTGTGATGGTCTCCATAGTTGCATCATTCTTTGACTCATAAGAAGGTGGGTCAGCAGATGGAACCTCTTGCTCCTCAGTACCACACCTTGGTTGTCTTATAGACTCATAAGAGTGTGGTGGAGCAATTTCATTGGTTCCCAACCCACCTTTGTTTTGGTAACAAAGTTTTGAGTGAGAAGATGATGCAAGAATGGCTTGGAAGTTTTGCTCGGAAATAGCATACTTCCTGGCTTGAGCCTCAGCTGTGACAAGCTGGGCTTGAGCCTCAGTCAATTTGGATATTAAATCCTTTATCTGAGTCTTATAGTTTGTGTGTTCATGTTTTAATAAGGACACAGTTTTCTCTAACTCCTCAATTTTTTTTGGTAGTCAGATTCCGCCCTTTTAAATTCAGATTTTAAAACATTTAAAGACTCAATATCATATTTAATTTCCATATTGTAGTCCTGATACAATTTAACCTTAGCAATATAGGCAGGAGTACAGAGATGTTCATATACCTTATTTTCATCTGTTCCGGCCATGAGTGCTTGAGCAGGAGTCACATCCTGTACCATGAAGCTCCGGTCAACTTCTTGAGCCATTGCAGCTGTTTCAGTTGACTTTCCGGTGGGCTATGGTGTAGAGGGATGTGTGGAGGCCTGTGGGGTTCCCGGGTTGGACTTGGGAGCCTTGTATTCCCTTGCAAAATAACCAAGTTGGTTACAGTTGTAACATTTGGCCTTGGTTTTGTCAAACCCAAATTTGTTGTTGATTGGGTTCTGGGGAAATTGCCTTCCAGTTCTCTTAAAGAACTTCTTTGCTCTGTAGGTTAGAAGAGCCATTTGTTGGACTATGTCCACGTATTCCACTTCATCCGGGCTGAAATACTCTAGATCATCAAAGCAATATTGATAATCATTTGAGTGTCCACTTCCTAACAAAAGCACAACTGTCCTGAAAGGAGCTTTGCTGAGCTTGTTGAGACCTTGGAGTCTCAGGAAATGTGATGTATGGCCCAGAAGAACAAGATGGCTACTGGGTGTAAGTCAGGTATTGTTGAGGTTGGAAGATTCCCGAGCCTTCAGCAACCATTAAAGCGTTGCTAGCAGGAAGACTCAAGGGTCTGCTTGTCTGATGACCCCTCTTACTTTCCATTTCCAAACGGTATCCATCAAGGATTCCATAGAGTTCGGTCATGGTGAGTGTATTCAGATTCTCTGTTCTCTTGATAGAGACACAGTAGAATGTCCACTCATTGGGTAATGCACTCATGAACTTTCTTGTAAGGTCTCTGAGTTCATGAGCAATCCCCACAGATTGAAGAGAAGAAATGAGATCCATGTACCTGAAGTATTGCTGGCTAAGAGTCTCTCCAGCAATATAGGTGAAGTTCTCGAACTGTTGCTTCTGTGAGTCCTTCTTGGAGTCATTTGAGCTTGAGTACATTTGAGCAAGAGCATGAAACAGTTCTTTGGCAGACTTGCAATGCTCAAACCCCACCATGATGGAGTTGGGAATTGCAGTCATGAGAACAGTCATAGCATTGCTGTCGATGTCCAACTTCTTCCGGTCCTCATCAGAATAATCTTCAACGGCTTTCTCAATCATGGCACCGTTTCGACCAGCTACTTTTGGCTTATACGGGCCATTGACAATGGATTGCCACATCTTGCTGTCTTGATACCTGATGAAGCCTTCCATTCTTCTGCTCCAGGACCTGAAGTTTTCAGGGGTGATGATGGGTGCTTTGGTCATCGTCCCCATCTCTACTTCAGATTTGTTGAGGGCCATTTTGAGTGAGGTATAAGGAGGAGTGAAAAACAGGTTGATTAGGATGGTAAGATCTCACAATCAAGAGCCTAAGAAGCTCTGATACCAATTTCAGGATCGGGTTTGTCACTTAAACACTTGGATTTCTCTTAAACTCGCTTACAATAACACTCAAATCAGATGAAGTAAAGTCTTTTACAAGAGTTAATAATAATATAATAAGTAGCAAGGAATACACAGAAATATTTTTTCAAGGCACTTGTATATATTACTTCTCAGCTCAAGATATTACAAGACTCTTACAAGCATAATACATGAGTTACAATGAGAAACTATATATACTAGATCCTACAGCCGGATATACTTTAATACCAGCTGGAGACCTAAGACTAAAGCATATACTACAATGCTAAAGTTAAGGTATCTTAGATAAAGTATTATCTAAGATATGGTAGTCATGACATGTCCATGACTTACCTTTTGTCACCAACTAAAGATGGCAACTGTACTAACATAAAAAGGTAAACAGTGGATTAAAGTATGGTCAGCTACATGGCTTTTGAGAAAACACCATGCAGTATCTCAGAGATCTGCAGCGAAGTGTTAGGGAGACCATACTTATGTCCACTGGATAATAGTAGTGTCTTCCGAAGGTAAGTTGGCTTCGGAAGAACAAGTTCTTCCGAAGCCACTTATACTTCGGAAGAGGCTTCTTTACTTCCGAGGCTTGAGGACTTCTATACTTCAGAAGTTGACTTCAGATCTTTCATTCTAAGTCTTGATCTTCGGAAGTAGGTTCTTTGTCTTCGGAAGTTGGAGTTTTCCTTCGGAAGTAAGTTTTACACTTTGTCTTCGGAAGAGCTCCTTTTTCCTTCGGAAGTTCCACACTTAGCTTTGGAAGTCCTTTATTTGTTGTACCAAAATCTTCTAAGTGATTTGGTTTTGGTTGTACCAGCCTTTCTAGATCCAACATAATGTGACCTAGGAATTGCAATTCACGAATCCAAAAATCACACGTTGAAAACTTAACGCACAGTTGTTCCTTTTTAAGTAATTCCAAGATTAGGCGTAAGTGCTCCTCATGTTCCTACTTGGTCTCAGAATATATCAGTATGTTGTCGATAAACACAATGACAAGTGATTGAGGTAAGGTTTACACACACGATTCATGAGATCCATGAATACTGCTGGTGCATTATTCAACCCGAATGGCGTGACCAAGCATTCGTATTGACCATAGTGACTTCTGAAAGCGGTGTTCGAGATGTCTTCCTCTCAAACTCTCAGTTGATGATAACTTGACCTTAAATCACTCTTAGAATAATACCTTGATCCCTAAAGGTGATCTAAGAGATCATCTATACGAGGCAAAGGGTATCGGTTCAATCATAACCTTGTTCAATTCTCTATCATCGATACACATCCAAAATGTGCCATCCTTCTTCTTAACAAAGAGAAAGGGCTCCCTGTGGTGATGATCTTGGTCGGATAAATCCTTTATCCAACAACTCTTGAAACTGTGCCAACAACTCCTACATTTCGTTTGGTGCTAACCTATAGGGTGCTCTCGCAACTGGAGCTGCTCCAGGAGTCAAATCGACCTGAAATTCAACCTGACAATGATGTGGTAGTCTAGGTTAGGGCTGTTCATGAACCGAACCGAACCGAACGCAGCTTCGCTCGAACTTGGTTCAGTTTCAAACTGAGTGGCACGGTTCGGTTCAAATTTACATATTCGATCGCAAACTTCATGCTCGAACTCGGTTCGGTTTTAACCGAGCACTCAGTTTTGTTCGGTTTTAACCGAGCACTCAGTTTTGTTCGGTTTTAACCGAGCACTCAGTTTTGTTCGGTTTCGTGTTATAATTTAAAACAAAAGTAATAATTCATTCAAGTTTCAACATTCAAGTTCGTATCCAAAGTCAACAAAGTAACAAATAAAACATACAAAACACTGTTCAATAAAATAGAAATCCAACTATCCAAGACAAATAAAGTTTTAACTCAAACTCTAATCAATTACCATAAAACCCAAGTCCACCACCTCTACTACAATCATTTTGATGTCCATCGTATCGGCTTTTATTCTTTGATCATCGGCATCCAACAAGCTTGTCTTTATGCTAATCAACCTAATTCAAAGTTTAAGGAAACATGAAGTTAATTCAAAAGATAAATAAACATCAATTTGCAAAGGCTATTAACAAAACAAACAACTTTATTTTTTTGACAATAATTAATATTAGTAAATATTCTAGTAACTTTTCTCAAGAGACATTTTTTCTCCTATATTAGTACACATTAAAAAACTATAGATATGTAAATATAAAAAAGTACCTTCTTCTTTTGTTAGTTGTTGTCACACTCGTTAGGAACCAACATATCAATTTTTAAATTTTCTTCTTTTGAAGATTGCTACATATAAAAAAAATTATACATGTTAGTACATAAAGTGTAAACATTACAAAAGAACTAAAAATATGAATATTAACTTACTTCTAATGTTTTTATGGTTATTTTTGAGATGGATCTTAACTAATCACCTCCACAAACGAGTAGTTCCACCATATCCTTTGATCGAGAGCTTCGATAATCGTCTAATATATGTCACCCGGTGCTAATGGCTGATTCGGAAGCCAGTGTTGTAATTGGATGCATTGTTTTTTTACCATTTTTCCTTTGTACATACCTTCAATGTCTACAAAATGTTCATATGCTTCAGAACTATTCTTTCACTTACCCTTTGCTGCACCATCTTTAGTTGTTTTGTCCTTACTTTTCATTTCATCAACTAACTCCACACTCTCACCATCACTTAGCTCAACATTAGGACACTCGATTCCATTTGACTCTTTGTGAGAAGACATTCTACAAAAAAACACATATATTAAGTTCAATATGAACTAATAACCAATCAACAAACTAGAATCAAGCTAAACAAAATATTTTTGTACATATATATTACTGTATAATATCAAGCTAAATATAACCAAATAACCAATCAACAAACTAAAGCAAGCTAAACAAGTTAAACTTAAATCAATCTTCTAAAAATGTTCTTTATGAAGTTCTTAATAAGAACCAAATCATCAATCTTTTACAAATGTTCTTAACTAGAACCAAATCATCAAAGAAGTATTCATAATCTTTTGCAAATATTCTATAAATACATCTTATACGCCTAAAAAGCAAATCTAGCCTCTTCTATGAGACTATGACTAAAAGAAACAAATCTAACTTCAAAATACCTCGATTAAGAACAAGATCAAGAAATGCATGTCGGAGGCAGGTTTGGTCGCAGGTGCAGGTCGGAGGCTGTACCGGTTCGCAAATCGGAACTGAGTATTGAGCAAGGTCCGCTCGCGGCTCACGGCTTGTGCAGCATCTGAGGCATGTCCGGTCGCAGGGGCGGCGCCGCTGGTTGGCGGCGGCAAGTGGAAGGCTGGAGGGCCAAAGGGTGGAGGGCTGGAGGGTCGAGACTTGAGATGTTGCCCGTTACTAGTGCTGGAGTGTGTGACTTGTGAGGTTTATTTTGGTGTATTAGAGAATTAGGGTTTTAAGGGTTGTAATGTGTTTGACTTTTTGACTAAAAAATTAAAATATTTGTAATTAATAAATAACTAAATAAAATAATAAATTAACATATAAAATTATATAATATATAAAAACTAAACTAAAAAATAATTCAAGCAAAACTGAGCGAGTGACGTGTGAGCATACCATTGCTTGTGCTCGGTTCATTTTGAAACCGAACCGAGCCGCTCGGTTCACTTACAATCGAGTGGAAAATCGAACGACCAAAATTTCGAGCATTTTTCGAATGAGTTCGAGCGAGTTTCGAGAATCGAGCTATTTGAACAACCCTAGTCCAGGTAAATCCTCGGGAAACACCTCTACAAAATCACGAAATACCGGTTTATTTTCTATCTTCTTTTCCTCATGCTGTTTGTCAGTCACAAGGGCTAATATGGCTAAGCGACATTTGCGTAGCCACTTCTACGCTTTCAAAAACGATAATATGCGTATCACTACAACACTCTTCTCACCCTTCACCAACAGGATTTCCCGACCAGAGAAAGGAATATGAATGATCTTCTAGCGGAAGAGGAGTTCTGCCTACTACTCGAATAACCAATCCATGCAAACAACCACATCGAAACTCCCAAGCATAACAAGCATTAGATCAATATCGAAAGCATGTCCAAACAGTTCTATCTTACAACCCTTAAGGATGTGCGTAATGTGAATTTTCTTACCATCAGCTAATTCTATGGTGTACTTGGATGGTAACATAAAAGGCATATCACTTAAGAGACTACTAAACTTAGTATGGATAGAACTTTTATATGCTCCGTTATCAAATAGAACAGTAGCATAACGACCATTAACAAGAAATTTACCAGTAACAGTAGAAGGGTTGTGTACAGCCTCATCTGAACCCATAACAAAGGCTCTTCCCTTAGCGCCACTATTATTTCCACTATTGTTGATGTTGTTATCACCATTCCTATTGTTGTTTTTCCTACCATTACCAGCATCATTACCATTTCTCTTCAACTGAGGGTAATTCCTTTTATAGTACATTCAAGGCAACCCTTTGGTGTTTCTTGTGTCTGCTGCGGCTTCTTCATCAACTCACCACGACAGTCTTTGGAAGCGTGCCCTGCTTTCCCACAGTGTTGGCACCAAAAGTTGTCACACCCACGAGTGTGATGATAAATGCATTTGCTACACTTTAGATACTTCCCAATGTATCCACTATGTCCTTGAGTTGACGAGGATGACTGATTGAAGTTTCAATTGGTGCAGACTTCCTTTGCTGCTGCTCTTGGGGCTGATTATTTGACAATGATCCCTAGTTTCTAGAACTATCCCACTTGCGTTTTTATCGGAAATGTTTGCCACATCACCTCGTTTGGTAACTTACCTTGCTCCACCACTTAATCCGTCAGCTTATGAGCCAACCAGATTGCTTGTCGGATAGTGTGGGGGGGGGGGGGTTAGAGGAAGTCACCATGCTTTGAATTTCAACCACCAATCCACACAAATAAAGTTCGATTTTTTTGATTTGTAGATTTACCAAACCTCGGCAGAGAGTTGCCAACTCATGAGGCCTAATGGTGTAGGCCTCGATTTCAAACCCTTCCATTTTCAGCTACGAGAACTCTGCCTCCAGCTTCTGCACTTCGTCATGAGTACAATACTCCTATCATCATGGTTTTGAATTCATCCCATGGCAAAGCATTGGCTATCGCTTGACCCAACATTTGGACTTGGGCATTCCACCACGAGAGTGTTGCCCCTCTAGCGAACCTGTGTCATACTTCACCTAGTCTGCCGCTGGGTTGTTCCACTTCACGAAGACCGATTTGGTCTTCTTTAACCATCTTAGTAGTCCCACGGTCTTCTCAGCTCCACTATAAGTGTGGGGCTTCCAATCCATGAACGCTTTATATGTACACGTTGGTGATCCTGACTTAACAATTTAGAGTGATAAGTCAACAAATTGATAAACCACCTACTGGAATATTTGCATAATTGATGACAAAGGTCATCATTACCTCCAAGCTGAGCAACCTGAGCATTAACCACTGCCTGTACCTGCTCGTTAATGAGAGCTGCTAATTCTGCCGGGGTCATATTCATGGAACCGGTACCACGACCACGACCTCTGTTACATCCGTCCATTTTTCATTTTACATTCACTAATACAACAATGAATAACGTCCATCATATTTAGCTCATTTAGGTATAATAAGTAATAAGAAATAATGAATTTCATCAACCACAACATTTATAACAAAAATAATAACTCATGATAAATAAATTGTAAGTAACTCACAAAATATTCGATAAGTGTTAAAATTTCAAGTTTCTTTTAGTTGGGTGGGAAACAATCCTTCCCTTATAGGTTAAAAAATAAACACTATGTAGTACAAGGTAGATAGATAAAGGAAATCAATCTATCACTTCGGATCCATCACTGTCCTCCTCCATCTCTTCCAGTTCCTCCTTAGGCTCTTCTTCCGGCCCCTCCTCTGGTTCTTCCATCGAGGATTCATGGGGCTCGAGCTGGTTTTCTGGCTCATGTATGCGTACTATACCCTCATGAAGTTGGTCTCATGTCGCATTCAAAGTTGCCGTCAACTCCGCAACTTGTCCACGTGCAGTTTGTATCTCTCCGGTTTGCCCATCCTGACGTCCCTGCAAGTCGTACCACGAGTCTTCCATCTCAGCGTACACCAGGCTGGCGTACTTATGTCGCTCGTCCAACCTATTGAATTTCTCCTCGACATCTCGACGTACTCTATCATGAGAAGCCACCACAGTAGCGATATCCCTATGAGGGTTACAAGCTAGAAGGGGTAACATAGAATCTCTCCCAATGGTAGGGATCAAAAATGGAACGCACTTCTTTTCGAGCATCTTGATCAGTGTGGTATAGTACCTGGTGTGTGCCAATAGTATATATATTTTGAAAAAGTTTTTTCGCACAGATTCAGTTTAAAATGGTTATTACTAACACACAAAAGGCAAGTGTACCTGTCGTGAGATAATATAGTGTTTGTAAGAACCGCGTATTAATTCGTGGACATACCAAGCCTACTTAGCAACCCTTATAATTGACTATCGAGTTGATTTAGGAAATGATAAGTTAAACAAAATAGCGATAAATAAAGATAGATTGAAACTTTTGGTGATTCTTTCACTGAAATAAGACTATTATTCCAATTTAGATTATACTTATGAAACAGTGATGAATTGGTAGTGTGGTAAGTAATATCGAAAATGTAATTATGTTAATGTTTATAAACGTGAGCCAATGCGAACTTCTTGTCTGCCAGCTCCGTAGTGATAATGACACCAACATCGAGTAACTTACAATGTTGGTCAATCCAAGCCACTAGTAATGTAGGTAGATCTCATGTAACCTTTCAGCATATGATTTCTAATACATAACTTAATATTAGAAAGAGAGTTGATCAAGTTCCTTTGTAACATACCATTAGAAAACCATAACAATTACTTTAGATTTTTCAGACTAATAAAAGGGAACCTGCAAATGATTAGAAAGCTAAAGTTATATGATTTCTAATAACCATTTCTAGTTCATTAGTCATGGATTTATTACGAAGACTGTTTTTATGAATAAAAGTTACGTCCACAATTACAAATCATAAGTTTATAACTTTCCGTTCAAATGTAGATGCTACATATCGAAGTTTTTATGAATAAAAGTTACGTCCACAATTACAAATCATAAGTTTATAACTTTCCATTCAAATATAGATGCTACATATCAAAAGTTTACCCAAGATTACCATAACATTAATATAATATAAACCACATATTTAGTTCATCACAAGTTACATAAAGTTTCACTACATTAGGATAATAAATGGAGTTAGCTCATAACGAGCTTAATATAACAATAGTGATAGAAGGTAGTAATGAAACCATTGGTAAACTAGAACAATCAAATCGGTGATCCACTATGGATGATGTTAAATGATCCCGAGCTTCTTCTAAGTGTTGAATAGACCTCCAAAACCTTTTAAGTACCTCCAAAGGCAGGGTTCCCGAGAGGGAACACCAACACTTCACCTCGCAAAAGCTCCTTTCAAAGTGGCAAATGCAATCCTATTTATAGGATTTCTTGAGTGTTTAAGCGCGGACCCATGCCTAAAAGGCACAGCCTCATGCTAGTACAATGTACGTAAAAGTTGGTCGGCTCGTATGCTCAGATGCTGCTGGGCACGGCCCTGTGTTTATGGTGGGGCACGACCCACGCCACGGATCGGGGAACCATACTTTTTGTCCTGTTTGATTATTAAACACGAGAGTGTGTTGATTTTAGCACGAGGTGTGTTTCAAGCTAGGCATGGGGGTGTGCCTCATGAGGCACGACCCCATGCTTGAATTCCGGAGCTTGTTTTCCTTCAATTTTTCTTCTTTGAGCTCCTTTTGTTCATCTTGGTCTTTTTCAAACCTAAAAACACTATTTAAACAATTTAAGTATCAATTCATCATTTTAGTAAGAATTTCAAGAATAACTGATATGCAACTGATGCAATTTTTATGTATAATTTTGAGCACATCAGTACTATGTCCAATTCTCCTGATCAGACATGTCCCGATCAATCATAGGCTTGCTTGGCTGATACATACTGGCATAAGCATAGGGGTTAAGAAGTAGAATCCATAAAAGATGAAGGGACAACAGGAACCTCGGCTTCCTTTCCCGACATGTGTCGTACTAGAGATGAGGATGAAGATGATGCCATACTGCAGTGTACTTGATGTGCATGCCAATGAGTATAAAGTAAGGGATAAGTAAACGAGTAACTAACTAATGGTGTGCAGTTATAGACTAGTATGTATGCAAACTATTCACTATAACTAATGGCTCTGATACCAATCTGTCACACTCTTAAAATCCACTTGCGAGGTTTTACTGAGGCATGTAACGAACCAGGATCTAAGTGATTAGTTACTCAAAACGACTTTATATGTGACATTTAAAAATAAAATCAAACTTTAAAACTTTAAAGCATTGCGGAAGCATTGTAAACATTTCAAACCAAAGTACTAAAATGTAAAAATGAAAAACACGAGCCCAAACCATTGTTTAAATGTATATATAAAACCAAACATGTAAGGCCCCGTTTCCGGAACGCTTACAGTTGGACAGTCATTGCATATCATAATTACAACACCTTATAATTCATAAAACATTGCAGTGGAATAATTTAACAAAAACCATTTCATGCTTTAATAATTACTTTTGCCAAATAATACTTCGTCAATAAAGTTATAAAATATTATTCAATTGCATTACATCACAAAATATCATTTCTACATAAAATGGATGCCAGTCCTTTATTCGCCAAGTAGCTCCACCCTCGTGCCACCCTCAGCAACAATTACCTGCCAACTGAAAATTACATAAAAGTCAGCGTTGCTGAGTTAGTTCTAGTTTTAAATTAATAAAATACTTTTCCTTCGTTTAAAAACATCTTCCATTTTCATTCGTGATCACACATCATACGTACACATAGATAATGTTCATTATTATCTTTCATCATCATTTGTTCATACGCATCGTACGCTTCATTCATTCATCATTATCTTTTACTTTGTGCACGAAGCTGGTACTAGGCCGAAGTCTATAAATAAACCCCTAACATTGTGCACGAAGCTGACTCCAGTACCTGGGCAAGCGACAAGGGTCCCATACGTTTGGTAAATTACAAGGATTAGACCCGTGTGTGTATAATGCAATATACATTCGTATTACACGAGTTCTAACTCGGATGCACACCATGGATTCCCTCTTTATGCAAAGAAGTAAAATAACTCATAGTATACTATGAGTTTCTCAATTAGGCTCAACTCTTATGGAAACGGTGGAAAGAAGTAATAAAAACGTAGCATGTATGTTATCTACAATCGGGTTGTTACACCACCTAGGACTTTCACCTACTTTTATGAATATTCATGATTAGGGTGCATTACTCAATTTTCAAAACAAACATGCCAAGGGATCCATAAGTACACAAACAGTAACAATTAACCACGTATGCAAAATTTTGAGTTCCATGTACACTTAAGTTTACTTAGACAAGTTTTTCAAAGTTGCTCAATTTTTCAAAAAGGTTCAAAATTTTCTTTCAGTTCTTCCCATTATCCCCTTACTTAGGATACATTGTCCCTAATTTGTGGTCTTACAACATGAATAAACATGGTAATGATTAATAAGCAAGATAAGGAAGGAGTACATAGACCTGATCATTAGTGAGAGCTTATAGTAAGCGACTTGCGCCTCTCCACACTTGAGTGCTTGCGTCTTGTGCATGATTGAACTAGCTAAAAGAAAACAAAACAAAGGACGCAAAAATTAATAAAAGAATTAAAACTCACTTTCGTAGGAATCACGGTTGCATTTAGCATATGAAACAAGCCTTTAAACCCCTCGGTAGACCCAAGTGGACGAGTTGTAGTCTCGTGAGGGTTTATAGTGAACACACCCACAAAGTTCTCAGGTTGCCTCCCGCAAGCACTAAGTTTTAGGTCTTCAGCCAGACCTTACTTGCGACCACTTATGGTGGTCGTATCGAGTGCTTTTCTCCAAATTTCTCTTTGGAGAACTGTTTCTCATTGCTTGATGGATTCTCTTGTTTGCTCCCATAAGGGTCAAACATCTCTTCTTTGCCCCATGCATTCTCCTCATTCGATGGCTTACCCATCTTAAACTTTCGTTTTGGGTTCTCATTCCTTTGTGACTCCACCTTCACATTCTCCTCCTTTTCCTCATTCTCAAGCTCAAACCTGTAGGGATCAAAACCATTTTCCTTGGTGATGTCCTCACTTACATGTGAGATGTAAGTAGGAGCACACCCGTTAGTAGCATTTATTATAGAAAAATCATTATTAACCATATATGTAATTGATTTTGAAACCTCATTAAAGAACAACTTACGGTTTTCATATGTCATGTCGATGATTCCATCTCGGCAATTGATTTGAGCTTTAGCTGTTGCCAAGAATGGGCGACCTAAAATTACTTTTGGTTGCTCATTCTTCCTTATAGGTGCATAATCAAGCACCATAAAATCAACCGGGTAATAGAATTCTCCTAGCTTAATGATGACATCCTTGATCCTAGTGGTTGTTTCCATGTGGAATCAATAAGCACCACTGTGTTGTAGGTTTCATGTCATGGACCAAAGTCATATTGGTCATACAAGCTCCCAGGAAGGATGCTCACACCTGCTCCATAATCCAAAAGTGCCCGTTTGATTTTAAATTTTCCAACTTCAATGGGAATAACTGGTTCTCCTAGGTCACTTCCTTCTTCATTGCATTCCTTATTGTTAACTATAACTACTTGCGGAGTAGAGGTTAAATCATAATCATTACATTCAGATTTAGGAGTGATACTAACTGAGTTTATATGCATATTATTTGAACTTGAGGCTTGATGTTGAGAGTTTTTGGTTGTGTCACTTGGGAGCTTCCCCGGTTCCCTTGCGGACAATTGTTCAGCTAATTGTCCTAGTTGCTTTGCAATGGCCTCATTGGTCTTTTCTTGCACCTCTTTGAATTGCTTAAACTCTTTCATCTCCTTTGCAAGGTATTGAATCGTGGCAAGGATTGCATTATCATTACCATTACTTGTAGAAGTCTCTTGTTGCGGTTGTTGATTCCTTTGTTGGTATTGACCTCCTTGTCGGTAACTCCCTTGACTGTAGTTATTCCTTTGGTAGCCACCATGGTTGTAACTTTGTTGTCGGCCTTGATATTGGTTGCTTCCTTGATTTGTTACCTGAAAAGGAGGATTCAATTATCTAAGATTTGAGTGATTTCTAAGACTTGAATGATAAGTGTTGGAATTCATATCATATGTCTTCCTTTCTCCTTGGCCTTGTACTTGGTGTACATTTTCACTCTTCCCCAAATTCAAGTAGTATTTGAGCGATGTATGGCCGATGTCATTGCACATGTCATGTTGGATTCTTTATGCCCAAGACACATAGAACATTGATGTGGTTAGTACGTTGTGATCCAAGTCGGGTCATACCCAATAACAAGCTTAGCAAACACCAATTAATATTTAATTGATGATATGATCATACAATTAAATAATTACACCAATTTAGAAAATGGGTTTTCTAAATAAATTGTATGTGAGAAGGAACAAATTATGAGGATATTTTGTTCATGGATATTATTTGTTATGTTGTTTAAATTAGTTAAGCAACATCAAATAATAAAAGTGTGTGTACATATTATATATAATTAAAAGGTTAATTATGTATAATATTTAAACTTTTGTAAAATTTAAAAGGGATATTTTAGAGGAAACCCTAAGATATTAAGGGTTTTTCGGCCGCCCCATGGCAGCCAACTCTCTCTTTTTCTTTTGTGTTCTTGGAACAAAAGATCTTCTTGAACACACACATACTTCATCTAGCCTTTTCTCACATGCAAAATCGACACAAGAATTCGAGTTTCTCATCTGGAAGAGAAGTCTCATGGCTGGAACAAGGCTCCAGCAGCCTCTTGATGTCTAACGGCTGAAAGAAGGTTCCAGCAACTTTCTTGATCTGATTTTGGTGTCAAATCCTAGCAAAGATGGTGTTTTCTTATAGGCTTGTGGGTATGATTGCTTGAGGACATCTATCTTGATGTTTTGGTCGTTCAAAAGCATCATCATCTTGATCCAATCCACGGTTTTGACAGCTTCTGGAAGGTAGTTCCATTGTGTTGTTTTGGTTGTTTTGTTTTATCTTGATAACTAGTTCAAACACATATATTTGATCCTATGGTTTTGGGTTTGTTGAAACAAAGTTATGAGCTTTAATTTTTCAGATTACAACATGATATTAAGTTCATATTCCGCTGCGTTTTTCTTGTTTAAATGGTTAAACAACATTGTTAAGGTCCAACAAACCCCAACATTGGTATCAGAGCCGGATATGTGGATGACTAGTTTCATGTGTTCTTGTAAATTTTGTTTTATAAGGATTTAACAACCAAATTAGGGCTGTTTTGAGATGATATGATGATACCCCAACCTTTCAAGGTTATATCTTGCATGCTTTTGATTAAATCTTGAAAGGAAAGATATCAAAATGGTTGATTGTGCTTTGTTTGGACAAAAGACCCTAAATTCTTAGTTTATGTTGGCTGAAAATTTAGGGTCAAATGGGGTTCATTTTGGTTCTTGAAATGATGTATATGGATACATGTTTTAGTGCATAACATAGCCTTGACCATGTGTGTTTTGGATTTGGTTGATTGTAATCTTGTCATGTTGGTTGTATTCATTCTTTATGGGTTGTAATAATTTCTTTTGTGTTTCTATTTGGGTTGTAATTTGTTTATTCATTTGGCAATGTAATAAATAGATTAGGAGTATTTTTCTTTTACTAGAAAATATGTATTAGGATATATATTTTGTAAAAGAAGATGCTCGGGATGGAAGCACAAAAGGAAGACACAAAGGATGGACATTTGGATGCAAGTTCAAGTGGGGGTCTTTGGAAATCTCATCATTTGTGTTATGTTGAACCCTTAGGAAAGACCTTATGACAACACTTGTGATGGCAAACAAGTGTAGTCAACTTAGTGGCTATGGTTATGCACATATGTTTGAATGATTATGCTTGTTTGGTTGTTTGTTGTATGATTGTTGTTTGATATTTGGATATGCATAACAAACTCATTAGCAAACTTAACAAGCTAGAAATTTATGGTTTCTAATCATTAAGTGGTTAATAAAAGGTTATTAAAAGGATTAATGATTTAATAAAAGAGGTTTTATTAAAAATAAACCATAGGGTACCATGTATTTGAAAACATGCGAATACAAGGTACATAGAGTTTTCATAACTAGAATTAATGGAAACTTAAATCCCTTTGGTAACAAGTCTAACACCATCCTTTTACACGACACTCGAATCTCTTGGGAACTATTTGTGGGATAAAGGTCACCTAACCACTTGTAGGGAACTTGTATCTTTGAGGTGAGTCTAACGTACTTGTGGGATAAAGGTCACCTAACTACTTGTATGTGAAAACTCACACGTGTGTGTAAGTAGGACGACTTGAATTGGAAACCATGTGATTAGGGTCACCGAAGCATGGCGTACAATGGTGTTGATGGGATTAAACATGCCGACTAAACATATGATGTTTAACCGATCCCATAAGACTAGAAGTTGCAATAGGTTGCAATTGTCAACTGTTGACTACCTTGTTAATTTAAATAATGGGATAAAGGTCACCTAACCATCATTTAAATGTAACGTTGGATTCTAGATTTTAATTATTAATTGTCTATGAGACATGTAAAGGGTATTAATAGTTAAAATGCATTTTTTCAGAAATATTAAAATGAACTTTGTAATTATGTAATAATGGCCGCAACCATGATGCTACTACCCCGACCGTCCCTACCCTATCACCGAGAACCATCTTAAAAGGGGATCGTCTTAACCATAATAAACTTATGGACTCAATTTTGAAATTTGAGAATCGTTCTCAAAAAATGAGTAAAGGCCTATGTCCTTGACGATCCCATACCTCACCAACCAACGATGTTGATGTTAAGGCCTTTTGACGATTGGTTAAGCACACTAAGGATTCTGTGCAAGCATCTGATCTCATGTTGGGAATATGATTCCCGAACTCCAAAAGGGTTTGGAGCCTCATGGGGCACATGACATGATAATCTAAAGAGGAAATGTTCCTTCAACTAACTTTAGTAAAATTGCTTCGAAACGGTTCAAGCACTTTATACATGTCACATGGAAGAAACCCAATCGATATCATCTTATATATTCTTAAGATGAAAAGCCACATTGATAGCCTCAAGATGCTTAACTGTCCTGTCTCAAAGTAGTTGGCCAAGGATTTGATCCTTAATTGCCTAACTAAAGGTTTGAGACATTCATAATAAACTGTAATATGAACGATGGGACAAGAGTATCGGTGAACTTCACGCAATGCTCAAAGAAACCGAGGCAGGGATGGGTAGAGAGGTTCTACCTATTCTCTCGATCAATGAGGAAGGCTATAATAAATGGCCAATCCTGATCCTAAGGCAATTATTGCCAAAGGAAAGGAATACATCAAAGCAAAGGTTAATGCGAAACCTCGAAAAGCCTAAGCTTATGAAGCCTAAGGTAACGAAGAACGTTCCATGCTTTGAGTATGGAGAGATAGGACAATAAATAGGAATTGTTCCTCCTATCTCAAGGAGTTGAAAGACAAGAGGGATGTTAAGCAAACCTCAAATACAATTTCCATGATTCACACATTGTATTAAATGTCATTTCTTCAAACACATGGGTATTGGATACCGGATGTGAAACTCATTCTTGCAATTGTTGCAAAGGGGTTCAAAAGAAATGTGCGCTTCAAGGAAGGAAACTCTATTTTGACACTTTCAAATTGTTTAGAAGTTGTTCTCAAACCCTTTTATATGCATCTAGTTTGACTAGAAACATAATTAAGGTTTCCTATTAAAACAATGTGATCATGATTTAAAGTTTGTAAATAATGGTATTAAGTTTTATGGATGATGTATTTCATTTTAAGGACATACCTTTTAATGATATCCATGAATTGGTTCATGATAATTCGTCCTACAATGACTTATTATACACATTAAGCACAAAGAAACTTAAAATGGGTTTAAGTTATTATTATCTTTGACATTATCGTATTAGTCACATAAACAAGAATTGGATTCAAACACTTCAAAAGAATGGTCTTTTGGAAACAAATGAAAATGTTTCATTTGATAAGTGTGAACCAAAAGACTTACTAGGAATGATACATTTGGATGTATGTAGTCCTTTTAAGACAATGACAAAGATTGGTGAAAGATACTTCATTATTTTAGCGACGATTACAGTCGCTATTATTGTGTGCACTTGATGACACATAAGTATGAAGCTTTTGAAATGTTCAAAATCTTCAATAATGAAGTAGAATATCAACTTCAAATAACTATCTGTGTTCTTCATTCTAATAAAGAAGAAACTGAACCTTATTTGGATATGGTTCAATTTATTATGGCTATGAGCTTACCATCTTTATCATTTTGGGTTTTCGCATTGCTCTCTAAGGCTCATATTATGAATATGACCCGGACAAAGAAAGTGTATATAAGTTGAGAATCCACAGAGACTGTATGGAATACTGTTTCTTTGACTCAACAGAGCAAAAGTATTTATTGCTCGAAAGGCTAAGTTCTTGGAAACCGAGTTCTTTATGGAAGGAATGACGTATAGAACTGTGGAACTTGATAAGAATCAAAATCCACAAGCCGGTACACTTTTGGTTGACACTAGCTACCAACAAGAGGTTGTTGATGATAATCAAGAGGTTGATAAATATACACAAAAACGTTCACAAATCTGGTAGAGTTAGTATTCCATCTAAGTGATATGAATATTCAAAGAATGGATACTATGTGGTTGACCCCTGTAGGCTAACGATATACCAAGATGTTGTGTCCAATTTGGATTGGAACAAATGGCTAGAAGCCATGAACGTAAGGATGCAATTCATGTATAACAACCAAGTTTGGGAATTGGTTGAACCTCCACTTAACTCCAAACCGGTTGGATACAAGTGGGTTTTCAAGATGAAAACAAATATACATGGAGACTTGAATACTTATAAGTCAAGACTTATAGCATAAGGTTCCCATCAAACTCAATTGGTTGATTATGATGAAACTCCTACGCCCGTGGCAATGCTAAGGTCGATTAGGATATTAAGTGCCATAACTGCACATTTTGAATATGAGTTTTGGCTAATGGATGTCAAAACCGCTTTCCTTAATGGACATCTCGTTGAGACTGTCCGTATAGTTCAGCATGATGGTTTTGTCGATCCGCGACATCCTAATAAAGTATATAAGTTAAAGTGATCAATCTATGGATTGAAACAAGCATCGAGAAGGTTATGTATATATATATATGAAGGCTAGTGGGAGCATAATTGTATTCTTAGTGTTGTATGTTGATGACACACTACTATTTGGAAATAATATTCCAACCTTGGAAGGTGTTAAAACCTAGCTTGGAAGATGTTTTTCATATAAGATCTCGTTTAAGCCACCCATATTTTGGAATAAAGATCTATAAGGATAGATCGAGGTGGTTGATAGGGTTAAACCAAAGTGCATATATATTGATAAAATCTTAAAAAGGTTCAAGATGAAAAACTCTTAGAAAGGTATGGTACCTATTCAAGGAGGGACAGTGTTGACTATGTCTCAATGTCCAAGCTCATAGGATGAGCAAAATCAAATGAATGATATCCCATACGCATCTGCTATAGGATCCATCATTTGTGTGATGATATGCACTAGACCGGACGAGTCATGCTTATTAAGTATGACAAAGTAGATACCAATAGAAATAACCGTCGGATGGCTCTTAAAAGTATATTGAAATACCTTAGTAGGACTAAGGATTTGTTTCTAATATACGGATCTATTGAAAAGAAAGTCGTTGTAAAGGGTTACACGGATGCAGACTTCCAAAACTGATCGAGATGATTTTCGATCACAATCGGGGTATACTTCCATTATGAATGGAGAAGAAGTGTCCTTAAAAGGTTCAAAGCAAGACGCGGTAGCATTGTTCACTACAAAATCCGAATACATAGCCGCTTCATTGGCAGCTTGGGAAGCTGCATGGATAATTTTATCCATTGCTTATCTAGGGATGGTCTCTACCATTCAAGACCCCTAGAAATCTTTGGTAATTACATGGGTGGGATTGCTCAAATCAAGGAACCCCGTACTCATCAAAAGACTAAACACCTTGAGCGGAGATTCAACATCATAAGGTATGGAGTTGAAAAGGGTAAAGATATGTATTCGTAAAGTTCATAAAGATCAAAACATTGCTGATCCACTAACGAAGCTCCCTGATGAGGGCAAAGTATGAGGGTCATACTTGTGCCTTAGGACTTTGATTTACTGGTGATTAGAATTGATCTGTTTAGCATATAAAACATGGAACAATTGTAATATTTAACTCTTTTATATATTTGAGTTATGTTTCCTTTTAGCATGTTTACATCCATGAATAATTCTTTTATTCTAAATGTCCGTAGTCGGTCATATTTGTGGGAACAAATATGAATGTAAGACTATTATGAACTTGGATTGGTGGATATTCATAAGGCATGAATATAAAGCAATTGGTTGCTGCCAAGGTTCATAGATATTCGTGGGATACGAATATTGGACTGACCCGCGTCTCAAATCTTACTACATGGAATCTCATTGATTGATCATAAGTAAATTTGAGTAAAGGCGAATATCATTTGGTATCCTCTGACCTGAGATACATATTGGGTTTTTGATATTCACCGAGTGTTATACCTTGAGCTAGTTCTTCGCTGCTCTGAAATAATGGTCAGTACATAAGGCTATGTTTAGGTATAACATAAGGTGATTGTGAGAAACGTATGTAGTCAAGATGGAATTTGTTCCTCTTATTCGTTGAGAGCATGATGTCTAAGGCCTGATTAAGTTAAATCAACAAGGAATGATCATTCTGTGTCCTTGGATTTAACATGACATCTGTAACAAAAGGATAAATGATTGATTCACCTAAATCATTTCAAGTTTGGAACTTGAAGGGGATGATGTTATTGAATGGCTTATAGTCATGCGTATTAAGGGTAGTAAACCGTTGTTAGGCGGTATTTACTGCTTGCATCAATCTTCTATGTATCTTGTGCAAGTGGGAGATTGTTGGATTCTTTATGCCCAAGACACATAGAACATTGATGTGGTTAGTACGTTGTGATCCAAGTCGGGTCATACCCAATAACAAGCTTAGCAAACACCAATTAATATTTAATTGATGATATGATCATACAATTAAATAATTACACCAATTTAGAAAATGGGTTTTCTAAATAAATTGTATGTGAGAAGGAACAAATTATGAGGATATTTTGTTCATGGATATTATTTGTTATGTTGTTTAAATTAGTTAAGCAACATCAAATAATAAAAGTGTGTGTACATATTATATATAATTAAAAGGTTAATTATGTATAATATTTAAACTTTTGTAAAATTTAAAAGGGAGATTTTAGAGGAAACCCTAAGATATTAAGGGTTTTTCGGCCGCCCCATGGCAGCCAACTCTCTCTTTTTCTTTTGTGTTCTTGGAACAAAAGATCTTCTTGAACACACAAATACTTCATCTAGCCTTTTCTCACATGCAAAATCGACACAAGAATTCGAGTTTCTCATCTGGAAGAGAAGTCTCACACCTGGAACAAGGCTCCAGCAGCCTCTTGATGTCTAACGGCTGAAAGAAGGTTCCAGCAACTTTCTTGATCTGATTTTGGTGTCAAATCCTAGCAAAGATGGTGTTTTCTTATAGGCTTGTGGGTATGATTGCTTGAGGACATCTATCTTGATGTTTTGGTCGTTCAAAAGCATCATCATCTTGATCCAATCCACGGTTTTGACAGCTTCTGGAAGGTAGTTCCATTGTGTTGTTTTGGTTGTTTTGTTTTATCTTGATAACTAGTTCAAACACATATATTTGATCCTATGGTTTTGGGTTTGTTGAAACAAAGTTATGAGCTTTAATTTTTCATATTACAACATGATATTAAGTTCATATTCCGCTGCGTTTTTCTTGTTTAAATGGTTAAACAACATTGTTAAGGTCCAACAAACCCCAACATGTCACACACTTCATACTCATTAGATATGTTTGCTACACCACTCTTTCCAACTTTAAGGCTTGCAATTTCTCGTTCCAAACCCACAATTCTATCCATGGCCATATGATTATTCACCATCTTCACACTTGACACCCTCAACCTTCGGCTTGATTGTGCACGCTTCTTGGAGATGACACTCATCCTCTCAAGAATATCCCAATCATCATCTTCATGGTTCAAGGTGAATGTTCCTGCACTTGTGGAATTTACATCTCTTGCATCCTCTGGTGATAACCCATCAAAGAAGGTTGAAATCACCTGCTTGTTATGTAAATCCTCATAGAAGGTTGAAATCACCTGCTTGTTATGTAAATCCTCAAATGGCTCGCCTTGCATCACTTTTCCTTTGCGAAGTATAGTACTCATCCAAGAATTGTTGTTGCATTTGAACCCATGTGTGGATGCTTGAGGATGGTAGAGATAGGAACCATTGTTTGGCCTTGTCTTTAAGGGTGAATTGGAATAGGACCAATTTAACTTTATCCGGTGAAAAGCCTTGACCACCAATGGTACTACATGATGCCTCAAATTCAGATATGTATAAGTAGGGTTCTTCAGTTTCCATACCATGGAATTGAGGGAGAATTCCCAAACATTATGGTCGGACATCAAAAGCTCGTCCCCTTTGTGTCGGTGAAACTATGGGAGATGAATTGATAGCAATGGCGGGACGAAAGTGACTATCCACACCAAATGCTGGTACATGATGTCGTGCTCCCAGATTGGCAAGTATGCCATTAAAAGGTTAACCTCCAACAATGTTACGAATAGGTGGTTGGGCATAGCCACCATGATCCTGATTTGGTTGATGATTTTGATAGCCCGGTTGGTCCCCGTAATCCTCAAAATCATGTTCGTTTGGTCTTTCCATATTGACTTGATCATCAATCCACTCATCCACATAGGCTGTATGATGGCTTCCTTCGACTGAATACCGTTCCTCATGACTGTGATGACTACCTTCCCCATTATGCTGGAAAGTTAGATTACGGATCCAAACGTTGGGCATTGGTTGAAAATTCATGGGAGGAAATTGGTTGTGCATCCCTTGATTCACAGGGATCGGCCCCTGAGGTTGAGGTTGCATAGGCCCAACTTTCTGAAATTATTATCAAATACGCCCATCAATACGTCGCCAATACGCTGACCGGCGTATGATACGCCCAGGGCGGTGTATCATACGCCAGGCCCCTGTAAAATTTTGATTTTCACATGTAACTTTTCACGAGCTTTCTATTGACAAGCAGTGGGCCCCGTAACTCTTTTCGTAGCCCAAGTTATACCCATTTTAAGTTACCATGGTCTTGAACCTTCGGTTTTTGCATTTCTTTACTTCTCGGGCTCCGATGTCCATCCTGCTTCTTCCATACTCTTCATGCTTCACCAAACTTAGTTCTCTTTTCCCATTTTGCATCTTTGCATCTAAAATAAGCTTCCTTAAGCTCCAATCACCTTTAATCCAAAACACAAACAACTTGAACTTGTTCCACCATATATATATGTAAAATCAAGCATTAAGATCAATTAAACACCAATTTCTTCACATGTGATTAATATATATATATATATATATATATATATATATATGTATATATATATATATATATATATATATATATATATATATATATATATATCTATCTATATATATATATATATATATGTATGTATGTATATATATATCTATATGTATATGTATGTATGTATCTATATCTCTAGTCTCTCTCTCTCTCTCTCTCTCTATCTCTCTCTCTCTCTCTCTATCTCTCTCTCTCTCTCTCTATCTCTCTCTCTCTCTCTCTCTCTCTCTCTCTGTCTCTCTCTCTCTCTGTGTCTCTCTCCTCTATCTCTCTCTCTCTGTCTCTCTCTCTCTCTCTCTGTCTCTCTCTCTCTCTCTCTCTCTCTCTCTCTCTCTCTCTCTCTCTCTCTCTCTCTCTCTCTCTCTCTCTTCCCTCTCCCTCCCTCCCTCTCTCTATCTATATCTACCTCTCTATATCTCTCCTCTATATATCTATATATATATATATATATACATATATATATACATATATATATACTCCGAAAGGGTACGATGCCATATGGGTGATAGTTGACCGTTTGACGAAGAGTGCTCACTTCCTACCGATCCGCGAGACATATTCATCTGAGAGGTTGGCGGATCTGTTCATCAAGGAAATTGAGACTCGTCATGGTGTGCCCGTGTCTATTGTGTCGGATCGCGACACTCGGTTTACATCTAAATTCTGGAAGAAGTTCCACGATGCTATGGGGACGAGGTTACATATCAGCACGGCTTATCATCCCCAGACTGATGGTCAGTCAGAAAGGACCATCCAGACGCTGGAAGACATGCTTCGGGCATGTGTGATTGATTTTGGCGGAAGTTGGGATGACCACCTACCGTTAGCCGAATTCTCATACAACAACAGTTACCATGCCAGCATTGGCATGCCTCCATATGAGATGTTATACGGTAGGAGATGCAGAACGCCCGTTTGTTGGGGTGATATTGGTCAGAAGGAATTGGGAAGCGTCGAGGTAATCGAGGCTACGACTGAGAAGCTTGAGAAGATTAAAGCCTTCATGAAGGCAGCCAAAGACAGACAGAAGTCGTATGCTGATAAACGACGCAGGCCGATTGAGTTCCAGGTGGGTGACCGGGTCATGTTGAAGGTCTCACCTTGGAAGGGTATCATTCGCTTCCGAAAGCTGGACAAGTTGAGCCCAAGATACATAGGCCCTTTCCGAATTATTGCTCGAGTAGGAGAGGTGGCCTATAGACTGGAGTTACCGGATGAGCTAAGTGGAATTCACCCGACATTCCATGTATCTCATCTAAGGAAGTGCTTAGCAGATGAAGATATGATTGTCCCATTGGAAGATATCGAGGTAGATGAACGGCTCAATTATGTGGAGCAACCAGTGGCAATCATCGACCGAAAGGAGAAAAGGCTAAGGAATAAAGTGGTTCCTCTTGTGCGTGTGCAATGGAAGCACAGGAAGGGATCCGAATCGACGTGGGAGACTGAGGAAGAAATGAGACAGCATTATCCACGTTTGTTCGAGGAATGACAGGTTTCGGGGACGAAACCTATTTAAGGGGGGTGGACTTGTAACACCCGGAAATTTATTATTTTGAAGCCGACGAAGAAAGAAAAGAAAATAAAGTTCAAAGTCGAGGGACCAAACTCGCCAACGAGGAAAAGTTGGGTATGGTGGTGATATGTGTAGGGAGAGGGCAGCCCACTCTCCCCACACTTCACACATTTTCAGATTTGAGAGGAAGAGAAGAGAGAAAGAAGAGAAAAAGGGAGAAAAGTGGTGTTTCGGGTGATTCGGGTGTCCAAATCCGTCGATTAGCAAGCCAAATCGAAGCTCTTGTCTTTGTGCTCGATTGTGTGAGTTCTGGGACCCCACTTTTACTTGTTTTCAACTGATTTTGGGGCTGGAAGATGTCAAAAACCCGTTTTTATGTGTGGGTGTGTTTGACCCATTTGGGTGTGGTGTGTATGGTGTGTTTAGAGTATGATTTCGGGCTTGTGTGTGCTTGTATGGTGTTAAGGTATACATTCCTAAGGTCCAGGAGGGTTGATTTAGGCTTAGAATGGGTTTGGATGAGCTTGGAGGCCGAAAATGGCAGATTGGGTTCGGGATGAACTCCATTCTGCATCAGCTAGGGCTAGGCGACCGAATGAAGGCCATACGGCCGAATGAGGGCGATTGAAGGTCATTCGCACGATTGGGACTCAGTCGCACGACTGGGAGTCCAGTCGCATGAGGGTTGTGCGACTGAGGGTTCAGTCGCATAGATGCTTAGTCGCATGAGTCCATTCGCATGAGGTTAGTCGCATAGGTGCCCATTCGCAGTAATCCCATTCGCACAAGGTCCATGCGCATGATTGGATGTTCATTCGCATAGATGACCATCCGCATGGGTCCAGTCGCATGATGTTCAGTCGCATGGAGGCCATGCGATTGAAGGGTGTCCATACGCCCGAATAGGGCTGTTGCACTCGAACGAATGTGTAGTTTGACTTCTGGCCTTCGGGGAAAGGTGCAGATTTAAGTTTGGACGTAAGGTAACCCGTAAGGGCATGTAAGAGGATGGTTATGGCCTTAGAGTGCATGTAGGGCATGATGATGATGATGTTGCATGTTTATGCATATTATGAATGTATGATGTTGCCCTGTATGATGATGATGAATGTGTATAATATGTTCCTTATTATGATGTATGATTACCCTTCCTATGGCTTTACGTATTATGACGAACGAAATGAAGTATTATGTAACGTAAAGTGGAAAGAAATGACATGTCTTGCATGCATCGGATAACGGGTCCTTCTTTGTGATTGACCATTATGTGGAACCTCTACCGCTTACCCTTAGTACTGTGGCATACGTTTAGCTGTTCATTTATTGACTTCGGCCCAGTGGCTATGACCGTCGGTTATCATTAGTACTGTGGCATACGTTTAGCTGTTCATTTATTGACTTCGGCCCAGTAGCTAAGACTGATTGGTTAACCCCAGTACCGTGGCATACGTTTAGCTGTTCATTTATTGACTTCGGCCCGGTAGCTGTGACTAATTGGGGTGTAGCATATGGTATTGGTATGGATGATGTCCGATGCGCAAGTAAGTTAAAAGGGAACGAACGAATGAATGAATGAAGAAGATAATAATGATATTATCTATGCGTACGTATGATGTGTGATCATGTCAAAGTAACGAATGGTTTTATATGAAAGTAAAGGATATTTTATTATTAAAACTAGAACTCACTCAGCAACGCTGACTTTTATTGCATTTTCCAGTTGGCAGGTAAATGATTGCTGAGGATGGCGCGGCGAAGCTACTCAGCTCTTTTGGGATGGCATCCAATTATATAGCTTTTGTGATGTAATGCAAACATGAATTTTGTAACCGGATAATGATGTATTATTTGGCAAAAGTATTTATAATGAAATGTGATGTCATTTTTGAATGTTTCCGCTGCAATGTTTTCCTAATGTAACTGAAATTATATGTTTTATGAGCGATGAATGACCAACTGTAGGCGTCCCGGGAACGGGGCCTTACAAGTTGGTATCAGAGCCAAAGTTTAAGTGAAATGGGTAAATTTTCAAAATGAACCTTAACTTAAACTGAGAATGGGACGAATGGGGAATGGGATGCCAAACTGAGTAGCTGCGTGCCATCAGGTATTTTCTTAAAGTTAACCGGTTTATGTGCGCATGGTATATGTTATGTGCTGTATGTAGATTTGAATACTGATGTAGTCAGGACAGGTAATACTTGGGGTATGAAGAGTACAGTAAGTGGCTAATCACAACTGGCCACTGTAATTAGGGACTTACTATACTTGACATAAACTGAGTTGTTTCCTTGAATGACCGTGTTGGTGTTTGAATCTTTCAGTGTGTTAGAGAATGGCTGGTGGTAGATCTTCTAGAGCTTCTAGGGGTGGAGGTCGTGATGGCCCTGTTGCTGAACCACGCCCTAAGAGAGGAAGGCCTAGAGCTGAGAAAGAGGTTCCTGCAGAACCTGAGACCCCTCATCCAGAAGCTGGGGATGAGAGTGCGAACTTGAGGGCCTCGGTAAAGGAGGCTGTCGTGGAGGAAGTACACCAGGTCATGCAGACAATCTTACCGTCTGTGGTGACCGAAGTCATCAAGGCTGTGAAGGAAGGGGAAAGGAAGGAGAGAAACCGGGCCTCGGGGGAGCAACCGGAGCCTGAAACGATTTTCTCCGATAATGAGGAGGAAGAGGAAGAGGAGCCTGTGCGGGAGGTGGCACGAGGCTGTAACTACGGGGTGTTTATGAGGTGCAAGCCCCCTACTTTCGATGGTAACGGCAATGCTGCCGCTGCTCACCGATGGGTGAGAGAGATGGAGGCTGTTCTCGACATCAGCGAGTGCCGAGAAGATCAGAAAGTCAAGTTTGCCACCCACTCCTTCGTGGACTCGGCATTATGCTGGTGGGACAACATTGTCCAGGCAGAGGGTAATCGGGCGATCGGGCGAATGAGGTGGCCCGAACTGAAGAAGATGGTGATCGAGGAGTTTTGTCCTCATAGGGAGATGGATAAGATTGAGAGGGAGTTCCTGCAGCTGGAGGCGGGATCCATGACACACCAGCAATATACTACCAAGTTCAACGAGATGGCACGGTTGGTGCCGGATCAGGTGACGCCTCTTTCTCGGAGGATCAAGAGGTATATTCAGGTTTACCGGTGGATGTCCGCCGGCATATGATCGCCGCCCGGCCAAGTACGTTTAGGTCGGCAGTTGATCTGGCCGGAAGACTTTATGATGAGGGAGTGGGAGTGGTGGTGGTTGAAAATAGGAAGGGTGGTGGTGATCGAAGCTGGAATGGGAAGAGGTTTGGTCGGGGTGAGGCCTCGACGGGTAACAAAAAGGCACGGGTGGATGACCGCCGCGTGGCCACACCGGGAGCAGGGTCGAGGAGATGTGGCAAGTGTGGAAAGGAGCATGCGGGAGAGTGCAGGCTGGGTTTGAATGTGTGCTTCAAGTGCGGGAAGACGGGGCATATGGCGAAGGATTGCCTGACGGGCAAATGTTTTAACTGTGGGGAAATTGGTCATATGAGCAGGGATTGCAAGAAGCCGAGGGCTGAGAGTTCAGGGGCGAAGAGGACGGGAGGTGATGGACCGAGGGCGAGCGCCAGGGCATTCACCATGACACAGGAGGAAGCTAGAACCGACCCTGACGTCGTGTCCGGTACGTTTCTGGTGAACCAAACTTTAGCTTCTGTGTTATTTGATTCTGGTGCAAGTAAAAGTTTTATTTCTGCTGCTTTTTGTGCTAAGCTGCCTGTTAGTAGTAGATGTGTTGACGCGCCCTTCGATGTAGAAACTGCCATAGGTAGGTCTACCAGGATTTCTGAGATGATAGAGAATTGTGATGTGGAGCTCGAGGGTCATAAGTTTCCTGTTAGACCGTTTGTGATGACCTTAGGTGGTTTTGATTTGGTTCTTGGGATGGATTGGTTAGCGGACTTCGAGGCGAACATTGTGTGTCGCAAGAAGATGATTCGGTTATCGGCGCCCGACGGTAGTTCAGTGACGGTATATGGTGATCGGGTTACTACGATTCCGAAGGTGATCTCGATGGTGGTAGCGGGAAAGTGTATGAGGCGTGGATGTAGTGCCTACTTGGCCTATGTAAAGGATGTGGATACGCCAACACCACAACTAGCTGATGTACCGGTTGTGTGTGACTTTCCAGATGTGTTTCCAGAAGACTTATCAGGAGTGCCACCTGACAGAGAGATTGAGTTTCAGATTGATCTGGTACCGGGTGCCCAACCTGTCGCCAAGGCACCGTATCGGTTGGCTCCGACCGAGATGAAAGAATTGATGGAGCAGTTGCAAGAGTTGCTTGATAAGGGGTTTATTAGACCGAGTATCTCTCCTTGGGGTGCTCCGGTCCTGTTTGTAAAGAAGAAGGACGGTAGTATGAGGATGTGCATCGACTACCGTGAGCTGAACAAGTTGACAGTGAAGAACCGATACCCCTTGCCGAGGATAGATGATTTGTTTGATCAGCTTCAGGGTGCCAGTTGGTTTTCAAGGATAGATCTTCGATCTGGTTACCATCAGTTAAGGGTGAAGGAGCAGGATATTCCTAAAACAGCTTTCCGTACGCGCTATGGTCACTACGAGTTTCTTGTCATGTCCTTTGGCTTGACCAACGCGCCAGCTGCTTTTATGGATTTGATGAACCGTGTGTGTCGGCCTATGTTGGATAAATCAGTGATTGTGTTTATTGATGATATCCTGATTTATTCGAGGAGCGAAGCAGAGCATGCTGGTTACATTCGGGAGGTTCTAGAGACGCTGAGGAGGGAGAGGTTGTATGCAAAATTCTCCAAGTGCGCGTTCTGGTTGCGCGAAGTTCAGTTCTTGGGTCACGTGGTGAATCCTGATGGGATTATGGTGGACCCGGCAAAAGTGGAGGCGGTTATGCAATGGAAGTCGCCAAAGACGCCATCCGAGATTCGTAGCTTCTTGGGTTTGGCGGGTTACTATAGAAGGTTCATCCAAGACTTCTCCAAGATTGCTTCTCCACTAACCAAGTTGACCCGAAAAGATGTGAAGTTTGTATGGGGTCAAGCTCAAGAGAAGGCGTTTGAAGAATTGAAGGCGAGATTGACTCAAGCTCCTGTTCTGTCATTACCCGATGGAAGTGAAGATCTGGTAGTTTATTCCGATGCTTCTTACTCGGGGTTGGGGTGTGTGTTAATGCAGAGAGGAAAGGTTATAGCCTATGCATCCCGACAGTTGAAGGTTCATGAGGTCAATTATCCTACTCATGACTTGGAGCTAGCAGCTGTGGTCTTTGCATTGAAGATTTGGAGGCACTATCTGTACGGGACTAAGTGCACCATATTTATTGACCACAAGAGTCTGAAGTACTTCTTTGAGCAGAAGGATTTGAACATGAGGCAGAGGCGGTGGTTGGAACTTATAAAGGATTATGATTGTGAGATCCACTACCATCCGGGCAAGGCCAACGTGGTGGCTGATGCCCTTAGCCGGAAAGAGAGGCCCGAGCCGATCCGGGTGAAAGCCTATCAGTTGATCATGACCTCCGACGTGATGATGCAGGTTAAAGAGTTTCAAGATGAGGCATTGAAAGAAGATCATCTTAACTCTGAAAGAATGAGAGGTCTGGTTGGGGAATTGGGTGAGAACACACTCGGTGTTAGGACCCGATTCGATCGTGTGTGGATTCCTCGTTTTGGGGATCTACGGTTGAAGATAATGGATGAAGCTCACAAGACTCGGTACTCCATTCATCCTGGTGCCACGAAGATGTACCATGATATGAAGAAAGATTTTTGGTGGCCGGGCATGAAGCGCGATGTGGTGGAGTATGTGAGTAAGTGCCTTACTTGCTTACAGGTGAAGGCCGAGCATCAAAAGCCGTATGGGAAGATACAACCTTTGGATATACCGGAATGGAAGTGGGAGCACATCACCATGGATTTCATTACCAAGCTACCGCGTACTCCGAAAGGGTACGATGCCATATGGGTGATAGTTGACCGTTTGACGAAGAGTGCTCACTTCCTACCGATCCGCGAGACATATTCATCTGAGAGGTTGGCGGATCTGTTCATCAAGGATTGTGACTCGTCATGGTGTGCCGGTGTCTATTGTGTCGGATCGCGACACTCGGTTTACATCTAAATTCTGGAAGAAGTTCCACGATGCTATGGGGACGAGGTTACATATCAGCACGGCTTATCATCCCCAGACTGATGGTCAGTCAGAAAGGACCATCCAGACGCTGGAAGACATGCTTCGGGCATGTGTGATTGATTTTGGCGAAAGTTGGGATGACCACCTACCGTTAGCCGAATTCTCATACAACAACAGTTACCATGCCAGCATTGGCATGCCTCCATATGAGATGTTATACGGTAGGAGATGCAGAACGCCCGTTTGTTGGGGTGATATTGGTCAGAAGGAATTGGGAAGCGTCGAGGTAATCGAGGCTACGACTGAGAAGCTTGAGAAGATTAAAGCCTTCATGAAGGCAGCCAAAGACAGACAGAAGTCGTATGCTGATAAACGACGCAGGCCGATTGAGTTCCAGGTGGGTGACCGGGTCATGTTGAAGGTCTCACCTTGGAAGGGTATCATTCGCTTCCGAAAGCGGGGCAAGTTGAGCCCAAGATACATAGGCCCTTTCCGAATTATTGCTCGAGTAGGAGAGGTGGCCTATAGACTGGAGTTACCGGATGAGCTAAGTGGAATTCACCCGACATTCCATGTATCTCATCTAAGGAAGTGCTTAGCAGATGAAGATATGATTGTCCCATTGGAAGATATCGAGGTAGATGAACGGCTCAATTATGTGGAGCAACCAGTGGCAATCATCGACCGAAAGGAGAAAAGGCTAAGGAATAAAGTGGTTCCTCTTGTGCGTGTGCAATGGAAGCACAGGAAGGGATCCGAATCGACGTGGGAGACTGAGGAAGAAATGAGACAAGCATTATCCACATTTGTTCGAGGAATGACAGGTTTCGGGGACGAAACCTATTTAAGGGGGGTGGACTTGTAACACCCGGAAATTTATTATTTTGAAGCCGACGAAGAAAGAAAAGAAAATAAAGTTCAAAGTCGAGGGACCAAACTCGCCAACGAGGAAAAGTTGGGTATGGTGGTGATATGTGTAGGGAGAGGGCAGCCCACTCTCCCCACACTTCACACATTTTCAGATTTGAGAGAAGAGAAGAGAGAAAGAAGAGAAAAAGGGAGAAAAAGTGGTGTTCGGGTGATTCGGGT